>VZRS01001515.1:34486-61996 GCA_013398055.1 Ifrita kowaldi
CGGGGCACCGCGCGGCCGGGCTCGGGCGGGCCGAGCGGCGGAGCGCGGCTCCGGGGCGGCGGCAGGCCGGGACGAAGCTGGCCGGGGCCACGCTCCCCTCCGCCGACCTCACCCGAGGGCGAGGATGCCGCGTGAGGCTCGAATTTTGTAAAACCTCTGCTCCTCCTCCTCCTGTTCGAGACATTCCTTGTTAAAAATTAATGATCAGCCTAGCGACCTAGTGTATTTTAAAATAGCTGAATCTTCCAGTGACTAATAAAATGGTTTTTCTCAAATAAATTTTCCCCGGCGGAGAAGTGTAGTTTTGACGGTTGGGACTGTTTCGTGGGATTGTCTCCTGTGCTATAAAAGCTTAAATACTTGTCTTGATAATGCCAGTCGAATTTGACTTTCAAGTTCGTTTATTTTACCCACATGCGCCGGTAAACGGCGAATAAAGTTTGCTGCAAGCGTCTCACTGTAAACGCTGTGATAATTCCTACAAGAAGCGTGAGCCCGGAGTCTCCCGTTCTCCCGCGCCCCACGACTTCGCGTTTTAAGCGGCGATGTCTTCCCTAGAGCCGCTAAGGCAGGATCCAGAATTAAGCCAATCTTTCCGTTAGCCTGAAACTGGTCCAAATTTCGACTGGGGAAGGACAGCCAAGAAAATTATGTTTTGAAACTATGTGATAAACTATCGATTTTATTACTTTGGGGTGAAAATAATAACTATTTTCTGCCAACCGCCAATGGGGGGAAAGTCCCAAAACCCCCCACAAAGTTAAACCCAAGCCCCTAAAATATGGACTAGATCGGCTACTTCCGTCCCTCTGACGGCACCTGCGGACCACGAACGCAGAGGGAATATCTGGGGGCAAAGACTCCAAGGGACTGATGCAGACAACCCGGCTGCCGAGGAAAAGCTGTGGAGGGAAATGGACTGGCAGAAGATAATTGAGTGGGGTTTTTATTATATATTTTTTTTATTTATTCCCTGGAAGGGGGTAACTTGGGACGAGATATGCCCCTGGGATGTGCTGTGCTGCCTACACATCCCGGGGAGCCCACGGAGAGCGAAGCTGCGAGGTGCTGCCGTCGCGGATGAGGAGGCGACCAAAAGCGCACACCGGTTTCCGTGGGTGATTTTGGCCGCCTCCCCCTCCAGAGTGGCCCCGCTCTCCTCCGCGCCCTACCTTACCCAGGGCTGCCCACCCTCCACCCTGGCGGCTCGGTGTTGCATCTGTCCTCGGTGTGGGAGGATCAGACCCAGCTACAGGGCAGTACAGGCCGGGGAGAGCTAAGAGACGCCAGTCCTCCCACCTGCATCCCCTTCCCTGCTTGGACACCGAGGCATGTGCCAAGACGGAAGCGCAGAGCGGATCAGGCTTCTGGGCTGTGCGGGAAGGACCTGGGGAAACAGCTTCTGTGTCACCTGGGTTTGGCTTTATTGTTTGGTTGGTTGGTTGTTGGGTTTTGGTTTTTTTTTGTTGTTGTTGTCTTTCCCCCTCCCCTTTCCCTTTATTTTTCCTCCTGCCATCCGAAATCTTTTTTTTTTGTCTCAGCTGCTGGCCACCTTGTCTCCCATATGGATGGGGTTATCTTAGAAGAATCTCCCAGAGAATCGCTCCTTAAACCTCCTTTTGTCTTGGGGGTTGAAAAGAGCATTGTTGTGCATGAAAAGGACCTAGACAAAATCCGCACTGTTTCAATTCAGGACTGTTTAATCAGTCCCTAGTGACAATTTTATGGGTTTTAGGCGGTACAATAGTATCTTTTAAAACCTTGTGGCCTTCATGAAAACAAAGGGCTTGAATTTNTATTGTTTGGTTGGTTGGTTGTTGGGTTTTGGTTTTTTTTTGTTGTTGTTGTCTTTCCCCCTCCCCTTTCCCTTTATTTTTCCTCCTGCCATCCGAAATCTTTTTTTTTTGTCTCAGCTGCTGGCCACCTTGTCTCCCATATGGATGGGGTTATCTTAGAAGAATCTCCCAGAGAATCGCTCCTTAAACCTCCTTTTGTCTTGGGGGTTGAAAAGAGCATTGTTGTGCATGAAAAGGACCTAGACAAAATCCGCACTGTTTCAATTCAGGACTGTTTAATCAGTCCCTAGTGACAATTTTATGGGTTTTAGGCGGTACAATAGTATCTTTTAAAACCTTGTGGCCTTCATGAAAACAAAGGGCTTGAATTTTATGGGCTTACAACTCCAATTAGAACAGTGCCAATGTGTATGGGAGATTATCAAATTTGTATCATAAAACCCCTTTATAATAAATGATTACTGGAAGCTGGGGAGGGGCAGGGGGGAGAAGGGACCCAGACTTCAAGCAATGGACTTTGTCGCATGTAGTTCTAAACGTACAGATGCTGGCCTCCATTTTAACCCTTTGTGACCCAAATATGCAGCAGGATCATCTGTGGAAAGAGTGTGATAACGTCATTGGAAAAGGAAACAAAGACGACGGGACGAGACTGCTCCTTCTCAGCACAAATCTACCCTTCGTCAGCTTGCCAAGTGTTTGCAGCATCCCACCTGGAAGGGTCCTTCCCTGGCTCCTCGCTCATCTGAACTGCTGTCCTGTCCAGGAGCCCACACACCGTCATACGAAGGCTCTGTAAAATACGAGGGCTTCCTTAAATTACTGCTTTTATGAGCTACTCTACATTCTGGTAATGACAGAGGATGTCCCTTCCCAATTCCAGGTTGCAGTGATTTTCTCTCATCACCAGCTGCAATGTCACCTGATGAGGGTTTCTTCACACAAAATGTGCGATTTGTGAGTGTTGCCTTTAACCATGACCAGGAAATGGGAAAGATGTGATTCCCAGACAATGGCAAAGGCTAAGGAGGTGTTCTTGCAGGTTGAGACAAGTCATCTCAACAGGAGTGTAGGGAAGATGGTAGAGTCATGTTCAAGCATGGAGAAAATCAGCCCTGTTAACTGAATGCATCCAAGTAGAAAGAAGAATGTATTAAATAGTGAGACAATTCAATAGTCTATGGAGGTTTACAGTAAAGAAAAAGTCTAGTGAAGAAGATAGGGTGGGACTGAAAATATTATTTTTTCCTGACAGACACAAATTAATCTGTCCAAATTTTAAGTGCATTTAGCAAGGAAAATAGTTAATTTTACCAATGGTTAAGCTGTATCTAGGAGACACTTCTTAACAAGTGCCATCGATAACAGCTTTAAGGCAAGAGAGACTTAGCACCTTTCAGTGTATTTTCTACTACTTTGGATTGTTTTTTGATAAGGCACAAAATCATCTCAGTTTTTGGGTTGGATTTTTTGTCTCCTCCTCAAAGTGGTGAATGCACAGTTTCTGCCTTTTCTCTTTCTTTTTCCCCACCAGGTCTCACTGTTACTTTCATCCCGCAAACAGGCCTGTAAATTTCACTGAAACTAATGAATAAGCAAACCATGATCAAGATCTAAATGCCACCTTCAGCTAATGAAAAGCATTGCTAACATCTTCAAACATATTCCTGGGTGCTTTACTCTATAGTCAGTAAACAAACTATTGACTTTGCAAAGGCCCAGCCCTGTTTCAGTGGGAGCCCCTGAGCACACGTTAACTCAGAACTAAGACATTAAAACAAGTCACTAGATTGCCTCTAGTTTCGGACAATAATTCTGAAAGAGCATATGAGCAAGCCTCTTTGTGATACTTCATTAACAAGTTGAATGTGTCCCTGCCAATGCATATCCATCGTTAGTCTTTGTATATACACACATCATGCATTTTAAAAACCACAACAGATGAAAAAAATCACTTCTGAAGCAGAACTCTGCCATGCTCCAAATTCTCTTGTCACTGACTTAGGAAAGGCTCCTGGCAGCCTTTTAGTATGCATGTCGTCGTTAATGACCCATCTGGACTGTGTTGTTAACTAAGTGCAGGTCAGGTCTGCACTTAGTTAACTTTTGGAATTTCAGCCCCTTGTGCCTCCTAGCATTTGATAGGAATAAGCCTTCCACCCTTGCTTAGAGCCCAGCTGATGCTCTACAATCACAGTGAGTTCACTTTGCTTTCAGAAACAGGTGGTGCCCAACCCTATCCGTGGAGAAGCACAGTTCTGGCTCTCCCTGTACTCAGTGACCTTCACAAGTCACAGTTCGTTGTTTAAGATAGTGTCTTACTGGACTTGAGTGCCTGATAGCTGCTGCTTCTTGAGAAGATGGGAACAGCTAAGATACCAGGAACAGCAGTTTCTCAGTTCAGTAACGGTACTCAGCCTTTTCCTCAAAAGCCTAGATAGTGCAATTTCCTTTTCCTCAGCCAGTGCTTCCAACCCTTGAGCACGGCACCAGTCCCATACATATTGGCCATCAGGCAGTAAACTCTTTCCAGAATTCCTGCCATGAACAAAGAATTGCAAAACAAAGACTCCATTTCACTTACTAGACATTAAAAAAAACTAGACAAAAATTCAAGTGCCACCAGTATCAGCAATGGCAGAAGGACCCCAGTCACCTCCTGTAACTTTCAGGAGGCTTCTGACTCACGGTCCTGGTTTTGTCTGGGATAGAGTTAATTTTCTTACAGTAGCTGGTACAGGGCCGTGTTTTGAATTTGTGCTGAAAATTGTGTTGATAATATGGACTTCTTTTTGTTATTGCAGAGCAGTGTTTGTACTGCCTCACGGTCTTTTCTGGTTTTCATAGTGCCCCACCAGCAAGAAGGCTGTGGGTGCACAAGAATTTGAGAGGAGACACAGCTGGGACAGGTGACCCTCACTGATCAAAGGGGTATCCCATGTCATATGGCATCATGCTCAGCATACACAGCTGGACGAAGAAGGAGGAAGAGAGGTTGTTCAGAGCTCTGGAATTTGTCTTCCTGTGTAACTGTTATATGTGATGGAGCCCTGATGAACACCTGCCTGCCCATGGGAAGTAGTGAATTAATTCCTTGTTCGTGTGAGTGACTTTTGCTTTCCCTCTAAAACTGCCTTTATCTCAACCCACAAATTTTCCTGCTTTTTTTCCTTTCAATTCTCTCCCCCATCTCTTCAGTGGAGCAACTGGCTGTGTGGTGCTTAGTTGCTGGCTGGACTTAAACCATGGCACTCAGTTTAAAGGAAAAGGGAAAGGAGGCAATGGATGGAAAGCTGCCCATAGCAGAAAAGTTGCTTTATGCTCCTCGAGAATAGAGCTCAAGTAACACTTGGGAGCAGAGTAGCTCAGACCAACAGTAACACCATTAAAATTATTTTTAAAAATCACACGTGTACTAGGTGTAACAAGCCTAAGAGGTCTCTGTCTGCCACTTAGCACAGATTACTGAGCTATGAGATCAGGTTGCTTTTTATCATGTTCAGGCTTACAATTGCATTCTAAATGGTGAAGGAAATCATCTGTCTAGATCAAGGATGTTGGCAGTTGTGCCAGTTTTCATCCTGTTTTCTCCAGTGCTTTTCTATTTAAAAGAGGTCATAAAGTGTTCTGGAAAAAGCAAAAATCTCTCCAGAACACAGCAATAACTTTTTTAATATTCAGGACCAATATGGAGAAAAGTCCATTTCTGACACTAACTGGTTTCAGGCTGCCTTCCTCAATAAAAGGAGATCTAATCACTTACTTCTTCACAGGCCTTTGCTCAGTCTAATTCTTAAACTTCAGCGTTAGATACCCTCTTCAAAATCTGACAGAATTTGGTTCTGGATGAGGAATACTTTAAAAGAGAAAATAAACAGAGACACAGGAAAAAGGCATAGGGAAACCAGTAATAACAGTGAAAAGACTAGATCTCCTCACCACTTTTGGTACACAGGCTGTATTTTCGTCGGACTGCTCCAGCTGCTTTTGAACAGTCAGCCAAATTCCTCAGGGGCATCTGCCATGCAGGACAATCCTGCTCATTAGTTCATAGTGAGAGCAAAAACGATTTCTTGACATTCCCTACAGTCACAGTGTTTGACTTTGCAATATTTGTTGGCAGGAAGCATCTGACTTTTTTACACTTGGAATGCAGTTTTCCTCTTATGCCCTTCTTTTCCTGTTTGAGTGAATGGCGGGATTTGGTATTAAGCTAATGGCTTTATGATATTCAACACTAATCATGATTTTACTAAATCATAAATGTAGCCACTTAAAAATATACTAAAATATCAATCTGGAGAGAAAAACATCCTTCTCTTTTTGTGTGTATTCGTGCAGAGCTCCTAATTGGACACATTTGCTCTCTGCAAAATGCAGTATCATCCATGATGATTGCTTTGCCATCACACTCCAGAAAATGCCTCTTCTGCTGCTAGCTGGGCACCAGTTGGGAGGTCCTCCTGATCCCTTCCATTTCTCTGTTGCTTTCAGGGAGTTTATGTTGTCAGACATCCTTCTGTGCTATTTGTACACAATGTTAAAAGGTGGATGTGACTGTTTTTACTCAGCTTTTCCCTTTACTTCTCCTACACTGGCCTCAGGATGCTATTGTTGGGAACTTAAATGTTGAAGCTCAGCCTTCATCCGGACAAGTATTTCCTCTGTGCATTGTTTACCTGCCTTCCACTGGCGGCTGAGATTAATTAATTCTTCCCTCCCTCACATTTTCTTTTTAAACCAGTAATTTAGCACTATGTTCTTCACACTTGTCTAACATAATGATCTTGAGGAAATAATTTTACCACTGCCTAACCTTCAGACTCAGTTATCCAACCAGTTTTCACAGTACCAATGTGTGAATACTTCAACATTTTTGTATTCAAATTTGGCTACTGAAAAATAACTTTATCTGTGCTTCAAAGAAACCTAGACTTTATTATTGTTTTTGGCTTTGAGTACTGTAGTTTAAATACTCCTTTGGCAACAGAGAGTTGAGTTTTGAGTTCACTGAAATTTCAAGACACTACAGGAATACTGTTCTGGTGTTTACATTTTAAAAAGATGTTGAAGCACACGAGAGCCATTGTGGAAGAACTGCAGGAAAAGTGAAAGCTTGGCCATCATCCCGTTGAGTGAAGGTTGGGGTAGGTGTCCTGTCTATTCTAGCTTACCAAAGAGACTGGTAAAGCAACCAAAGTTAAAGCACTCACACAGCAAACATAATCTTGGGCATAAAAGGCCTTTCTCTTCAGCTGGCAAAGTTTAATGAGGTCCAATAGTTAGACAAAACCTACTCTGAAACTTGTCACAGCTCCTAACCCATAGAATAATAAGGCCTTTTCACCAGGATTTGGCGACAAAATCTGACTCTGAAAAAATTTAATGGGATATTTGAGCAAAATTTTTCTCATTTAGACACAGATGTCAGCCTTGTGCTGAGAATGAATTCCAGGAATCCCCATGGCTCATGGTGTATTACAGATGACCGTGCTTGGTCAGAATAAGCCCTTCTGACCTTTAAGTATGAGCATTTATATTTGCTACCTGGTGGACTTCAGGAGGCAGAATAGCCTCTGTCATCAAACCATGCAGATTATCAACATCATTAGGCTACTTTGTTTTCAGATAATCATGAAAGAACCCAATCAATCAGTATCAAAAAGAGGGTTTTGCACCAGTTATAGCTAGAAAGCTCTTCAATGCTACAGTTGCATATGTCAGGTAAATGACTTGCCTAGAAGAATTGCTGAATTTGGGGTAAATGCAGCTGCGAGGGTAGTGGTGAGGCTGAGCAACAGCACAAGCTCTTATTTGCTGCATGGCGTGGCCCCACAGCCCACACTGCTGGGGGCAGGTGCTGGCTCTCCTGGGCTGCTTGAAAAACCTGCACCCCGCTGCACATTACATTCCATGTCTCTATTTCTGGCAGCACCCACCTGCCAGTTTGCAGATATCCTAAGGCAGTGATGATACCAGAAGGCCAGATCCTCACCCTTCTCCCCAGCACCTTTTCTCCTGTGCTACGGCAGCATGAAAATCACCCACGCTGTCTCAGGTCTCCTTTTGGTCAATGTCTTTTCTCCCTCTGGCACTGACTTCACAGAAAATGGGGGCTGCTAAGGACATCTTCAGACTAGGTTTCCAAGGGCACCTTGTAACAGCTGGGAAAAGAGTTGAAAAATCAGGAGGCTGAGGAAATGTATGTGTGACTCTCTTGCTTTTTCTTTCCTCTTCCCTTGCTCTCTCTCTCCACCATCAGGCTATGGAATCAGGCCAGTAGTTGCTCCTAACAGCCTCACTTTGCATTTTTCACTATTGTCGCTGTATCAGCCAATCATGTAAAAAAATGACATATTGACTTGCTTCTGTTTTGAACATGATTAAATAACTTTTTATTGTCATCTTCAAAGCATTTTTACGGTCATTTACTGAGTGAAAGGGGCTCTGATTTTGTGAGTATCTGCCAGAATATGTTTGATCCTGTCATCATTTCTTCAGAAAATCACGCGCCTGTAGCTAGAGCGCAAGATATGGTAAGTGCATGAATTGTCCATTGCACTCTGCACTTACAACACTGCCTTCATTGTCAATGATAACAACAGCAGGGGAGAGATCTTGGGAGTTAAACTACCTGCTGTTTTCTCCTTGATGTTTGAGCTCTTGGATGCTGCATGAATCTCAGAGATGCCAGGAGTCACTTCTTTGTTGATGCCCTATTTTATGGGCTGTTTAAACGTGGTATGCTGTTGTAATTAGAGCTGACTAGAAAGGAGGATTTCCATTCCCCAGGAGATGCTGGGTGTTTTGTTGCGCATCACCATGGCAGAATTATAGCACTGATGGAGACCTGGGCCATGCTTTGCTGCTGTTCTTGGAGCTGCTCTGTGGACTTCCCTTGGACACCCAATTTTAAGTTCCCATCAAGCTCCCACATATTGAGCAGAATTCACATGTACCCCTCGAATTTCCCAATTCCATTGATTCAGCATTTTGCTGCAAAAAACCAGTTAGAGCACTCCCTGTCAGCATGATCTATCTATGCAACAGCCTTCATTGACCTTCATCTGGGCTTACAGTTTCTGTGCACATCAAAATAGAAGTACTTCTTGCTAGATGAGTTAGGCTAGTAATATTGTGTGCATGAAGCAAAGAGAGTTACAAGTAGCACATCTTTGTTTAAATTTAGCAGTAACCAGCTGGCCACATTCTGTAGGAAGCAGGAAGGGAGGAATCACAGAGAGGAAGGGATCTGATGAAAAATCAAGCAGAGGCTATAAAAACATTTCTCTAAAATGGCAGCATAATGAAAAAGGGATGCCAAGCAAAGAGCTTACTGATCATCTGTGTATCACTCATAACATACTCCAGCTAGCTCAGCCCTTGGTTCGGAGGGGACATGCAGGTGTTGGGAAGGATCGCTTCCCACACATGGTATTTTTTGCAGGATTCTTTCCTACAGACAAAACTTATTTGTACTTCATTAACACCCTTTGAGACAGGCTGTTAAAGTGCAAGGTGAAAAAGGCAGAAAGTTGAAGAAAATGAGTGTCAGCATTCCTGAGAACAACCAAAATGAGACTGAAAGCAGAGGTTTGACTCTCCAAAAAAACCTGTGGACTAAGCGGTTTCATCTTGCCCTCGTTTTCATGCCCTTTAGTCCCCCCAGGACTACTGCTCCTTCACTATTGCTCTGCCATCTGTGTTTCTTTCAATGCTGGCTGTGCCAGAACCTCCCTTTGACAGCCATTACTTTTCCTCTCATAAAATTATTAACAGAGAACTGAAGCTCATATCAAATCAGTTCTTATGGAATGAGTTGAAAGATAAAAGAGGCAGTTAATAATAACAATGATCTTTGATATTGCAACAAAACCACTCCTCATATCAGGAGGGCAAAACCCTTTGCTTTCAGGACTTCTTTCCTTTGGTTGGGGATGTAAAAGGAAGGAGACTGTAAGAGATATCTAACACTCACATGAATACCTCTACGTGTATTTAGTCTGGCTGAGCTGGAGGTAATGTTTCCCACAGCAGCCCTCACAGTGTTGTGCTTTGCACTGGCAGCTAGAAAGATGTGGGTAACACACGAGTGTTTTGGCTACTGCTGGGCAGGGCTGGCACAGCATCTCTCTGGGCACTGTCTCTCAACATTCCCCCCCCAGCAAGAGGCTGGGAGTGGGCGAGATCCTGGGAGGGGGCACAACCAGGCCAGCTGATCCAAATTGACCAAAGGGATATTCCACACCATATGGCATCAGCTCAGATATTACAGCGAAGGAAAGGAGGAGGAACAGGGGGACATTTGTTATGTTCAGTGTTTGCCTTCTGGAGCAACCACTACAGGTGCTGAACCCCTGTTTCTCAGGAAGTGGCTGGACATCATTTATTGATGGGAAATAGAGAATATTTTTTTTTTCTCTTTGTGTATGAGCATACAAACTTTTGCTTTAGTAAACTGCCTTTTCTCAACCTGTGAGTTGTTTTCTGTCTTATTTTCTCTCTCCTGCCCAGCTGGGATGGGGAGTGGTAGAGCAGTTTGTTGGACATCCGGTCAAGGTCAGCCCACCACACTTAACGAAGGAATATTTCTGGCTGTACTACTGTGTTTATGTTTATGAGCCTATGCCACATGTTCAAGACCATGTTACACAAGTATTAAAAATCAATGAGTCAGATCTCAAAAAACATGAGGCCAATGTAAAGAGTCTTGAGATTTAAAGAAAAAGGGAAAGCCTTCTTGCCTCCCAGTCTCTATTTGAAGAAAAATTTTGTTACATTTTAAAAGTTGTTTGATCTATTTTGCCTTTTCAGAAGAGATCTTTAAGCTCAGTGAGAACTAAAACGGCACATGTTCGCATGTGTTGTCACTTCATCATTTGACCTCAAGGACTGGGACACTGAAAATATTGCAGTGGTAGACCTGTAAAAATCATGAGTTTATGAATTCTACATTTTCAAAGGCCTGCTATAAAATAATCTGCCCCTCATGTGGTTAGCTGTGGTGGAAAGGTCCCCTCAGCCTTAGCCCTACCTTTAAAAGCATGATGAATCAGCTATTCAAACGGTGTTCACCACCGTAGCAGCAGGAACATCATCCATCCATCCTCACCCAGCTGAGGGTTTGACCTGATTAATTTAATCATCTGACATTGATATATATGTATCATACGTTTTCTCACCTTCAAATTTACACAGCTCAAGCCCATAGCCTTTGACTAATGTGCTATCTTTATTTCTCAGAACAGTCCTTTGACAGTGTCTGCACACCAGATTAGCAACAGAGCTTTTGAAACAGTGACTCCCCATCCATATATTTCCCTTCAAAACCCAACTTCAGGGTATCTACCCTCTGGATTGATTGGAATAGCGTCCATGAAGCTGCAGGCAGCCATGCCACAAACATGGAAAGATTCACAGGACTTTCACTGTGCACTTTTCATAGGCCAAAAGCCACATGGCATTCCCCAAGCCCCATAACACCTAGTCCCCTAGGACACTTGTACATTGTAACAAGTGTCAGGCTTTTTACATTAATAGCTAATGCCCTACTGTAAAAAAAACAAGGAAATAAAGGTGAGAGAAAAAGTAAATGAAAGAGAGAGAAGAGAACATGCACACAGAAAGGGAGAAAGCAAGAGTGTATTGTCATGGGGTAGCCATGTACAGTTCTTGGGAGATCTGGAGTCTCAGACGTGACCACTGCAGGGACATACAATGTGCAGGTGAAATGGCTGAAGTAGCATAAGAAATGCAGCCATTGAGAGTGTGATTTTTGTGTGCTCTGTAACTGTGAGGCAGTGTCATGGTACCAGCATTCTTCAAACACATCCTCTCGACCTGCTCCTCTGCTGCACTGCAGAGAAGGGCAGTCTGGACAGCACATCCACAGCTGACTAACCAGAGCTGGTTGGGAAGCTGGTTTTTACCTCATGAAAGCTGCAGGTGATGGAGAGATTCACCCTGGCCTGTCAGGGTACGATGCCTCCCATGCTTGCTAGATCACAGGACTATCCAAAATAGGTTTCCTTCTGTTTTTCTGGTCACCCTTCTGGGCGCCTTTGCTATTTGATCTGACTTTGTGAATCCAGAGCATCATATATAGGGTAGGTCAAGTGGAGGAAGAGTCTGACTTACTATATTTGCTGAAACTTCTTTCTTAACTGCTAAATACTGTACAGAGTAAAAGCAAAGGGTTTTTTCCACCTTGCTAATCAGGAAAGAGGTAGATCTTAGCAAAGAGACAATTATGAAAATCAGGAAGCAATTTAATTGTCTGAAAACAGCTTAATTAGGAAGAATATAATTTCCTTAAATGATAGTAATCATTTTCCTGGGGCTTAAAGAATAGCAGATTTTAACTTCAATAAAAGTAACTTTTGCTATCAGAAGCAAAAGTGATTGAAAAATAAGGAAAATAAGTTAGTCCATCTTACCTCAGGTTCTCTTAAGTCTTTTACGTATTGGAATATTTTCCTTTTTTTTTTCTTTTTTTTTTTTTTTCTGTTTACTGTGTAGATATGGAACCAGTATTTATCTATAGCAGAATAGCTTCTAAACCTGTCAGCACGAGGACAGCTCCACATTGCAGAGGGAGCTGTCTAGATGTATGGCAATAAACTGTCAGAACCTCCTGCACGGGCCAAAAGAGAGGAAAAAATAGTACAGTAAGCAAGTAAATGCATTGAGGATGAGGTGCTGCTGGACACTACACACTTCAGAAATCTACCACTTGACACTGTTAGGGATGTACTTGGAAGCCTAAGCATACAGTCTAAAAGCTCCTGCATCAACCTGTAGTTTTAGAGGGATAGTTAAGGCTTCTCTTGTTCAGGGAAACACTTAATCACTTGCTTAACTTTAATGAAAACCTCATTATCTGCCTCATGATTATCCAGAGGCTATTTCCTTGGAGAAATAAATAACAACTGTTACATACACAAATGTATTTTGGAGTCTTTTTATTTGCAAAGCTCACCCTTCAAATGCCAGGACATTCCAGAATTTAGGTAGCTGCTTGGGCTTATTTACTATAATATCCTCTTTAAGCAACAGATCATATTGAATTTCTCCTATGAAATCTCTGTCTTAGTGCACAACGTGGCCGGAATTCCTTAAGAAGCCAATTGCACAATGTTTTGTATTTTTCCAGCTCTTCACATTGTTTTTCCCAAGTTAAAACACACACACATGACAGGAGACCTTTTCTATCTCCTGTCAATAATATAGCGAGACACTGGAACTGGCTGCCCACAGCAGCTGTGGATGCCTCAACCCTGGAAATGTTCAAGACCAGCTTGGATGGGGCCCTGAGCAACCCAGTCTAGTGGAAGATGTTCCTGCCCATGGCAGGGGGCTTGGAATGAGATTATTTTTAAGGTCCTTTCCAACCCAAACCGTTCTATGATTCAATGATTCTACGGCAAGATGGCTGAGCTAATCCATCAGTTTGTTGAAGGGCCATCCGTTTCACTTCCCATCCCTGGCACCCAAAGTATAGGGGAGAATGTGAGTAAAAAGGGGCAACCAAAAAATGCAGCCCATGTTCCTTTGAGAAATGGGCCTTCAAAAACGTCTTTCCATACTGCCACAGCAAAGCAGTACAGCAAGGACTGAAAAATACTGGTCCTACAGAAGAAGTAAGGAAAAGATAGCTGGGAAGCAGAGCCTGAAAGAGATCTAGTAAATCAGTTCAGTGGGAACTGACATACAAATATAGGGTAAAAAAAGCTAGTGTAATGCTTGGATTTTGAAGAACAAGTCGGAAAGCCAGAGGAAATAAGTGATTTTGCTCCACCTCTGTTTCTGAGAGCAGTACTAGATCACTGCCTAGCAGCTGTATCCATACCTTCAAAGCACATTGCAGGAGAACATGCAAACAAGAGCCACAAACTAATCCAAGAAAGATCAAAATAAAAAGCTAAAGTACTTGAAAAATTATGTCTGCTGGGCTTAATAAAAACAAGACTGAAACATCATTTCATTGTAGCATAAAGATGTCTTCCCAGAGACACATAGGGTTATTATGCTAATAATCATGTGAAGAGACATATGGGATTTTATTCCTGAACCCTCTGCAGTAATAGGGCTGATCCACAGGATCAGCTGTGCTCTAGTCTTCCTAGAGGAAACCTCTCTTCAGTCTAGGCAGAAAGGCAGAACAAAAATGCAGGCTGAAAGCCAAACAAACCCAATCTCGAAGCATTGCATGCCATTGGAAATGTGCAAGTAATTAGCCAAGGTAAGGACTCCTTTAATGAAGACTAGAGGCCCCTGTGCAATGCACATTTAAATCACACTCAAGGCTCCAGGCAGAGTGACATGGAATGACTGGTGACATATGGGAGGCTGGGCAACATGATTAACTGCTTTCTGATTTTATTCTTGTCAGTGTAAATCGATGCACAAGCAGTACTACTGATAGGTCTGGGCCAAACACTGTGGCTCTAAGTCCAGTTCCGCAGACTAGATCCTCAGAGCAGGCAAGCAGGATGGCTTTGAGGAGAACTGCAGAAGAGAGGATCTAACCCCACTTTCCAAGGTAAATTCTAACTCAAGCATTGTATCTTAAATCTTAACCTTCCCACTCAACCATTGTGATTGGAAAAGTTGTTGTTTTGGTCTTGTATTTCTTGTTGTAAATCAGGTTCTTTTTTCAGGCTGAGTAGCACCTTTCAGCAGCAGTGCTCAGGCTGAGACTAAAAATCCTACTTGTAGACTAAGTCACTACTTAAGGCAAGAATGGTTTTGGCAGAATCTGGCTTCAGTGCTGCACTTGTGTTGAGGAGCACTTTAGTTACCATCAGTCCTTGTTTGTTTTCATCAGAGAATCACTCACAGAGTCAAGAAGTTCTTCGTGCAGGCATGCAAAATCTAAGAAAATATATTATGTAAAATGTGTCTGAAGTTATGTTTAAAGGAGTTTTTTCAAGCCACACAGGTTCTTAACTGGTTATGTGAATGCTGAAGTTTAGTTTTATCCTTCATACCCTCTTCCTGCCTGGGGCCTGCAGACTGTGCTCAGCAGCACAGGGTATGAAAAGCTCCTCTGACACCTGCTCAGCCTCACTGAATTGTTTTTAAGATGCCAGTGCAAAAGCATTGCTTTGTTGTTTCAAACTGCAGTTGTGGGATTCCCATCATTTTCTTTCTTTCTTTTTTTTCCCCCAAAGCATCTCTATTTGTTTAACTCTCTTTCTGAACTAGAACAGAGTTTCTGTTGTTATTTTGGATTTCCTTACAGAATATGGATCCCCAAGCACAATTGCTCATTGCCAAGAGGCTGCCTATGTGGAAACCAAGGGACAGGTGTAGGAGGGAAGAGAAGTATAGTCCAAGTCTGGTTGCCCATGTCTCGAGCACTAGCTGAGAATAAATATAATTTCAAAAAGCAAACCTCTCCCCAAGGAGCCAGTGCAGCTGCATTCTTACCTCACATAGGCTGAAAACCACAGTGGGAACAGATCTGCTTGCGAGAGCCATAGGAATGAAAAGGCACAATTAGTTGACAGAAAAACCAGACAACCTGAGACCATCTCTAGAGATGTTAAACTTCAACAAATAACTGCAGGAGCAAACCCTGACCCTTTCCACTGTGCAGGCACAGCCAAGGATGGAGGACACACATATTTCCTGTGAGAGCACTTGTGTCAGCACCTTCAGATCTGCAAGGTCCCACAACCTGGGGAGAAGACAGCCATTTTAGCAGGGGTTGAACAGTGCGGTCAAACAATGCAATTCTGACCAAATCATGGCATTTTTCAGTCTATAATCCCCGTGAGAACAACAAATTGCTGGTAGTCTGCAGAGACGTGAGAAGGAACATATTCCACTAGTATGGAAATTGTACACTGAGAAAAGCGTGAGGGTGAAAGCAATGGCTATAGCTACAGAGAAATAATAGAAACTAATAATAGAAAGGGAAATTTGGTGGATGACAACTTATCCATGAGACAGCAGTGTGCCCTTGCGGCCAGGAGGGCCAATGGTATCCTGGGGTGCATGAAGAAGAGTGTGGCCAGCAGGTTGTTGGAGGTGATCCTCCCTCTCTACTCGGCCCTTGTTGGGAGGAAAGGGTTAAAACCAGAAGATTTGGCAAAGAGGAGGGAATAGTTTTGTACAAAGTGACCTTGCAGCTGGAAATGCTGAGAAGGTTGGTGGGGGAAAACTCCTTTTATTATGCCTAGTGTGTTCATCCTCTGCCTGTTTTGAGAAGTAGAATTCCTTTGTAGAGGAACTCACAGACAGGTTTGAGCCTCCTGCTGGGAGAGAGAGAGATCATGAAAGCACAGCCTTATGATAAACTGCACGTGGCAAAGTCCTTTCATATATTTGGGCAGGCAGTACCCCCCATGCCACTGCCCACTAGGATGAGCTAACCCTAACAGAGCCTGTGTCCCTGTGTGTCTCATTTCTCTAGGATGAACTACACCTAACGGAGCCTGTGTTCCTGTGTGTCTCATTTCTCTAGGATGAACTACACCTAACAGAGCCTGTGTCCCTGTGTGTCTCATTTCTCTAGGATGAACTGCACCTGACAGAGCCTGTGTTCCTGTGTGTCTCTTTCCTCTAGGATGAACTAACCCTAACAGAGCCTGTGTCCCATGGGTCTCATTTCTCTGGGATGACCTAACCCTAACAGAGCCTGTGTCCCTGTGTGTCTCATTTCTCTGGGATGAACTAACCCTATCAGAGCCTGTGTCCCTGCATGTCTTTGCTGCCCAGCACTATTAGGGAGGTAATGAAATAAATCTTTTTGCACTTCAGCTGTAGTTTGGAGGTCATCCTGGTTACCTGTTTGTTTTGATTCACACAGCCCTAGTAAGGCCACCTCTGGGGTATTAGGTTCAACTGGTCTTCACAGTTTGAGAAAGACAAGGAGCTACTGGAAAGGGTCCAGCAGAGGCCACAGAGATGATGAGGGGTCTGTAGCTTCTCTCTTATGAGGAAAGACTGCAGGAGCTGGGCCTGTTTAGTCTGGAGAGGACTGAGGGGGGATCTCATCCATGCATATAAATATCTCAAAGGCTGGTGCCAAGAGAATGGTGCCAGATTCTTTGCTTGTGCCCAGCAACAGGATGAGGAGCAACGGCCATAAACGAAACCACAAGAAGTTCCTCCTCAACACAAGGAAGAACTTCTTTACATTGAAGGTGGTAGAGCACTGGAAGGTGGTGGAGTCTCCCTCTCTAGAGACATCCAAAACCCACCTGGACACGTTCCTGTGTAACCTGCTATAGGTGACCCCACTTTTGTAGGGAGGTTGGACTAACTGACCTCCAGAGGTTCTAACCCTAACTCTTCTGTGATTCTGTGAAATCTCTTCCTGTGGGCAGGAGTAATGTGCGAGGACACTTCTGTTTGCCTTGCTGGAGTCAGGTCAGCAAAGAAAGAGTTTATCCTACCCCTGCTGGAACAAGTAAGTGGAGCATCTACACAAACCCAGAACAAACCAGAGAATCAACAGAGCACCAAAATTAATTTCTAGCCTAGCATAGGATACAGAATATTGCTCAAACTACCCAGACCAAACATTTCTCTAGTTTGTGACCCTAAGACAAATCTCTGGCACATCAGCAGGTAGACAAGTCATCAAGCCACTGTACCACCTCAGGACAAGTACCATCGAACGTTCCTGTCAGTGGTTACTAGCATTTGTAAGAGGACCAAGGAAGCACAAGCTAATAAAGATATCCCAACTCCTAAAGGGACAATTGAATATGAGGCTGTACACAGTTCTGAGATTTTGATGTGATGAGGTGAGAATCAGCAGAGCCTCAGAAAGTCTAGTTATTGTGGAGCTACTGAGCATAGCACAACGCAGCTGGGCCACTGGAAGTGGAAGCAGAAACCATCAGCATGTCATGGACTACAACACAGGTTGTACAAGTCTGAATAAATGATAGGGCTGTCCTGACCAGATAAAGAAATGCTTCATAGATGAATCCCCACTCCTATAGCAATGCAAAGAAGCATGAAAGAGAGATTTGGCCTAGGAAGTCTCAGCAGTTTCTTCTTTCATGTATAAGAACAAATTTTATGAAGTTGATAAACTTATTTGAAGTCTGTGGAGGCAGAAGCATGGCTGAGTGAAACTAGAGGATGGGTAGATGAATCTCTCATGAACCATTAGCACGAAATAATATTAAGCATGCTAATATTGAAATGAGAAACCTAATCATTTGAAGCTGACAGCTTTGAAATCTCTCAAAACCCCAGTATGATGCTGAGAAGAGGCCAGGACAAACTGATTTTTTTGTAATTTTAGGAGGCCACAGTAGATGGGCCACTCACTTCACCGTAAAATTAAAATTAATCAGGATAAAATGAGAATTGTCCACAATATCTGCCTTAAATAATGGCAAGCAAGATGAAGGCAGCAACAGCCAAACCTCCTACAGCCAAACAAAAATCTAGACGAAGGACTCATTCTCAAAGCATCGCAGATCAGTGATTTGTGAGCTGCTGGACCAAGATCCTCTTTCAACAAAACCCCAAAACTCTGCTGCTACATGACCTGGCTTCTTCAAAACAAAAATCCAAGCAGAAAAGTAGATATGGCTCCAGCTATCTAAGCAAAATATGCGATTATGACCTAGTGAGGCAGCTCCAGTTCTGAATCTTATTACTTAATTCAATCTGGCCAGCCAAGACTATGCAGCTATTTTAGAATCAAAATCAAATGAACAGAAGTCAGAGGCAGGAATCAGCAGAGAGGAACATCATCGAGGAACAATGAAGGGGGCAAGATTTTGCATTATGGAGATAATTAGGCACCAATATGCCAGGCCTTTTAGCCTTTTGCAGAAAGCTACTCTCCCTGCTTAGCAAGCGCTGACATCACTGAAAAAGCCTATGGGTTTCTTAGCCCACCTAACCACCAACCTTGTTAATAATTTTCTTTCTCTTTTCCAAAGCTTTACGTTCCTTCTTTTTACTTTTATTTTCCATCTAAAACCAGTCACAGCTGATGATATGGTGAGTTTGCTACTGTGTGTTCTATTTTAAACAGGTGCAGCTTTTTTATTTCTAAAAACATTGAATGAGAGTTTATGTCTGATGTACAAATATATACGTTCAGGACATTTAAGTATGTAAGTTTTCTCATAATTTGCATGTAGTACCACCTGAAATCAAGGGGAAACTTTCCCTGACTTAGCTGTAGTTCCTAATGTAAAAAGTTGAATATCCTGTTCATGGAAGGTCAACACCACAACCAGAAAGCAGAGATTCAATGTTAATTTTTAAAGATACTTCCAAGAAAAGGAATGCAACTCACACCTGAATTATTACGTTTTAGTGCAGTACAAAGGAAGAGATGTTTTTTTCCTGTGAATTAAGGAAATGTTTGTATTATGCAAAACTCACTCTCTATCTGCCTAATCCCCTAGAGGGCAGTATGACCTAAAAATAAATTAAACTGAGCAAGGCAATTAGGGTTTTCCAAAGGCTAGTTATGTTAAATAGGATTACATTTTCTCCTTCCTCTGGCAAATTTCCACAAAGATACAAGAAATAGGGAGATACTTACAGTTTCCAAATTATATGAGAAAACCAATATGATAATATTGGCAATATAATCCTATATTAATTTCTTTAGCTCATGTAATACATATATTTAATTTTGCAAACTGTCAAAGCCAAGTATGCTGTTCTTAAGCATCCTCTCAAGTGGTTTCCTAAGAAGGGTTTTATGGCTGCAATTTTGGATGGTCTCTTTTCCCTGTGCTAGCCTTAAGATTTTGCCTGTCTCTACCATTGATCCAAAGGCTTCATCCAGAGGTATCCAAGCACATGGGAGGTAGAGAGCAGTGGCTAATTAATCAGGCTCTTCCAGGATTTGGTGCTCTAAGGCAGTCCAAATGTTCATCAAATTACTACAATTGCCCTTTTGTTGTCTAAATGAGGGAGGGATGTGTGTCTTTATCAAAATGAGGAAGCCTATATCCTGTAGGCATTGCTTTATACTACATAGTATATGATGATCACAAAACACCTTTGTTTTCCAAGCATGAGCATTATGTTTGACATTAATGGGAATAACGAAGAACAAGTTTAATAGCGTAGTGACTGTTTGTCTAATATAAATACAGCTCCCATTAGTTTCAGGTCCCCATTCACTTCCCACCCAGAGCTCCACTTTCTGGTTAACCGAGGTTTGATTTCCTTAATTGTCTGAACAGGGAGAATACACACACACACACACACATACACACACACACACGTACACACACACACACATGCACACACGCAGTCCGACAGAGCACGCTTGGTACGCACAGCTTTGGTACACACAGCTTAGCTAAACTTTCCTTTAACAGTCGTACAATCATAGAATATGCTGAGTTGGAAGGGACCCATCAGGATCACTGAGTCTAATTCCTGCCCCTGCACAAGACACTCCAAGAATCACAGCACATGCCAAAGAGTGTGTCCAAACACTTCTTGAACTCAGACAGGCTTGGTGCTGTGACCACTTTCCTGGAGAGCCTGTTCCAGTGCTCAGCCACCCTTTGGGTGAAAAACCTTTTCCTGACACCCAACATAAACCTCTCCTGACTCAGCTTCATGCCCTCATAAGAATGTTGAAGACTGCAATGAAGCCTCCCTTCAATCTCCTGTTCTCCAGGCTGAACAAACCAAGTGACCTCAGCCACCCCTCATATGGCTTCCCCTCCAGGCCTTTCAACATCATTGTGGCCCTTCTTTGGATGTTCTCTAACAGGTTAATATCTTTCTCATATTGTGGCACCCAAACTGCCCCCAGAACTCGAGGTGAGGCTGCCCCCAGTGCAGAGCAGAGCGGGACAGTCCCCTCCCTTGCCCAGCTGGCGATGCTGTGCCTGATGCCCCCCAGGACAGGGTTGGCTCTCCTGGCTGCCAGGGCACTGCTGACTCATGGTCAACTTGCTATCAACCAGGACACCCAGGTCCCTCTCTGCAGTGCTGTTCTCCAGCCTCTCATTCCCCAGTCTACAGCAACAATCAGGACTGCCCCATTCCAAGTGCAGAATCCAGCACTCGCCCTTGTTAAACTTCATTTGGTTGGTGATTGCCCAGCTACCTAATTTGTTGAGGTCTCTCTGCAGGGTCTCTTGGCCCTTGAGGAAGTCAACAGCTCCTCCCAATCTAGTGTTGTTAGCAAACATAGTATTCCTTCAAGTCCTGAGTCCAAGTCATTTATGAAGATGTTGAAGAGCACAGGGCAGAGAATGGAGCCCTGTGGAACCCCACTAGTGACAGGTCACCACTCTGATGTCACCCCATTCACTACAACCCTTTGAGCCTGACCCACGAGCCAGTTGCTCACCCATTGCATGCTGTGTTTGTCCAGCTGTGAGCTGGACATTTTGTCCAGAAGGGTTATGTGACAGACAGTATCAAAAGATTTACTGAAATCCAAAAATATTACATCTACTCACTTTCCTAGATCAGCTAGGTGGGTTACCCTTTCACAGAAGGAAATCAAGTTCAATAACCAGGACAATGGAGGGGGCAAAATCCAAATGGACATAAACATTGTAAGCAGCCCCTAAAAAATACCATCATCCTGCCATAAGTCACAACTTCTCAGTTCACACAGACCCCATGATGTCTTTTTGTCAGTGTTTCGGATGACAGTGAGTTTTCAAGGTCTGAAGGCTATCTTCTGAAGATAACACCTCTGTTTGGCTGTTTCAAGAAATTGCAGAAAGTATAGCCAGAGGACTAGTAACAGTCATGACTTTTTAAAGCAGCAGACCCCATTCAGTTAACACCTCCACAGGAGCTTTTCCAGCCAGCTGAAAAACAAGCTGGAGAAGGAAGGATAATGGTCCAGGATTTGATTTGAAGTTAAATTGATGGAAAAGAAGGTAAAGAAGACTTCTAACAAAAAAGTTCTATCTAGGTGTGCACATTTTTATGCTGGTGTCATTGCAGAAAGTATTTTTTTATTTACACTGGTCCCAGACATGCTGAAAGACAAATATGGAGATTCTTTGCATGAGGAAGACCAAAATAAATATGTGTGGGCAAATGAATAAAACCCCTCAGGGTTTGGTTGTAATTACCAAGGACAAGATTGATTAACTCAGTATATTTGGAACTGCTTCACTTGCTCCTCTAATCCCAGCAAAATATGGTTTCTGTCCTTTTATACTGCATACAGAAACACTCCAATACAACAGCTACAAGGTTTCTGGAATACCCTTTGCATGCGAAAAAGCATTTCTGAAGAAGTAGCTGACATAAAAAATTACTTACATTGCTAAGTGTGACTGTTGAGTTTGATGACACGTTTTAGGTTAACTAGTTTACATTTCTTTTGAAGTGAATTTCCTAGTGACAATGTTTGCACTATTCACCTGCCTCATCAAGGCCTGTTTAGAATACAGTGCTTAATACAGTTTTTAACCCATTATAAAGCCATGCACAGATAATTTAAAATGATCATAACAACTAACAAACACGTAATCAAGGAGCTCTTAAAATGTATTAAAATTCAGGTCTCTCGCTATTAGCAAAACCGCTTCATTAACATATTAAGACAATGTTCATTTGATAATTAGCTTCTGTTTCCTTTGCGTCCTGGCAGTTAAATCCTTCCTATGAAGCCAGAGGGGAAAGTTTATGCTTCTACAAGGTGTCTTTGATGAAGTTTAGGTCGCATCCTTACAATTTTTAGTCAACTTCCATGTTTCCCTCTTTTACTCTGTTTTGGAAATGCTGCAGATTAAAGCCCACTTCATGGTGAATGTGGGACTTCAGATTCAGAACAAGGAAAATGATGGGCTCATTTTCTCCTTTGGACTCATGCTACTGTAGTAACACAGGGATCAAGGAAATTTGGGTAAGGGCATTCCTTGTGTACTCCCTCTGTGGCATGCTTGTGCCCCATGTAGAGCTCAGAGCCTGGCAGAGGAGAAAAACTAATGGGTCAAAGTCCACAGACTGAGAGTAGTGTCATTGCTCTCTACCCTTCTCCTAATCACCAGTTGCTCATTTCAAACAGTACTTCTCAAGAGAAAAAAACCCAAAGGACTATTATTCAATCTAAAGAATGAGGCATTTGATTCCAGGTTTTTTCCAACTTCAAATGTCAGCCAAATCTGTTGAGACACCTCTGAGCTGCACATGTAATGTTGCATACGTTGCCACTGCAGCAACAGCCAAAAGAAGTAGCTTATTTATAGTGAAGGAAGAGAGCATGCTTTATTTACATGAGAGTGCTCCAGCTCTTGCCCTGGATGCATCCCTCACCCATCATCACATCACCAGCTGTTTCCAGGGAAAGGTTCTTTTCTCATCCTCTCTCACAGATTTGCAATATACAGGTAGCCTGGCATTACTGAATATACAAACTAGATCAGGCAGTTATAACTCTCCTATATATTTAATTTGAATATGTTCTTAAGCCTACATCTTAATTAAATACATGTTTTGCTCTTTAAAATAGCAGTTACTAGATGCCTCAGGTATAAGCAGTAGGTTGGCAGAACTGTTAAGGAGGATCTTGCAAGGTGGAGTGGCTGGGTTCTAAACAGAGATGGAATAAGTGTAGATGAACATTAAGAGATGCACATTAAACAATCCTATCACAACTTCACATATAATATTATGGGTTCAGAGATGACTACTCAGGAATGAAAGTTTAAAACAGATGGTTATAAAAAGAAAATGCCATCTCAATGCTTGGTAATGGAAACAATGATAAAAATGCCAAGGAAAGGAAAAGAGAACAAACAGGAAAGCGTATCAAATCATCTGCATCCTGAACATTATGTACAGTTTTGGCTGTCCTTCTTAAAAAGGACATAGAGAAGGTCAGCACAGGTATGATTTTTTATTCCCTACAAGAGGAGTTATCTTCAGCCTGAAAAGAATAAAAGAGGGATGATATACTGGAGGTGTATAAAGTCTTGAATGCCAAGGAGAGGTCAAATAGAAAGTGATGATTATCCCTCTCCCAGTACAAGAGCAAGGGAGCATCCCATGACATTGGCAGGTATGAGATTATAAACAAAAAAAAAGGAGGTGGTTTTTCAATGTTTCACAATATCATTAAGCAAAAGAACTTTTTATCAAAAGTGTACAAAATTGTGCATGAATTCAGGAAAAGATTTGAAAAGTTTAGGTATCAGAAACTCATAAAATATTAAATACCTTATCTAGCTCAGGAGACTTCTGAGCCACAAGCAGCTGGAGATTGGAAGGTTATTTTGGAGACACATCACTACATGATTTTTTCCCACCCCCCGATCTCCTTCATCTATCTACTGTTGACCATTACAGGATATTGACTAGACGGACCTGTAGAAACCTGAAGTTTCTATACTCTCAAAATCTCATGTAAGATAAGATTTTGCCCCAGGAAAGCCCTTGCAGTAAGAATTTTGTCAGACACGCCGTCAGACAAATGACTATGTCTGTCCAGCTTGACAGAAATTAAATGGGGCCATGAGAGAGAGGAAACTGCATCAACAGCCATTCAATCCTTTTAATTTTTCTTTGTTCAAACCATTTTTTGTTACTGTTTGGATACTGCTGTAATGATGAAGAGATAGGGTAGTGTCACTGATGTGTTCTCACTATCGGTGATTTTTAAATTATATTTTTGTTTCAATTTTTTGTTGTTAAATTACATGCACTGAATTTCAGAAAAAACGCAAAATTACTTTCCCTTCCACTAGCACAGACACGGACTGAAATGAACAGGAAAGGGGTTGCATCTTTTTATGTATATGGACACAGAAGCTAGATGTCAAGCAGAGGTGTTAGATAATCAGTCTTTGCATCTTCTGTCTTTTTTATCTTAGAAAGTACTTATCTCTGCCTTGATATCAAGGGCAGCTGGAGAAGAATATCCTTTTCACCCATCCATTTGTTTCTGAGATGTATAGGAACAGCGCTCACAAAAGAAAACAACCAAGAAAACAGCACAAAAAATAAATCAAAAAAGGGAAAACAAAATCTTTAAAGTTATGACATGTTCCCTTCCTTTCTCCTGTCACATCACTAGAAGTCCTAAGTGGAGATTTTCTTTCCTTTTCTGCAAGGTTTTCCCAATGTCTTGCTCTGGACTGCCACAATTCTTGGGGTATGTATTTCCCTGTTCTGCTGTGAGCTCCCCTTGTAAAGCCCAGCAGGAACCAGCCTGGTCACCCACTCTGGCGCAGGCCAGGCTGTCAAAGGTCGTAAATCATCACAGAAAACACTCTTACCACAGTGTCCATGAGAGCCCACTCTCTTCTTTCTCCACATCTTGAGCATCTATTGCACAATTGTTTCTGTTTCTAAAGGAACATGGGCCTTTAGGCATGAGGACAAGAGGAATTGGATCAGGTGGCTCCTGGGTGCAGTGGAGGTGAATCTCTAAATGGGGGAAAGCACTTTGGGGAAATGTCTTTTGAGGAAGCTGCAAAAACTCCAGCAAGTATTTTCCTCGCATGGAATGCTGCCTGGCAGTGGCATTTGGGAAGCCTACTGCTCCCACCTTTTTATTTAACCAACCGGGTCCTGGTTGCCTTCACGAACATGAGGTCATGACATGGAGGTCTGGAGCCACTGCTATTGCCTTTGGAGACCAATTCAACTTCATCAGGTAGCAGCCATCAGCCCTGAGTTACTCACGACATGTAACCGATACAGCAAGTTTCAGGTAACTTTCAGTAATTTCAACTGGCATTGAGAACGCAGTAGGAGAACAAAGACTTTCCTCCATCTAAAAACGCAACATACTTGACCTTGGCACAAACAGAGCTTTGCCAGATGCTGTGATATATTTAACCTTCAGTTTCAGAGCTTCAAAAACTAAGTCTTGAGGTGTTGAAAGCCCTAAATGTTTTTTAATGGAAAGTGTGAGAAAACAGCAAATCAGCCACAGAGAAGGCTCTGCCGAAAATTGCAGCTGCATCACTGTGACTGGGTAAAAAAAAAAATGTTTTTAAAACAGAAACTGCTGATATGGCTTTTGGTGAAGCCTCTGCAGCAGCTGTGATGGCTTTTAACTTTGAGTTTTCAGAGAGGAAAACATGATATTTCTTGCATTGTCATTATTATGAGTAACACAGGCGGGTTTCAAAATGTGAGGCCAGGTTGAGGAGCAGATGTAAAGTTAGCTGTGCCTTGAACTGGACCAAATAGCAGGGGCTGAGCAATTTTTGGACGTGGTAAGTATAGGAACATAGAGATTGTCAGTCCGCAGCTCAGCTTAACTTCAACACAACTTGATGTTGGTGTTGGGTGGCAGCAGGATAATGTCTCTGAGCAGCTGCCTCCAAGGATGCTGAGGTACCACATGGTGAGAACAAAGCATGGAAGTACAAACCAAATGTGAGAAGATGCCTGGTATCGCAGGGCATGTACATATTTTCCTTGCATGTGAGAACATGTGCCCAGTCTCTCATTTGCTCTTCATCACATGGCAGAATTGCTCAGCCTCTTGACATCCCACACAGGAGATGGTGACTCCAGGGCAGAGTATCCCATGAAATCTCTGAAAAAAGGGAGATTACCTCTTCCAAATCGGACTCTCTTTTGTGCAAATAAAAGGATAATGAAGTAGTTGGTTTCAAGCAACATGTCTCTTTAATAATATCTTGGCAGAATAGAGGGCTGAGAAATGCTTCTGCCAAAAGCTGGCTGAAGACAAAACGTCTTTATGAAGAGTGCTGGTTTTGATGAATGAAAGCTTTCAAAAGTAAAGAAAAAAATTCTGATTTTCTGATGAATTTTTCTTGAATTTCTCTTAAGGAGAAGGAAAGGATCTTGCAACTCATAGTTCGTTCAGATTGATCTCTCAAGAAGACCCTGAGTTTTTACCCTGGGAACACGAACACTCCCAAGAGGGGACACTTCTGCGCTTGAATACCTATTTTCTGTCTGAGAGAGCTGGCAGTAGTAATTTCTTTCTTTGAATATGTAAGTTAGCAATACAGGTATATTACTGGAATTTACAATTCAGTTTTTCAGAGATGGTAACCTTGAACCCATTTTGATTCCCGGCTAAGATTTATTATATAAGTATGATTTGGGACTTGTCCATGCATGAGCCAGGGATCATTCTCCAAATAACATTTCATATTTCTTCCACCTCTTTCAAATTCCCTTCATTACTCCCCATGCAAGATTCCTAGACCTGGAGGCAGCTGGTGGATGGAAGCAAGGGTGTGGCCATGTCAACAGTGCTTCATGCTAATGGCAAAGGGAAAGATTTGCCAGAGCTTGGCAAATGCCAAGGACACACATCACCTATTGAAAAGTTGCAAAGGCAGCAATTCTCCTTTGTCAGTTGTTGTGGGAATAGATGGTAATGCTTCCACTGTATATCTGCTCTGTATTGGCAGCTTGTTGAAATAAGAGAATGTTGCGGTGCACTTTAGCCTGCCTGGGACCCGCCTCCTGTCCCTCCAAGATTTGCCATCCAATGGGCAGATGGATCCGCCCAGAGGGACGGANCTTCATTACTCCCCATGCAAGATTCCTAGACCTGGAGGCAGCTGGTGGATGGAAGCAAGGGTGTGGCCATGTCAACAGTGCTTCATGCTAATGGCAAAGGGAAAGATTTGCCAGAGCTTGGCAAATGCCAAGGACACACATCACCTATTGAAAAGTTGCAAAGGCAGCAATTCTCCTTTGTCAGTTGTTGTGGGAATAGATGGTAATGCTTCCACTGTATATCTGCTCTGTATTGGCAGCTTGTTGAAATAAGAGAATGTTGCGGTGCACTTTAGCC
>VZRS01001516.1:0-58660 GCA_013398055.1 Ifrita kowaldi
CCAGGGAGACCTCAGATCCCCTTTCAGTGCCTAAAGGTGTTCCAAAAGAGCTGGAGAGGGACTGGGCACAAGGCATGGAGGGACAGGACAAGGAGGGCAGGGTTAGAAGGGATACTGAGAAGAAACTGTGAGGGTCGGGAGCCCCTGGCACAGGGTGCTCAGAGAAGCTGCGGCTGCTCCATCCATGGAAGTGTCCAAGACAGTTTGGACAGGGGTTGGAGCACCCTAGTCTAATGGAAGATGTCCCTGCCCAGGGCAGGGGGCCTGTACTAAATAACCTTTAAAGGTCCCTTCCCACCAAAACCAGTCTGTGATTCTGTGATTCCATAAGCACTGTCCGTAGGTAGGCCTGAATAGGGCTGTGCAGGGCTGGGCTGTGTCCTTCCTGTCCCTTCTGAAACATGAAGCCAAAGGCTGAAACCCAACCTGTCCAGCCTGGGACTCGCAGCCCTGTGTTCCTGACAGCCACTTTCAAACTGTGATGAAAAAACTGCTCCATATCCTTGATTTCCCCTCCCAGCATGGCACTTAGCTTTCCCCTGTGTTTTTTTGGTTAAACCTCCCTTGTCACTATTCCAGCTTATTTCTTTTGCTCTTTGACCCAGGGAGGTTCCCCTTGCAGGCAACCGGGCAGGGTCCATCTCCATAAGGGCAACTCAGTCATCAGGGGGACCTGGTTAAACTGGTGGGACACGTGAGGGGCTGTAGGACTGGGCTGACCCTGCTAGGACACGCTCAGCCCCAGTGAGGAAACTCTGGGTCTAGGGCAGGCCAGGAGCTTGCTATGACCCATTTCTGAGGCAGGGTAAGTTATTGTTAATAAATCTCTCGGAGCAAAATAACACTGAATGACCAGTGTGTATATGAGGCAGATGTATTTTAAAACAATTTAAAAATTGTAGCAGAAAGGAGGTAGATGGCTGGGTTTGGTTTTTCTATAAAAGTATAAAAATAACATGAAGAAAATATATGAGCAAAAGAAATAAAGAGAAGGAAAGGACAAGAGTAGGTAGTGGAGAGGACAAATACCACCACCTGTGGATCCAGTGATGAGACTTGATCATTGCAATTCCAATGTCTGTGGTCAGAGTAATGGTCACAGATCCATTGGGAGTGGGAGCTGTGAAACAAAAAGTCAGGTTATATATGTCCAAGTTGGCATGGGAATGCCCATATCCTTCTCCAGGGAGGGGATTCTTTATGTCTGATGTAACAGTATGGGGAACATTGCTTTATGCTGGAGAGTTCCTGAGAAGAGTCAGGGTCTACTTTGGGATCCTTGGTGGTATTGATCCCCCTGTATTTGTCTTGCCCACTCCTTGACCCCACTTCTGCACTTGTGTTGTGTTGTGTGGTCACCACGGACCTGAACAGGAAAATTGGCTCCAGAAAGGTTCTTCCCTACTTCTGTAGGGCCCTCCTTTCCAGGCATGTCCTGCTCTAACTTGCCAGTCATCAGTGTTTGAGGCATAACAATGCATGAACTCCACTGTCCAAGCTTCTACAGAGCTGGAGAAGTGCTCAATGCTCAGCCCAGCCACTCTCCTCCTCCCTGCCCAGATGCTGTCACTATAAAATGAGGAGCATTCCTTGGTATGGAGCTGCCAGGGGTTTCTTCAACATGTCCATGGTGAACAGGAGCCTAGAGACACCATTTTGGCTGTCCCAGGCAGTGCCATAGGACGCAGGCAGCCAGAGCAGGTCTCTGCTGGCCGCAGGAGGCAGAGGGAGCTCATGGGGGCTCTGCCCAGAAAGAGGTTCCTGAAGCCCATGGGAGGTTCCAACAGGACAGTTTTCAGGCTGTGCATGGAAACAAAGGGAGTGGTGGGTGAGAGCAGAGGCTGGAGCTGGGGCAGGGGCAGCAGGGGCTGCAGTGCCTTGTGCTCACTGGGCTTGGCACTTGCTGGATGCACCATGGGGCTTCCCAGGAGGCAGCTGGTGCTGGGTCTGCCAACATCTCCCTCTTGCTTGGGCACATCTGTCCCCAGAAATGCTGGGCAGGGGGCTGAGTAGCTGCCAGGGGCATTGTTGTCACCACTGGCTTCTCCCACTGTCACATGGATCACAGACCAGCACTGGTGCTGACTTTGGCAGCTGCTGGGCTTCCAGGGCAGGTGCCAGGCTTCAATGGCACTCAGAGGGCCTCAGGGACTCAGGATTATGGAGTGATGGGGTGATGAGGTCCTCTGAAGCTCAGGAGGTGCTTAATTCCAGTTCTTGCCCAATGCAAGGTCACCCGTGCAGTTGGAGTGGGCTGCGCATCTCCCAGGATGGAATCCGTGCCACTGCAGGAGCGTCCTCAAGGAGACAAATCTTGTGCCTAGAGGTTTTGGAGTAGCTGTGCTGCGAGGAGGAGGTTCGGGGACTCCGTGCTTCCTGTGCTCCGGGCCGGCAGCCGTGTCGGGGCTGGGCTGCTGCCCTCCCCCGGCACTCACCGGTGCTCCGATCGCCAGGAGGCTCCGGGCTGTGCCCGCGCTGCCGGCAGCTCCAACCCGAAACGCGGCGGCTGTGCCGCTTCCTGCGGCATCCCAGCCCTGCTCCTCCGTCCCGCTGCCCCTAGGGCCCCGAATGCCGCGTCCCCTCTTGCCCCACCCCGTCCCGCAGTAGGCAGCGCTGGCTCCCGGCTCTCCATCGGTGCAGTCCCCGCGGCAGGTGCGCTGCCGGGGCTATGGCACCGCGCTGGTGCTCAGCCAGGGACGAGCGGGCTGTGCCTGCAGCTGCCGGCGCTGGGCGTGTGGCCCCTCTGCCCAGTGACTCCCGTGGCACCTTGCAATGCTACCTTCACCCCATCTCCAGCAGGAACCTCATCCGGACCAGTGGGCCAGAAGCGTCCCTATGGCTGGTCCTCATCCCTGTTCATACCTCTGGGGTATTACAGGGCCGTGAAAAACCACCTGCCTGGAGGGTGGCCCTCCCTTACCCCCCAAATTCCCCACTGGATTAAATACAGCTGGTATTTATGAGCAAAAGGCTGTAGGGAGCAAAATGCATCTGCTGCCCCATCATGCCTATGCCAGGGAAGGGATCTGGGTGCCAACCTGGGAACATCAAACCCACTGCCCAGGAGCCAGTGGGGAGTTGAGAAGAAGCTCCGGGAGCTCTTGGCAGGCGTGTGAGTGTGGCCTGGGCTCCCCAAATGCTGCAGCTCCTGCCTGTGGCCAACACTCAGATCAGCACGACTTGCAGCCCTCGGGGAGCAATGGGGGGCTCTGAGCATCCCCCACTGTCTCCTGCCAACTGCCTGGCTCTTGGAGCAGGAAACCTCTGATGGAAGAAGCAGGAGGTTCCAGGGCTCCCTCTGCACCAATGCTGCTGCCCTGGAGCCCTCGTGGCAGCACGGCCAGTGTCTGACAGGAAGAGTTTCTGCACAGCACCATGAATGGTGCCCGCCCAACTGCCCCCAGACTCCCACACAGTGCCAGGAGCAGCTCTGGGTGCTCTGGATGGCTGGAACAGAGCTTGGGATCACAGGACACATCCTGAAAAAGAAGGCCCCTGGGGAAGAGGAGTCTGGGGGTGCAGCACCCCTGCATCACACTCCCCCCCACCTGAACCCCCCCAACCTTCAGCAGGAGTCCTTGATGCTCCCGGCTCTCCCACCATCCCTGACCCCCTTCCGCCTGCTGCCCATAGCTGCCATTAAAATAAATTGACAAAATAAACATAATTTGGACTGTAACTCTATTTTCTCAATCTGAAAGGCATAGTCCTGCAGTCGATCAGCAGCAAGTCCCTACAGGTTCCTGCTGCTGGGGAAGACAGAGCTGTTGCTGCACTAATGAGTGAATTAGCTAATGAAAACAGTATTTAAAATAATCACAATATTTCTTTATTTGCATGTAAAGATGACATAATAAAAGATAATTAGCAGCATGTGAAGCAGTTCTACTACTCAATTTTCTCAGTTTAGCTAATTAATTATCTTAGTAAAATGCATCATTATGGCTAATTTTAGAAAATCCAGCAGCTGCAAGGTCAGAGTGGGAACAATTTCAATTTGTAATTGGAAGAAACATGAAAGTGAGTCAGATAATCTTTTATTAGATAATAATAATGAATCACACAGGCACATATATTAAGTACTTTAAGAGGCAGAAAATGCACTGAATCATTTAATAATGTCATCAAATGGACTTCGTTAGGGGCTGCTGGGGGAGCATGGGGGCACTGGGCCCTCAGCCCTGCCTGGAGGAACTGTGCTGGCTTGGGGTTGCCTCTGTCGGGATGGGACTGGAGCACCAGAGAGGGTCTGCCTTTGGCCTCTCTGGCCCTCCCAGCCCTCAGCCTGTGCCAGCAGCACCCCAGGGCCTGGGCAGGAGGGTCCCAGCCAGGGGAGTCCCAGCAGACCACCCTCCCCCTGGACTGGACAGGAGGGCTGGACAGGGACCCCCAGGGCTCACCAGAGTCTGCGGGGTGGTTGGGGGAGGCTGTGGCACCCCAGGATGGCAGAAGGGCACGTGCTGGCAGACACTGGCTCCTGGTGGGAATCCCCTGGGAATGTGGGCAGTGGGCACATGGCAAGGGTGGCCTGTGCTGGGGAATTCAAATCTCAGCCTGGGAACAGGACTGAGACACGACGGAAGGGAGCCCGGAACCACTGTGGGACTGACCACCGGCCCTACATGCTGGCCCCACACCCTTGTCCCTCCTGGGACACCTCTGCTCTGCCCAGGCTCTGCCCTGGTGGGAGGAGTCTTTGCCACCCAAAAGCAGCCTGCTCCCCCAAAGCTGGCCAAGGTGGGGATGCCAATGACCACGGCTCTTCCTGTCCCACCGGGACCAACTCTGGGGACAGCCAGCAATGAGTGGACTGGCCCATCTCTGCCTTTCCAGTAACACCTTTGTAAGAATCCCCGGTGTGAGCCCAGAGCTGCAGTGTGTCACCTCTTCCCATCACTGTCTGCTGGGGTGCCAGGCACAGCTGGGCCCCATGCGTAGGGTGGGTGATTTTGGTACAGCAGAAATATAATAAATATATCATTTATTAATGTTAATTATAATTTGTAACAATACATATAACAAAGAAGAAAGTCTCATGGCTTTTGTAGGAAGGAGGAAACAGGTTTAAACCTCACCTGCACCCAGGTGAGCCTCCACCCAGCTCCCATGGCTGCTGCCGTGCCCTGGGTGCTGCCCACAGCTTCCAGAGGTCATACCCACTGGGCACGAGGTGGATCCCCAAAGCAACGTGAAAAGCCAAATATCAGGGCTGAGGCCCCTGGGATGCTCCCGGTTACCATGGCAACCTGCTGCCTTCCTCCATGATGCTGTGATGTTGTCATGGAGATGACCTGACCCACACCCCGGGATGCCCAGTGGCCCCCAAAGCTCCGGGTACTCAGTCAATGCAGCCACTGGGCAGCCCAGCATCACCAGGGACATCCCAGCAGCACCAATGGGGGCCAGGGACACTGGGGGCACTGACACAGCCCAGGGATGCTCTGGCAGCACCAGACAGCCCAGGGACACACCACCAGCACCTGCCTGGCCTGGACACACCCTGCCAGCACTCACCATTGCAGCAAGTGTGCTGGGGGATGCCAGCAGCCATGGCTCAGCCCAGTTTCACCTTCAGCTTCTTACCCTCCTCCTGATAGACATTTGTTCACTGAGGCAGCCAAATATTTTCTCAGTTTAAAGAAGTAACTAAATTACATTTCACCCTGGAAAATAATCTGTACTGCAATTTGGCTTCATTTGTGGTCAAAACCAGCCGTGCTGCAGGGAGAACAGGCATCTTGGGTGTCAGTGTGCCACGCTTCTGCCTCCTCAGGAAGTTTATAGGAATAGCTGATGAAAATAGAGGGCACTGGGGAGGAGTCTTCTCCTCTACACCCCCGTGGCAAACCTGCCAGCTCCTCTGCTTGACATGGGGTGCTGCCAGCTGCTGTGTGCCCATGGAGCAGCTCTAATTTCTGGCTGTGGCAGGGGGCACAGCTCTGGCTGCTTCACACTGCTGCCACGCCTGCCTCATCCCAGGATTTGTTACTCCTGTTCTTGTAGCAATCACCTGCTGGTGCCCCATCTCTCCACTCACATGGAATGGAGCATGGGGGACCTTTCACAGAAACCAAGGAGCTGCTCCCAGCTGGCTCTCCTGCCCTGAGGGCCTGCAGGCCGTGGAGCCACTGGAGTTGCCTTTGAGTTCCCAGCCTCATAGAGGAAGGCTGTTCCCCACTGTGCACCTACACAGGCCCCATCTGCCAAACACCACCTGTTCCAGGACTTTGATGGAGACCTACTTCCAATCCAAGGCCTTAGGTGAGATTTCCAGACTCCCAAAACAGCTGGGAGTATCAATCTCTCCCCAATAGGAAAGAAGAAAGCATCAGGCTCCAAACCAGCCACAGAACGCCCTTCCTGCCCCTGGCCCTGCACTTTGGGACTGCAGAGGAGGATATTTAACTATTTATCATGCGTTTGTGATTCTTCAGAGATCACTGTGGGACCTGCCTTAACCTTCCCTGAAGTACTGTGGTGAGGAGCTTGGGCAGGTGGCACCAGCTGAAGCTACTGAAGATGAAGCCAGCAGGAAAACAGATGTTCACGTATCCCAGCTTGAGGTTTCTGGACCTGTCACTTCAGTGCTTTTGTTCCAGGCCTCAGGTGGGGCAACTTGGGCAAAGCACTGGAGCTGCTGCAAAGGTGAAATCCCAGGGACAGTGCAGGGCCCCTGCCCGAGAAACAGCCCCTGCACGGCAGCAGCAAGCACGGACACAATGCTCAAAGGTCCTGCAGCCCTGAGCCGCACTGGGAACTCGTCCCCTCCCTAGGGAGCTCGGAGATGTTCCATGGGGATCTGGCTGGATAGCACTGACAAACCCTCTCTCTAACCCAGCCCAGTGCCCCAGGGCTCGCTGGGTGCATCACCCTCATGGGACACAGGACCCTCCCCCCCTGCTGCCCAGCTCCTCTCCAAATCCAAAGCTGAGGAGTCCTATCCTATCTCCCCTCTCTGCCCAGACAGCAGAGCCCTCACCCTCACAGGACTCCGCACCTGAAGCATACGGCTTTTCCCTGTCCTGGCTGGGTGTCCGGAGTGGCTGCACCACAGGGGACCCACACCTGAGATGGGAAGCAGCACATGGAGTGACTGGAGAACAGTGGCATTGCAAGAGCATCAGGCTCCCTTCAAAAGCCAGTCTTCCATGTTTTCACTCCCCACAGTGTTGAGATGCAACATGATTTCCTCACCTTCGAACCTCACTGTTCCCACAGCTACTGAGGTGCAGAGGGTGTGCAATTCTGCTACCTCTGTCTGCCTCTGTCCTGGGAAACATCTCCATTGGAGAATTTCAACCAAGGCTTTGGAAAACACTAAAAATTTATCAGTGCGAAGTTACTAGATAAGAATCTTTAAAATTTATTGGACTAATTGTGTTACATTCGATATTTGATGTGTTTCTCCTGGACAAAGAATTGGCATAAATACAAACAAGCCTTTGTGTGCCTTCCCTAAACAAGTAAGAGATAAAGTACTAGAGACAAGGGAACATAGTTCACATCTTCATATTTACATTTCACCTTTACTTTACAACTTAGCGCCAGGAATATTTACAGAAAAGTACAATAAGAACAAAAAGTTCATGTCTTGGCAACATACAGGAAGTCATACAAATTGTCTATGATTGAAGCACATGATATCTGGTGTTCTCACTTCTAATCACTCCTGCTAAATCCATGGGGAAAAGGGCTGTGTTTGCTTTCAAAGGTATCACTCAATTACACAATCATGAAAACGCATCAAATTTCTCTGTGAGGCTGAAATTTAGTTCTCTCCTCTTCCTGGACATGCAGAACCTTGTGAAAAGAAACACTGTGACCTACGGAGAACCCAGCAGGTACAGCCCAGGGGCAGCCAGGGCTGCTCCTCCCTACGGCCTCGCACACGCTGCTACCCACAGATGCCCCAATTTCCACAGGCACTGTCCTCCCCCTTTCCTGCATGCTGTAAAGTTCTAATGCCTTTCTAAAAGTATCTTTAAAAGAATGGCTTTTCTTTAAAAGTCTCTATTAAGGTACTAAAATGTAATTTCAACATGGTGTTTAACAATGTGACAGTGGTCACCTCCTGCCCTGTTAAAACAGAATTATGAACCCAAACTGAAAAGTGAGATGAAAAGAAAGAGTCCCAAATTAATTACTGTGGAACACTTGCAGGTCATTGGCGGGAGTCTGATGGACAGGGATGCTGACCCAAGCCACTCAAGCATCAACTCAGAACATCTATGCAGCAGTTTGTGATATTAAAAAAATCTGCATTCTTGACTAACTCTTGCAATCACCATGGAAATAAACCTCATTTGCTCTAGCTCTTCAGGGAAAAAGTTCTCAAGACAGTACCCTGGACTAGCTAAAGCCATCAGAGTTTGGTCAGACTTTGAGAGGAGAAGGATGTAATTCCCAGACAGGTGGGGTGTGTTTTGTTATGAAGCCTGAGACCTCCCCACATCCTGGGGAAGAAGGGACAGTCCCTGCAGGCACCCTGCACTAGCACAGCCCCGCCCAGGGTGCCCACTGCTGTGACCAGCACCCAAACCACGAGGGATGGCAGCACATTTCTGCATCACAACATTTTTATGCTGAACTGTGACCGTCCTGAAGGCTCACCTTTCCAGAGAGCCGAGCCCACCACCTACAGCCAGGTCACATCACCTGTAACCTGCTCACCAGCTGGTTCTACAACTCAACTGACACATGTTCCAAACATCCATCCCCTGGCACTGGGAGTGACCACAATGTGCCCAAATTCCCTTCTTTCCAGACTCCTGCCAAGTCATATGGCGCTCACAGCTGTTACTGCTCCCATGGGTGCCTTTAGGTGAACATGGAAATAGACCCAAGACAACCCTTCAGCCAAGCACAGGCCTTTGTAAAGAAAGTAAATCTTCAGGCAGTCCACTTGGCTATCCCCTGCCAGAAACCACTTGGGGCTTGCCCCAATGCCCATCTCTGCATCCGTGACTGCTCCCACCTGCCTGACAGCACCCGGTGCAGCTGTGCTGCAGCACCAGGACTCTGTGACACCCAGCTGGGGTAGGTGGGGTTGCTGTTACACTATCAATGTGCAGACACAGGGTTTGCTCAGGATGTTTATTGGTTACACATGCATTGCTCATGCCTTTTCAACCAGTGGGCTCAAGTGCGTTTGGCCAGTAATTAGATCCAATAGGTACATACACAGTGTGGGTAGATTTAGCGTCCGTGCATTAAATTGCTCCTGGCAAGAGTCTGGCAGAGGAATGAGGCTGTCCGAGTTCCCTGCACAGCTTGGCCAATGCACCCAAACGCTGCCCTGGAGCTCCTCCTGCCACGTGCCACATGGGCAGCACACAGGTATGGGCCAGCCAGCACACATCCTACTACAGGAGTTTTCTTTGGGTGGTTTCATTTTTTCACTTTTTATTCATCTGGATCCAATTCCAGAGCTCCTGAATTGAGAGGTCAGTGCACTTGTTCCCTCCAACAAGCACACATCACCTTGGTTGACCACCTGAAAGTCCTTTCACATGTATTTTTAAGGGCCTGTGTTTCCATGAACTCTTTGTGAAAAAACACATGGAAAGCTATGAGCAAGGTCTGTCCTTGGCAGGTAAGTTGTAATGAAACAATTAAGACTGCTTCAGGTCAGATCAGAACTGTTGCAAAAAGTAGCTCTGAAATACCAAAATTCAATGTCTGACAGGTATCACTGCAATGCACAGCACAGCTTATTAAAACTACTTTGGAAATAATGTGAAGAGCTCCCCAAATTCCTGCTCACTCATCCTCTTCCATGACCCGGTGCTGGAAGGACCAGGATCCCTGCTGCTGTTAGGCTGCACCTCCCTGGGAGTGGCAGCCACAATTCACTGCTGCAGCACCAGCTGGGATGCACCAGGAGCCAGAGCTGCTTCCAGGGCTGCCTGCACCCACCTCTCCTCTGAGATCCCAATACCACACTTGCAACTGTAAACATCTTTTCCCAGCACATCCTTTGAGTCCTGAACACATCAAAGCCACAGGCTAAAAATGAAAACTCCTGACCTAGGTGGAAGGGAAGTGCTGCTGCCGAATGTGAAAACGTACAGGAGATTCAAAACAATGTAAAGTTATAACTCCAAAGGGGTTTTGATGGAATTGAAATTAATGGGGAAAAGAAGAATTCCTGAATTTTCTTTTCGAGCTGTTTACTCTGTTTAACAGGAGCTTCTGAAAAGTATTGTAGAAGCTGCAAAAACTGCTCATGCTATAAATAATAGGGAGGAAGCAGCCCCAAAATCTCAGATTCCAATCCAATGGAAGGAAGGCAAGTGATGTTTATGCTTTTTATGGAAATGGTGAGTAGGTGATACAGACACTTCAAAATAAATTAAGTAGTTGCATTAAAAAAAATTTTAAAAATAAAAATCAAGCTACTGAAATTAAATGTGACATTTTACAGCAGACCTGAAAGCCATAACCTCACTTTTATATAACCAAAAGCTCTTATCCAATAACAACTCCTTTTGGAAAGTCAGTTAACTTCAGGTGGTGGTGGTTGTCTTGTATGCAGATGGACTCACTCAGAGCCATGGAGGGAGTGGCCACATACAGCATCTGGGCTTTGGATTTCAGGGCCTGCTCCTTCCAAGCAATCTTCCTCCTCTTGCTTCTGGTACACAGATGGGTTACAACCAGTGAAGGATCTTCTGTTGAGCACTGAAGGGGGACTGAAAATTTCTTTGAAGTTTTTGCAGGGAAAGTTAATGCTCTGGAACAGACTCCTCCTCCAAGGAGAGATCCTGCTCCCTTGCTCTTGGACACATGGGTACAGCGAGGTGTCTAATGGCAGGTTTCTTTGTATTCTTATTTCCATCATCATATGCAGAGATGGCTTTACTTCGATTGTTTTCCCCTCAGAGCGAGACACCTACAGTTCCTAATTAGTCTGGAAAGGATGACTGGGTGAAGAGATTATTTTGCTAGCATCCAGGAAGACTGGAATTCAGTAATCTTCTGAGGGTAGGTGAAGCAAGTCAATATCCCAACTGCAATGTTTCAGATTCATTTCTCATTCCTCCCACATGGTATCTGCTGACTTGTGCTAGAACATGATTTCCTGAATTCCGGAGGGCTGAGGAAATTTGTTGTTGCTATTTAACTGTTTTCATTAGTGTAGTCACCAAGCTCTGATCTAATTGTCCTGGAAGGGTAATGATCTAGGCGTTGCAGTTCTTGAGCCCAACCTCCTGGAAAAGTGAGGTATAAAACTCTGGCTCCAGCTGCCTGTTCCGATATTTATTGACAATATCTGCTATTTTCTGTTTTCGGCGGACGTGGGGGGGGTTATATGAATCACTTTCCAGCCTCTTTCGCCGACAAATATTTATTACTGTCTGTCTCACTAAAAAACCTGAAAAAGAAACAACATTTGAATCAAATTTAAATTCAGTCCTGCACCCCTTTGCTGGCTTCCCAGCCAAAGACAATTTTGGGTTCTGTCCCATCTAAACCCAGGGGAGATGTTCAGCACCACCACAGCAAGAACTTTTGTCCATGAGCAGTTGCTAACAGACAGCCATGGTCCCCAGGCTTGTAAAGACTTTCACTGTAAAAAATGAAGAAAGGGACTCAACTCAGTGGTACCCTAAACTGGCTGGAGGAGAAGGAGGAGTATTCTCTGCTTTGCCAGAGCCAAGCAGCTGCCTGGAACAGCACCCTCGGGACAAGAGGGCAAACCCAGGGCAGCCAATACAAGGTCACAGTACCACAGCCCTGGCTATGCCACGCGCATGGACCTCAGGTAGGCCGAGGCCACACCAGGTAATGCCAGGGGAGCCCTGACAACGGAAAAAGTACCTGTCAGTACCTTTTTCCAGTAGGAATTGCAGAGCCTTCCTCTTGGAAAGGAGATGAGGAAAGACCTGATGGGTTGTGGCTGCAAACAAGTTTCTCTTTTCTTACTGCATTGCCACTTTTGTCACCCCTCTGTAACTCACACTGCTGGATGCGGATGGAGGAGGAGGAGGCGGGGAATGGAAGTAGTAGCATTCAAAAGCTGGCAGTGAACTTTACCTTATTTTATTCTGAAAGCAAATTTCTATGCCTCTAAGGAAGCAAGTGTCCCTCACCCCCTTTGCTGTTTCACAAGCTCTTTCTTACAGACAGAAACATTTAGAGAACCTCACTGCACACAAATCACACCTGCTGAACCTAGAGACAAGACAAATTTCACTATATTAACAGTCCTGATGCAGCAGAAAAACAAGCCCAACTCTAGGAAAACATACTTGATTATTTTTCAGTAAAAGCCACTGTCATCAACTGAATTAATAAATGTTATTTAAGGGCCCAGGTTTGGCTTCCATTTGCCAATCACTGAATTAAGCATACAAACCCCAGAGCCTGAGAGTCACCTCCAACAGCAGCTTTATGGTTATGTACAGGTATCCTAATGTTCATTACTTAATTTTACTCTGTCCTGTGTACTGCCCTCGCTGGGTGGGATTTCCAGTTACTGAAGCTAAATAGCACCAATACCAGGAGAGGTCCATGAATCCATCCAGGAACAGAGGAAAAGGCAGAGGGCACACGTGGAACCTGTTAACACACTCCTGCATGGTAATTTTTATTGAACACATAAGAAAATCCTTGATTGCTGCGGTTTTAATGCCTGTCTGGCTTCTAAACCAGAAGGAACACACAGCATGCCCGCACAGTAACAAATTCCACAGCACCCTCTGGTGCACCTTGGTTCTCTGTGCTAAACACCAGGGTCACATTTTGGATCTCTCCTATTTAAACAGGCCCCATTCCTAGTTCCAACCCTCTCTCCTGCTATCCTGGCAGCCAAGCGTTGTTCCCTCTGCTGTTCCTGCTCCCACTGTTGCTGCAAAAAGCATGGCTTTCATTCGTTCAGCGTTGCCTAACACTTTCTCCAAACAAAGACTCCAGACCATGTAGTTTGCAGATATATTACTATTTTTAAAAAAATAAAAAAAACCCATGAACATTCCTAAAACCCTTTAGCTTACCAAGAGCTCTCCTACTGACTATCATTCCATCCACCAGTGGGATAACCATGTTGAATTTCCCAGTTGCTCCTTGTAGTTTTATCCTGAATAAGCCAGTGTTTAAAGGATGGATGAAGATCACAGGGACTTCCTTCTCAGGAATGGTAGATCTTAAGGGAAAAACACAACTATTGCATCAGTTTTAAAGCACTGTTTCCATTAATCGACAGATGAAAAATGACCCCTTTAGGTGTTAAAGTTTTAAAATGCCTCATGGCTAAGGCAGCAGGATCCCAGGGCATGCTCTGGGCCCTCAGAAGGGCTCTGTCAGTTGTGCCATGCCTATGGTCTCTTTCCCCACAGGACTGGAGAGCCCTGCAGCCAGGGCATAGCATGTATGCAGCATTAACCACCTCACCAGGGAGCCAATCAGGAGGGAAGCTCATCACAGACTCAGATGAAACTGCACATTTTCTGTTCTTTAATTTATGTTTTATCTGCAGTGGCATGAAAAGCTCTTTCACTTTTTCAACCAAAAAACAGTCCACTGAGAAATCAATAAAAATAATGAAAATAAGAGCGGTCTTACCTCAGGGAAGTGCTACTATTGGCTGTGGTTTCCACACCAGTGCTAGTCTCAGATACCAGATCAGGGAGGGGGAAGTTTTCTGTAAGAACAGGATGCACCAAATAAAGTTTATCTAATACAGTTTGGATGTTTTTTCTTGAGTACAAGGAACAATTATTTATCATCAGTCAAAACACGAAGTCCTCAAGCATTTATACTACTAGTGTTCTTGCACAGCTAGTGTCCTTGTTTGATTTTCAGTTTAAGCATTCATGGAGGGTACACACACCTCAACCATCTGCGCTCAACAGATGAGGTCCCAGACCCTCCATTCTCTCAACCCAAAGGTCAAAATCTCTAGAGGAACTGTGAAAACAGGAAGGAGATGAACTACTTCAACCACAAAAAGAGCTTTCAAATTATTATTCACTGCATCTTCACCCATCTACAAGAAATCAGCCTCCAGAACACTGCCAGGAGCATTGAACAGTGCCAACCACTCACACCTACAGCTCCCTTGAGCCCTGCTCCTGTGCTATCCTTCCTCAAATCCAAGCTCTGTGGATCTCCACTATAACCTACAACTCTGCTGCCATGCACTTGGTAACAAAGACTGGACAATGAAGGCGAAGGAGGAAAAAGTAAGAACTTGAATCCCTGAAGGGGATTTGGCACTTCCCAACACCTTGTTCAGGGGCTGAGAGATGTTGAGAGTCACTCACAGAAGTACAGTTCAGGCAGCAGGACAGTACTTCCAGAAGAAGGAGTCTAAGGCTTAAACACAGACGCTGCCATCAGAGCTGGGATGCTAAGGGTACACAACAGCTGGAGCAAGCAGAGGGAGAGCATGGCAAGCCACGGACACACCCTGAGACGGAGCAAGAGGGAGGGCAGGCAGCTGGCACCAGGGTGATAACCTTGACTACAAAACGACAGCTTTTCACTGTCCAGACTCAAAAGATGTACCAGAAGCGTAAGGCAAAAGCCAAGAACATAAGGAGCATATGGCAGAGCCTCTGGGCTAGGAGTCACTTCCAAGAGCTGCCCTCCCCCCCATCCAAGTGCCAAGCTTACTGAGGCTCACAAACTCATTTCTTCAGCATCAGGCCCAGAACTCTGGGAGATTCCTTATGGCTGCTGAAAGAAACAGCCAAGCAGAAACATGCCTATGTAGCGCAGCTGTTGCTCCTGAAGTGAGGTGGCTTTAGCTGCCACCCAAGAAGGAAGTGGGTCAGGGACACCAGTTTGGAACACACTCTGGGCCAGCATCTGGACAAAGAAATGATGGTGCAGAACTTGCTGTCTGCGTCCTGATCTCAATAAGGCTCTGAAGGACATGCTGTGGACAAGGTGGTCTTCCTGAGAATTTATATCTACACTTAACAGGAAGCTTCCTCTTGATTGCTGCTCCCATTCCCTTGGTTGCTTTACTCTGGAAGGAACTAAGGCCTTAATTAAGGTCCACCCTTACTGCCAGACTGGGAACCAGGATTAGGAATCAAAGAGAGAATAAAACACAAGTTCCTGGCCAGTCTTGCAGAGACTGCTGGGCTAGGCCAGTGCAGAAAGACTCTCGCATAGCACTGAGGCCAGGCCATGGCTTGGAACCAGCACACTAGAAGCTCCTGGGGACAAAGAATTCCTCAAAGCTGTCCACCGTGGCCATGCCATGGATGTAACAGGATAAGCAAAGCTGTGTCTCTCCCAGACCAGCCTGCCCTGAGGCAGAGAGGAAACGCCAAACTAGGAAACACGAAGTTGCATGAGGAGCCGGACCTCACGTGAGCAACATAGCAGAAAATGGAGCATGAAGCAGGCACCCTGAGTGCAGAACAAACGAGCCCTCCCCTGAAGAGAGGACACGGAGTTCCAAAGGTACCATCACACCAAGGAGGATGATGACCAGAAGCACAGAAGCAGCAGGTGTCAGAAGCCATTTTTTTAAAGGAAGAAAACCAGACCCACTCTGAGGACACAACAGCTGAGGGGAACTCAAAAGCAGGGGAACACAACCCTGAGTGTGAGGGTGCTGAGCTTAAGAAAGTTCATGACAGCATTTCACAGGTACTGCCAGAGCTAAAGGAAACTTGACCTACATATGCCACTGATTCATGTACATCCCACAGATCACAACTCAAATATTGAAGAACTGATTCAGAATCTTAAAAATGTTACAGACATTAATAAGGTCTTATTTTGATTGTGAGGGTGATGAAGCCCTAGCACAGGTTGCCCAGAGAAGCTGTGGCTGCCCCATCCCTGTAACTGTTCAGGCTGGACAGGGCTCGGAGCAACCTGGTCTAGTGGAAGGCATCCCTGTCCATGGCAGGGGACTGGGACTAGATGAGCTTTCAGGTGCCTTCCAATTCAAACCAGTCTGTGGTTCCATGATCTAGCATTTAAAAAAAAAGAAAAAAAAAAAANTCCACTATAACCTACAACTCTGCTGCCATGCACTTGGTAACAAAGACTGGACAATGAAGGCGAAGGAGGAAAAAGTAAGAACTTGAATCCCTGAAGGGGATTTGGCACTTCCCAACACCTTGTTCAGGGGCTGAGAGATGTTGAGAGTCACTCACAGAAGTACAGTTCAGGCAGCAGGACAGTACTTCCAGAAGAAGGAGTCTAAGGCTTAAACACAGACGCTGCCATCAGAGCTGGGATGCTAAGGGTACACAACAGCTGGAGCAAGCAGAGGGAGAGCATGGCAAGCCACGGACACACCCTGAGACGGAGCAAGAGGGAGGGCAGGCAGCTGGCACCAGGGTGATAACCTTGACTACAAAACGACAGCTTTTCACTGTCCAGACTCAAAAGATGTACCAGAAGCGTAAGGCAAAAGCCAAGAACATAAGGAGCATATGGCAGAGCCTCTGGGCTAGGAGTCACTTCCAAGAGCTGCCCTCCCCCCCATCCAACTGCCAAGCTTACTGAGGCTCACAAACTCATTTCTTCAGCTTCAGGCCCAGAACTCTGGGAGATTCCTTATGGCTGCTGAAAGAAACAGCCAAGCAGAAACATGCCTATGTAGCGCAGCTGTTGCTCCTGAAGTGAGGTGGCTTTAGCTGCCACCCAAGAAGGAAGTGGGTCAGGGACACCAGTTTGGAACACACTCTGGGCCAGCATCTGGACAAAGAAATGATGGTGCAGAACTTGCTGTCTGCGTCCTGATCTCAATAAGGCTCTGAAGGACATGCTGTGGACAAGGTGGTCTTCCTGAGAATTTATATCTACACTTAACAGGAAGCTTCCTCTTGATTGCTGCTCCCATTCCCTTGGTTGCTTTACTCTGGAAGGAACTAAGGCCTTAATTAAGGTCCACCCTTACTGCCAGACTGGGAACCAGGATTAGGAATCAAAGAGAGAATAAAACACAAGTTCCTGGCCAGTCTTGCAGAGACTGCTGGGCTAGGCCAGTGCAGAAAGACTCTCGCATAGCACTGAGGCCAGGCCATGGCTTGGAACCAGCACACTAGAAGCTCCTGGGGACAAAGAATTCCTCAAAGCTGTCCACCGTGGCCATGCCATGGATGTAACAGGATAAGCAAAGCTGTGTCTCTCCCAGACCAGCCTGCCCTGAGGCAGAGAGGAAACGCCAAACTAGGAAACACGAAGTTGCATGAGGAGCCGGACCTCACGTGAGCAACATAGCAGAAAATGGAGCATGAAGCAGGCACCCTGAGTGCAGAACAAACGAGCCCTCCCCTGAAGAGAGGACACGGAGTTCCAAAGGTACCATCACACCAAGGAGGATGATGACCAGAAGCACAGAAGCAGCAGGTGTCAGAAGCCATTTTTTTAAAGGAAGAAAACCAGACCCACTCTGAGGACACAACAGCTGAGGGGAACTCAAAAGCAGGGGAACACAACCCTGAGTGTGAGGGTGCTGAGCTTAAGAAAGTTCATGACAGCATTTCACAGGTACTGCCAGAGCTAAAGGAAACTTGACCTACATATGCCACTGATTCATGTACATCCCACAGATCACAACTCAAATATTGAAGAACTGATTCAGAATCTTAAAAATGTTACAGACATTAATAAGGTCTTATTTTGATTGTGAGGGTGATGAAGCCCTAGCACAGGTTGCCCAGAGAAGCTGTGGCTGCCCCATCCCTGTAACTGTTCAGGCTGGACAGGGCTCGGAGCAACCTGGTCTAGTGGAAGGCATCCCTGTCCATGGCAGGGGACTGGGACTAGATGAGCTTTCAGGTGCCTTCCAATTCAAACCAGTCTGTGGTTCCATGATCTAGCATTTAAAAAAAAAGAAAAAAAAAAAAAAAGAAAAGAAAAAGGAACAGAGTTTTTCCTCTGGTTCCTGCCCTGTTGTTACTTTAGTGAACAGTAAGTAAGAAGTTGTACATACCTATATCATCATAACGTTCCACCCAGACCACATACACTTTGGTTTCAGGCCCCATTGGTGGAATGGTTCGGCCCTGAGGCATCCTCTTGGATCTAGAAGTAGGACTGAGCTGTTTTGAACATAAGGGAAGAACAGCATTTGCAGACATCATGAGTCCAATAATAAAGCCAACAAGTATTTCCCAGCTGCTCCTCAGTCATTCATATCTCAGCCAGGTACAACCTCTGCCAGCTCTTGAGCAGGGGCAGCTGTGCTGGAACTACTCATTGCAATCTGGGTCGCCACCCTACTTATATTCAATACAAACTCATATATTCAACCTTGAATCAGTTAAAAGTTTTTTTTAATGTCCTTGAAGGCCTTAAGTGAGTAACTAAATATACATTTGGAAGTGAATTCCAAACAAGTAATCAGCAGTAATAAATATTTTGCTTACAGATATAACAGTTCATGGTTTTCTGCTTTGTTAGTGTACAAAAGCAACTTCTGGTACTTCAGACGCAACTGATGCACTGTTTTAAACTGGATAGGTAGGAAAAGCATTCAGGTCTATCCATCCTCAATTTCCAAGCATGGATTCAAGGCTGAATTACTCTGTAAATACTCCATATACTTTTTCCAGCACGCATTTCAAGATTTCAGGATGCACGGCACTTAGCATGTCTAAATTTTACACTTAAGTAATGTAATCTTGCTATCTCCTACTGTAGGTGCAAATTCTGGCAGGACCAAAGCAGATATCAAAGATTAATAGCAAGGAACAAGTAGCTCTACATGCCAGGAAACCAAATAATATACTATCAAAAATCCTGCAGCATTGCCAGCATGCTTCTTGAAAGAAAAAACAAAAAGCACCATTTTTCAATGCAAGTTTTGCCTTACCCGCTGGGAGGGATTAAGATTGTCTGTATGATTGGGGAAGAGTTCAAGTGTCAGAGGCTGCTGCTTCAATATTCCTGGCAGCAGATCCATGTTGGAGTCACTTTCTTGGTCAGAGACACTGCTTTCCAGTGAATCAGCTGTAAGCCAGAAGAAAAAAAGGTGGGTTTCGGCTATTCTTCCACCAGAGAATAAGCTGTCATCATATATTTTGATACTAAGAAAATGTTGTAAAGGTTTTGGAACTAAAAAGGCATAGATGTATGGTCAAGTCAATATAGTCCTCATAAGCAGGAAAATGAGCTGGGAGACAACTGCCAGCTGTCCAGAAACAGACTGCCAATAAAGCACTCCCCATGGACTTACACGCACCCCAGCAGTTTCCTGTGGAACACAGTCTCCTCCTTCCTACGGCTACATTGTATTTTATTCCAGGCAACTTTCAGTATGCCAAAGATGCCATGAAAGCTGTTGCTTCCCTACTTAGCAGTGGTGCAAACACTCCTCCATGTGCCGCAGGAGCATATCATTGACAGGAAAGGGACAAAAAATAGACATCACCAGTTGATGGTGAACCACACGTCCAACCTAAAGCACCCTGGCAACAACAAAACTGCTGTGCACACCTGGACATCTACTGAGTCTCAGACTGAGAAAGGCATGTAACAGATGCCACATCAGGAAGGAGTCTAGGGATTAGAATGCTGTAATTTAAACATCCACAGCTTTCTGACAGGATCTTGCTAAACATACTACTTAGTTAGTTTATTTAGGTTTTGCTTCTGCAAGAGTTCTCAAACAAAAAAAAAGTTGGTTTCATTTTTGTAAAGAGCATGTACAGAGAGATCTTACTCAGGGATTCCACCGGTGATGGGACAACAAAGGCGATTTCTGTCAGGGCATCTGCGTAATACAGAACCTTCTTCTGTCCATTGAAGATACTTGCCCCAACATCTTCTGAGATAATTAGATCATCTGAAATGGACAGAAAAGGAAAGTTCAGCCAGAAGGAAGCTCTACTTCTTTACGCACTGCATCAGAAATTACCTTCAAATACAAGGTGCAATCAATGAGAAGAAATCATGCAAATCTCATTTTAAAATGAAATGAGTCAAATCTCATGGCTAACAACCCTTCTCAAAAAACCATTTTTGCTATCTTGAAAGAAAAGGCATTTTGTGTTGGGAGTAACTTCATTTTGAACACATTTCTAGTGTACTGGATTCTTTATTTCCTAGTACTCTAGTAAGCACATCTGCCACAAGATTACATCTACTATCTATTTCTGAGCATTCTGTCAAGCAAGATCATCCAGTTAGTCATTCCATTTCCAAAGGATTCTAACATTTAACACTTTAGTCTGATACTATTCTAGAATTCAACCCAGTTTCTACAGACTCTCTTTGGTCTTTTCTCTGTCAAGCAGAGTTAGAAAAAGATCTGTCTCCAATCAATGCAAGAAAGCTCCTCATTCTCAGTCCCAACTGATTGCCTCACCATAACTGGCCAATACAGGCCTTCAGAGTAGAGAAAGAACCTCCCTCCCCACATCACCTCCAGAAAGACTAGCAAGGACTTTAAAATTAATTTCTCTGATCCAGTTTATAGAAGGGTTCCTGGGACAGCTGCCTCAGCAAAGCCACTGGAGCAGTGAAATTCAGCATACTGACAGAGAAGTGGCCAGAGGCATGTTGAAGACTCCAAACCATGCTTCAGCATCAGGGAGAGGTTCCCACATCTCCAGTGGCTCCCAAGGAGCAGCATCACAACTCGAACCCCAGCTTTTTAGGAATTTCTTTGATTTTGGGGGTGGTGCAGGGAAACTTGCCCCTGAAATTATTTTAACCACAACTCACTGGAAGCTATTCTAGACTCACAGAATCATTTAGTTGGAGATCATTGAGTCCAACTGTTAACTCAGCACTGCCAACTAACCCATGTCCCCAAGTCCCACATCTGCACAGCTTTTAAATCCCCCCAGGGATGGTGACTCCACCACTGCCCTGGGCAGCCTGTGCCAGTGCCTGACCACCCCATCCATAAAGAAATTTTCCCTAATATCCAACTTAAACCTGCACTGAGGCTGTTTCCTCTCATCCTGTCACTCATTACCTGGGAGAAGAAACTGCCCCTGACCTGGCTACAACTCTTTTCAGGGAGTTGTAGAGAGAGAGAAGGTCACCCCTGAGCTTCCTTTTCTCCAGGCTGAGCCCTCCCAGCTCCCTCGGCTGCTCCTCATTGGACTTCTGCTCCAGCCCATTCATCAGCAGAACCAGACTAAAAGTAACCTGCCCTTCCCCCCTTCCATTTTTGAACACTTTTTCTGTCTCCTTCCCCAAGCTGGTTGAATTAATTCAGCTATTTAGTGGTCTGTGCTCTCATTCAAATGGCTGAAAAAATTCAAATTGAAAAGTCCACATCAAACCAGGTCCCTTGCTAATTCAGGGACCTGCCTTCTGCAGTTGTTCTGATGAACCCACTGCAAAGAGAGGTCAGAGGGTTCTGCCTCTGAGAAAGAACAGCCTGACCCTGTCCTTAAAGCAAAATTAAATCCAGACCTGGCCATTTTGTAATCCATCCTGACTTGCTCAGTGAAAGCAACGCCTCTGTTCTCTAACCTCTCCCCAACACTTACAGCCTTCTATGGTTTGTACTTTTTATTCCATAACTGAAGGGAGAAGTCTTCAGCTGGCTGCAGATACAGGTGAAGGGCACTCCTAAGACACAGTGAATGGACAGCAGAACAAGTGCTGCTTAAGCATGGGCAGCTGTAAAGGTGCCACACCTGATGCCAACATTGGCTCAAGGATGATGAACAAGCTGCACCAGCCTTACCACTACCTTTGGGTGGCCCACCACAGGCTGTGGCTCTGGAGATCACCCAGAAAAGGTTTGGCCCTTGGAGCAGTGACACAAACCAGCCCAGACACTACCAATTCCCAGGGAATCTGATCAAGCTGTCCAAGGGAAAAGCTAACCCAACCCCCAGCTTCCTGTCCTGGGATAGCAGCTCACATTCCTGAGGATTATTTTGGGTGACAGAATGGGGAGAGGGTGGTGTACGACAAGCTCAGGGGAGGAGTTGCTCTAGTGGAAAAAAGCAGACTCAGCGATGCAAGACTGAGAGCCATTTGTGGGTTCCAACATCTCCAGGACCTACAAACAGCAGCTTGAGTCAATATCTCATTTTAATCTACGTACAGAACACTAAAAAAATCACACAGTATTTCGAGTCTATTTGCCATACACAGAATAATCTGCAACTGATTTCATCTGAATACTGGTTTGGGATAATATATAAAAGACACATCAAATCTTAAGAAATATAGCCCAGTGGGTTTTTTTGTGCTGAGGCTACTTCCTCCCAACAACATACAGACATTAATTTTACTCACTGACTTGAAGCTTAATTTAACATTTACACATTTCTTTCTAGCAAACGTCAGCATTTATCAAAAAAATAAAAAAAAAGAAAAAGCCAGTGTTCAGATAGGTACACAGGAGAAAGAAAATTGTCTTCTAAAGGAGCCTAAACATTTTAATTTACTATAAAAGACATTTACTATGTCTTACCTTGTTCGGGTCCCTCTTCATCACTGCAGCTGTTGATTGACCAGCTTGTTGAGACATGACCAGTCCACCCAGGATGCTTTCCAATGTCAACAGACCAACCAAGAGACAGCAAGAACTCCAGGAAGTGGGGCTGAACAATTCTGGAAGACTCCATGTTCTTCAGGATCTGAAACCACCAGCAACACCATGTTGGTACAGAAGCAGGAAACAAGTCTCTTCCTCCCCTGCTTTTTAATTAACGTTTTTGCCACCAACACGGTTTTGCCCAAATATAGCTACAGAACAAGCCTGGAACCCCAGACTTTCTACATTGGCATTACTCCCTGCACCTCAGCATCCTTCTATCCTGCTTGGCCTTGTCCTATTCAATCAACTTGACTTTCTGCCAGCATTTTCAAAGCCTGTAAAACAGTGAATTAAACGGCTGGAANAAATAAAAAAAAAGAAAAAGCCAGTGTTCAGATAGGTACACAGGAGAAAGAAAATTGTCTTCTAAAGGAGCCTAAACATTTTAATTTACTATAAAAGACATTTACTATGTCTTACCTTGTTCGGGTCCCTCTTCATCACTGCAGCTGTTGATTGACCAGCTTGTTGAGACATGACCAGTCCACCCAGGATGCTTTCCAATGTCAACAGACCAACCAAGAGACAGCAAGAACTCCAGGAAGTGGGGCTGAACAATTCTGGAAGACTCCATGTTCTTCAGGATCTGAAACCACCAGCAACACCATGTTGGTACAGAAGCAGGAAACAAGTCTCTTCCTCCCCTGCTTTTTAATTAACGTTTTTGCCACCAACACGGTTTTGCCCAAATATAGCTACAGAACAAGCCTGGAACCCCAGACTTTCTACATTGGCATTACTCCCTGCACCTCAGCATCCTTCTATCCTGCTTGGCCTTGTCCTATTCAATCAACTTGACTTTCTGCCAGCATTTTCAAAGCCTGTAAAACAGTGAATTAAACGGCTGGAAATGGCAATTTTGAGACTCAACCACTCATGAGAAAAACCATAGAGTGCTCAGCGCAGAACCTGCATTAGCACCAAAGGCAACACAAGGGTTTTCTATACAGTGTTCACTATTAGACTGAGTTAAAATTTGAAGAGAAAGGTATTTTCCTCACTACTCACCTGCACATGACATAGAGTGATTTAAAGGGCAGGCCTCACAGCACATTAAATTATGAAACAGACTTTCCAAAACAATTTTCAGTAGGACCGAGTGTGCACTTTAACCAAACTTCACACTCTACTGTTCATGTTAAACTTTAATTCTACTTCTGACAGAGATCTGGGATGTTTCCATATACAAAGGCAACTTTCACCTCATTATGACCAAGTGAGATTTGAGCCCTTCAACAAACAGCACACAGAGAGAGACATGTGTGATTTGGGTACCAGAATCATTGGGGTTAGTGGAACAAACAATCCATCCATCCTTTCCGGGCCATACAGGAGCTTGTTCTGTGGCAGAGGCATTAATCATTTTGGCTTGTGCAGGAGCAGAACACTAAGACACAGGCCCCAACAAAGCAGAAACTGCAGGGATGGGTGCAGGAAGGAAAGCTTCCAGGCTGGAGGCTTTGTGTAGCCACATAGTCCTGACACTCCACCCTAATGCCTTGTAGAGTGTTTGGCAGTGACTAGACACACTGCATTGAAATATCATTGTTAATCCTCATACTGAGTACATTGAAACCATAGCTGTGCTTCAGAACAAGTCAAGATAAGCGTGGGTTGGAAGACACAAGAGCTCCATAAGAGCATATAAACATTCCGCTAGCTCAGCAAGAGCACATCTCAGCTCGAAGGTAAATCTAGCATATCTTGTTTCATAGCTGACTTTGCAGATGAAAAGACTGCACTGGCTACTCTGAATTACAATTTTAACACTCACAGACAGATGATCCTGGTTTCAAGAACTGTGTCCCACACCAAAGTAGAAGGTGCTGCAGTGTTCTGTCAACTGTGCCTTCTCAGTGACACGAGGAGTTGGCACAATGATTTATTATGGAAGCCACACTTCTACTCTTTACTATGAGAGTTATGAATGGAATGAGAAGATACTAGAGAAACATCCTTTCCTAACGAGCCCATAAACCCTCTTAGCAAGTTTCTAGGTCACAAAGAAGTCACAATTTAGATTTGCACAAATTAACCTGATTAACCTAATCGCCTTTGAATCTAAATATTATAGCATAAAGACTTACAATGGAATAATACTTTCTTACTTGCAGAAAGTTTTTCATTCCTTTAACACGTGTTTAACATTAGAATGAAACCAAACTACCTTGACATTGCTCATTGCTGGAACAAACTGCAACCTTCCCTGCAAGCTGAGCCAACAAAGCTGAAATGCCTTTCTGATCTGAATCTTTGAACTCTACAAATAAGGACAATAAGGACAGAACAAATAGTAAAAATACTATTAATATTTAAATATATATCTTATCTATATTTAAAAATACGTTAGATTTGTTACAATAATCCTAAGTGTGAGCAATGTACTTTAATCTACAGATGAAGAGAGCATGCAGTGAATCGTAGCTCGCACTGGTTCTGACACTCCACTCTAATCACCAGCAGTGATACTTTACTCACTTGGAAACTACTAGAAACACAACAATATAGACTAGCTGGGACTCTACACTTTCACTTACCTCCTGGCTCGTTTTCTGGCCTGCCTTCATGTAGAAAATGAAAACAGTATCAAAAGGACGACAAGGTAACAAATCCAAGTAGCCGAGGTCATCAAAAAACCCAGGAAGAGCAGAGTCAAGTGCAATCAGGTGAGGAGGTAGACGACTGTTAGTAGGTTCCTGTCCAATAGATAGAGTTCAACAGCTTAAAACCCATCTTTCTTAACTAAAAGGTCTTTATGGCTCCAATGGCAATCCATTAAAATAAAAAAAGAATTTCCCTTCTCTAAGAGCAAAATCATACAGGGATTTCTGATGCGATATAATTTTGTTACTGTAAATGAGTAACAGCAAGCATAACAGGTTGACAATTCATTGCATTTTACTCTCATTAAATAAAAGTGGTACTTTGCCAGTGAGAGACGTAATATTTTGCTCAAGAAGAGCACACAAAAAAAGCAGCAGATGCTTTCAAAATACCACAGCTATGCACACAGTTGCATGTGCAGTTTCAGATTAACTTAAATACCAGTAATACGTAAAATACCGAGCGTTTTAAGACATCAGTTTTGCAAATGCTCTATCGCCTACTTTTCCTCACAGCTTTCTGGAAGAAAAAGCAACAAATACAAGGGAGAATCCACAGGTAAGAAACAGAATTTAAATGTAAGAATATGGATCACCTCTATAAATTGTTATTTTAATTTTAAAAAGAAACCTCTACATCTATTATGTACTCCCAAGTGTTTATGTATGATTAAACTACTTCAGCACAACCACCTCTGACGCAAAACTGCTATGGCAGTCCTATTTCAGAAAGTCTTCAAGTACCAGCCCAAAACCTAACTCAAGTTGTGGAATGATTTCAAGTGTGAACATTTGAGCATGATGGAGTGTGATAGCTTATGCATCCACTGCAAATAAGGGTACAGTCACCTCTTCACAGCACGTCCAACGTGAGGCCCAGCCTTTCACGACCCGGCTCTTAATCCTGGAAGACTGGAATCTACCACTTGATTTGATTAAACTGCAGCTGAACAATAGTTGGAACTACATAGATGATCTTCCACTAACAAATTTCCCCCTTTTGTCAAGCCAGACCACATGGGAAATGGAGGAACTGGACAACACCAAGAGGTATCAGATCACCTTCAATGCCTCTAAGGAGAGGAACCCAAAGTGCGAGAGGAACAGACGCGCTGTCTGGAACTCCTGTGCTGGTGGCGGAGGCTTACACTCCGTGATCGGATCGGGAAAGCTCTTCTTCCGCCACTCCTCTTCACTTCTCTGATCTACGGAAGTCTCAAAGACAATCTGCTGGGCCATGCCATTCCTCAGCTTCTCATGGCGCTCTTCGAGCTGGAAAACATTGAGTGAACTGCTGATGTCACCAAAATCATGAAGATCCACCAAGAACACAGTTCCATCACTTAGGAAAGCTCTACAGCAGCTGCTGCAATCCACCACCAGAATGGTCACTAAAACACTTTCAAAAAGACCTTGCAACATGGCAAAGTGAGCACCTAAAAACCCTGTTTGCATAGGAGAGTTCTGTGAATATCCAGTATCAGCTATGGCTTCTCCTATTCAAGTGAACAGAAACTAAAACACATTAGATCCTGTGAAACTTTAAAATATTTGAGACACGCACTCTCTTCTTCCCCCAGGAAGGTCTCAAAAAAGACCCTTCCAGAAGAAGCAACAAAACACAAGTCATTGCTTCCTACAATACCAGGATATTAGGATCAGTAATAAAACATGTTGAGCAGTGTCATCTTCCTGGAGAAGTGCACAGATTTAACTAATTTGCAGAGGTTATTTTCCATTAATATGAAACTGAACAGGCTAAAGACCAAAACTATTTACAGTAAGACATTAGTGCATGACTCACGAACAGACAAAAACCCCAAGAACAAAATCAAGTCAGAGACAGTTACTTCCTCATTCACGATTTCATGTAAATCAGGAATGCTCAAGTCAGCTTTCACAAATGGAATCTTGTCCACTTCTTCAGGAAAAGGGCGGTGTTTCACACTGTATTTCAATCCAACATCATTTTTAGGAGCTGGCCGAGGTTCTGGTACAAATGTCTGACAAAAAAAAGGTTGTTTTTACATTCAAAGTATTGTATCACCAGACAATATTATAACAGATGAAAAACATTTCCTCTCTCCTCCTGGCCAGAACTACTCTAATCCATTAGTGAGCAGCATCATTTAGAAACATTAAATACTTTAAACTAACAGATTTGTATTAAAAATGTGACTGCAAATTTTAAAGAGACACAACTCTGTCTATTTTGGAATCTATGAACCCTGCCTACCATCTAGCCTCTAAACAGCTGCAAACCCCAATAAAAATGGCAAGCTCACACGGCAACATCTTATTGTCAGCCCATTCTAACTGTATTGAGAGAAAGCTGGGAAGTATTTGAGAAGCTCCATTTCAACCCTCTGGACTGTGATCATCACAACAAGCCAAGGCTTCAAAGGGAGCAGCAATGCTGTGGGTCAGGAGGGAGATGCACGGCCAGAATATCCAAAGGACTTGCATCATGGATCATGATGCAATTGTGACATTGCTACTACATCATGTTCTATACTGTCATTATGTAATTACAAACTTCAAGTTACCAAGGAACCAAGCAACAAATGATCTAGGCGCAGGTTTAGAGGTACACCAGGTCCAAGCAAGCAAGACCTTTCATTGCATTTTCAGTGTTGTTTTCTAAGTTTATTTACTACTGATTACATTTCAAAAGGGCAAAACCATTAAGTTATAGAATGCTTTCAAGTTGGAAAAGTTCCCTTAAAACTGGTGAGGAGGTCAGCAGTCAGATCATGGTTCATCCTTTAGCGCAGGAGGTAGCAAACCTGGGCTGACACTATTTAGCCAAGGGTCTCAGCTTCAGAGATCGCAGAGCTCCAAACACATCCCGGATGGTCTTCCTGAAGGCTGCTTCGCACAGATCACATTCATCTAAATGTGAACGTGCCAGCTGAGACTGACAAGCCCTCATTTCAGCTACATTACTGCCTTTCTTTTACTAAGGGTCATGGAAGAGTTTAAAGATGTGGAGAATTTCACAGACAGAAATTTTCATAACAAGAGTACATGCTCCAGTAGACAACTGCAATAAGAAATTTTATTGTAAAATAAGACTGAGGTATTTCTCCCCCACCATTCCTCTCCAGAGCTGTTCCAGAGTTCATCTGGATAATTTTTTTCACAGCAGGTTTACAGCCATCTTTGCAACATCAGGCTTTGTAGCCTGAAGAGCTGTTCTCTCTGAAGTACCACATTCTACACCTCCAGACTTTACTCCCTCTGCTGCAAGGGCTTTGCCTGACACCTGAAAACTATCACCAATACCCCCGCCTATGCACTAAATACATTGTGCCTTACCCCATCACTTCAGAAGATGCTTTCAGGAAAGAAGAAAAAAAAAAAGAAAATGCCCCCTCCCTTAAGCAAGTCTGCAAGTTGAGAAAGCAACAGCACTTTCACAGCCTGTAGTTAGTATTAATCACAAGTGGTAAAGAGTCACCAGAGATGTGGCACATTACCTACAGCTAAAGGCCCCGTGGCTCAGCCTTAATGTACAATCACCAGCTCTGGGGGGCTGTCTCAGATTAGGAGAATTTCTGCTGAACATCTCTAAGTTAAAGATTTCTTTACGGGCTTTGATAGAGACCTTTTGATTTGCTTTAGCTCCTCTTGGTAAAAGACAGAGTTGCTGGGCCCACGCAAATCTTCCAGATGTCCCACGGATCAAAACCGTGACAGAGGGGAAAGAGTCATCTGCAAAGCACATGGGTTAAGAGAATAATACATCATCATATATTGCAAACAATTCACTGTGTAATCATTTAACAAGAAGAAAATGCAGGCATGATGGCGGAGGTTTTGCTTTCAAAGTTAACTCTTCCCTGACCCTGAAGAAAATCCCTGGTGAGAAGCAAGCAAACCTCTCTGCAGCAGGAAAGTTCTAGTCTACTTTGTCAGCTCAGTACTTGCCAGCTCAGTTTGATCATTAAAAGCAACTTTCATCCAAATTGATGCAGATCACTATTTCTCTCCGAAATATCTCCAGGAAATCAAAAAAGATTGTCTAGCCACTGCCTGTTTAGGTGACACAATGACCATATGGAGACACAGATTCCACAATGCTTCCATGACCTTCTGCAAAAGTTCCTCACAAATAGCAGCAGTAAGAACAGTGGAAGGACAAAAGATAATGGTCAACAAAGACTTCGGAAGATTCTGAATCCACATAATGGAAAATTTTTCCCCAGAAGGAATGGGGACACAGAGAAGTTGTCCTCTCAGGTTTGCAAGACCCACTTGGGCAACACCAGGTTGCATTATCCTGGTCCAAATTCAGTGCTGGCCTTGTCTACAGCAGGAGGGCAGACTACAGAGTCCTGAGGTGCCTTTCTACCGGCACAATGATGGTTTTAACATTGCAGGGATTTCAGTCTTCCTTCAAGATTTAAAAGGCCATTGATATTAGTCACCGTAGATGAGATCATCATAATTCTACAGCTGTTCTTCCTAAAGGTATTTGCATTTATCTTTTGTGCACATAAACCACACCCTGGCACCATCAGGTAACTAGCAGAACTCTATTCCTTCCCCAGTATTCCCTGGGAATTTCAGGGTGCAGCACAGCCTATGCACACCCTGTACATAAGCACACACAGAGAGAACCCAAACCAGCTCCCCAGTCACTCACTTCCATGATCTGCCTCAGAACTGGCCTAATATACTTGTGCATTATTGCAATTAATCTTGTAATTAAAAGGGGATTTGTAAGCCAGTTATGCACAGTGAGAAAAGATAATCTAATTTGTGATTCCAACAGCTTTGCAGGATTCCACAGTAATACATTTAGCAGAGGCAGAGTGAGGATGAGGATTGCTTAGTCATTCCAGCACGCTCTAATCCATTCTAGTCAGGAACACACTTGCTCCAACACAGACTGGGGGTGAACATGTGGCAGTGGCTTCCAGCATTGTCACTTCCTGCAAGATCTGTTCAGTGATTCTCAACGTGGTCAGAGCACTCTGGACCACAACTCAACTCCTCAGCACCAATCCATGCAGTTCTGTGCAACCTCTGCTTTCAAGACCAGTTTTTAGGCTCCATCCTATCCACAGATGAGGAAAATGTACTGGGGACAGAACATCAAATCTAACATAAGTTAGTCTTTAACTGAGGTAGCATCTTAGAGAATTTTCATCCGTTCTATTAGGTAACACCATGACACGTGAAGACTTACAGGGGGATCAGTTATTCTGTTCAAAGCATCATTTAATACCAGATTTTTGTAATATAAATTCTCAATGGTCAAAGTCTATGAGGCTGAAATGAGCTAGACTCAGCTGTGAAAGCCAACACCCTGTAACAAATCTCTTTTACAGGAGGTGTCATTGACAGAACAGGATCAGATACGGGAAAGTTGTAACAGCTCCTAAGCAACTAAAACCACTTGAGCTGAAAGCACCCACAGAAATATGCAGTAATAGGAGGCCTAAAGCAAGCAGTAGCAATGGTGCAAGCATAAAGGAGACATACTAACCATATGTTGAGCACTTATACCTATCAAGTCTCCTATACTCTTCACATTTTCATTCTTGTACAAACAAGGATGTTTCAAAATGTAATGCTATTGCTTTTGTCCATCACCCATTATTTCAATGGCAGTCAGCAGCAAGTATATGATCTAACTGGTTGAAAGACTTGGACAGCTGCATGAACAATTTGGGTAGGTTTGTTCATGTTTGATTATCAGTGGCATTAAAGTTATTCCCACCACTTCATCCCAGAGCAACACTCTGCTCTATGTGCCCACCCACAGACAGGAAAGCCCCTGAAATGTGAGAGAGACACTTGATGAAGTACCTTTGTTTTGCAGCTCCATACACAAAGTTTTAACCTGAGAAAGAAGGAACTGGGAAATCTGAACTTACTCTGTTCATTCCCTAGAGGCTGCTCCAACATGGCCAGGATGACACTGTTATCCAAAACAAAGTAACGGAAGCTGTGCTTGCTTATGGTAGGGAGACGGGAATATTTAATTAACGTGGTTTCATTCACCAAGCTGCAAGGAGAAGCAGGACCACTGGGAGAAGGAAATGCTCCAAGTAGCTGCATAATGCTGCAAGTGAGAAAAAAGATGAGAGTTATGACAGATTAAGTGAACTGTTCCACCCAAGCACAAATTTTCACTCACATTCTTCATCTGTATCTTGACCTAGCAGTTACATTATCAGGGCACAACTGCCCTCGCCCATCACGTTGTTTTAAGATAACCAGTACCTTCAGACAGACATACATGAAAATCTACAAAGAAGGGTACTCTGCCTATAGAACGAGCTTCTTTATAACCTGGGTTATAAAGACATGCTTTAAAGCATGAAAATCTGTATCCTTCCATAGCTTTATGTTCATTTTTAAAAGATTATTTCTCCAATCATTCATACTTTAGCTCCCTCATATCAACAAGCAGGACAGACACGGCAGTGCACTAATTACAATTGCCTTTGCTTTCTTCAAGTACAGATTACAGTAACTTAAAACCCTTTAAAGGGTTGGGACCCTAAAAGGTCCAGGATCACATAAGTGTGACTACCACAGATGGTAATCTTCCCTGGAATAAAGCCTCCAGGTGGGGTCCAACAGTACCTACCTCCTTGGAGCCACAGCCTTAGGAGGCCCCTAGAAGCACCATTTTAAATCATCTGAAGTCGTACATGATCTCACCAACACTATTAGAAATTGAAAATTTCTATGGCAGGAACCAGTAATGAGAGTTGTCCAGTGATGGACTGAAGTTCCTAGGATTTAAGTCAGGACTTTACCCTTAACACCAGAATGTAGACCAAAAGTAAGTCTATTGATTGCCCTCTCCACACACTTTTCCACTTTACTGTGAAAACAGTTTCATCTCTCTAAATGAAAATAAACACTTTCAGGGAACAATAAGGATTTGTCCACAAGTTCCAATGAGTAGTTGCTTTTTCTTGGAAATTACACACTTGTTTTTACTAACAGTAACATTTATAACAGTTGGATTTCAAAGCAGAGCAAAAAAGAAAGCAGCTATTGCATTTTGCAAAACATATTTATCCTCCCCATCCTCAATCTGTCCTGTCTGCTATCATACTGTTCAGCCCATAACACAGTGCTTTCCAAGTTCTCTGGAGCAAATCCCAATTTTCCTCCCTGTGCTTCCCCTCCCCAACCCACACATTATCTGTTACTGCATTTCCAGTAGAACCTCTCAAATACATTAAGCAAGCCCAATGCTGTGGGCAGAAAGCCATCCCATCCTGCTCCAGCATACATGTGCCATTCCCTGCTGTCACACAGTGTCTATCAGCTTCCTCACCAGAGTGGCGACAGCATATGTTGTCAGGCTGAGGAGAAGAGAAAATGGGAAGACAGGATCACTAGGCTAAGTGAAAGAGAGAGGGAATTGCTATCTGCAGAGAGGCCTGGCCGAGAACAGAATACCAAGGCTGGAGGAGGGTCTGGGTTTTGCTGTACAAGGAAGAGAGGCAGCAGGAAGGGAAAACAGCGACCAGAGGGATCTGTTTTCTGTTAACACCTGCAAGGGGAGGGGGAAGATCTAAGGCAGAGCACAGTCCTGCCCAAAGGGCAAAGAAAGGGAGCTTTGGCCTAACTTCTTAAATGCTCTTGTTACATCAGAGATCACCTGCTGGGAACTCCCTATTAAACACTCTCAGACAAGACAACACTGAACATTAAAGGTGCTCTGACAAATTACATACCATGTCAGTGTAGCTTCAGCAGCATCCTTCACTCGCATGGATGCGGGGTTTGGCTCCTTATCTCCTTTGTACTTGACCTCCTGTTCACTGTTTTTGGATTTACTCCCTGAAATGCCCAGCTCCACAATCTCCAGTACCTCTTTTAAACAATCCTAAAAACACAAGAACAACCTTGAAGCAGAAGCACTTGGATAAGCATCTCTAAAACCTCAGGGAAATAGTGATATATCCTTAAGTAAAAAAACCCACTGCTGGTAATACGAGCTCTTTATTTAAAGGCAGAAGATTATTTCAACACTGTTAAAATAAGATCACATTTGCTAAAGAACTGGTATTTCTTCTGTTTATAGATGTGTACTTGTATTATCTACTTATATTCTAATGGTAAAAAGTGCTCTGAATGAATAAATACACACAATGTATTTCATTGCATACTTACCAAATTGCCAAGAGGACTATTATGAATGCAACTGAAAAATGTAAACATATTTAAAGAGATCATAAATGCATTTCTGGGACTCTTTGCAGAAGTTTTAAGTTCTAAGCACATCAAGAATGAACTCATCTGGAAAACTGCAAGAAATCCTTTTCCAAATTTTTCAACTGCCAACATCTTTCATGAGTAAAACACACCACAGTATCTAACTCACCAAGAGAGGAATAAGAACATTCTAAAAGTACACTGGAAAAGCATCAACAAATCTATTACAGGAGAGGCCAATACTCAGTAGAGCCGCAGATATGACACACAAGTGCTGTGCAGAACAAAATCACCTGCTGAAAATGTCTGGATTGCTACAACAAAGGTTCAGCTCTCATGGCCTGAGCTACAGAATAACAAAGGAAGACTTCTCCTGAATAAATAAGTGATTAAAACTGAACACGAGTGGTCAGGCTGTACCACCAGAAACCAGATAGGGTTCTATGTCTTGGCCTTTGTCCTTCCTTATATTCATTGTTGATATAGAATAAAACGTGAAGAGAAAAATCGAAGTTTTCTAACAGAGCAAAATTAACCAGCATTGAGCTGCAAAGACTGGCCACGAAGAACTGCAGCAGGAGTTTACAGAACAGCAATACAGCAGGTGAAATTCAAAGCAAATGTAAGAGGAGGCACCTGGAAAGCTGCATTTTTAATACCTGCAAATGCAGGGAAAGGTTCCCATCGGACTATCGTGACTCAGGAATGAGCTACTCAGTGTCCAGTACATAATGCACACAGTATGTAGCACTATGTTCTTATAGTGGTAATTAAAATAAAAAACACCATAACGAAATGGAATAAAGCATTATGCAACACAACCTGTGCCACATCCAGGGAACCTATCCTATTGTAGTCACCTACTGCCATGCCAGTACTCCAAAGCACATTCAGAAAGCATCTTTATTTAAAGTTCTGCTTGTGGGTTTTCAATCTTTTTTTAAAAATATACATATTTTTCTATGTTACAAAACAAAATATAAAGATATGTAATGTTCTATCTAAAAAGATAACAAAATATTACATAATACATACATATCTATTATCTATAAAACCACAGAAAGATCACTAAGTTGGCTCTGAAAGGAGACCAATAATGAAAATGTGCATTCAAATTTTTTCATTTTTTCTTAAGCAGCAAGGCAGAAGGCAAGCAAAAACATGCCTCTCATGTCCTGCTCTTCTCAAGCTTCCCAAGCAAATTCCACCTTCCATTGAGCTATGCTTTGCTCAGTTGCTAGAAAATTGGTTTCTTGGTGAAACAAACTCTGATTATCAAAATATTAGCATCAAAGGAATTCTGTTAAGCCTAGAAAATGCTTTAGTCAGGTAAGAGCTGAGAACTAAGGAGAGTCATGGCTACCTGCAGCAGGTAGCTATGGGTTACCCCAGTCGTTTCTATACTTCTCTTTTGTTTTTTTCCAGGTTTCTTTTCTTCTCTTTTTCCAGTTTCACAAAGCAAGAAGAAAGATTGAGATATTCCTAGAACTATAAAAGTAATTTTAAAGCCAAAAACTATATTGATGAATAAAGATCAGGAAATAAAGTTCAGAAGTATTTTGCACAGAAACTATTTTGGAATTCCTAAGAAAGCTAAGTAAACCACACTATTTTAAAGTATTGAGAACAGACAGCTTGGGCACAAAAGGTATTTCAGATGCAGCGCTCAAAATCTATCCACTGGAGACTCTGACCTTCTCATCGAGCATGTCGGGGTGCTCCGTGAGCCAGACACAGAGGCACTGGAAAGCTGCCACGATCATGGAGTGCAGGTCCCGGGAGTGCAGCGGGGCTGGGCGGCTGCACTGGTACACGATGTAGCTGCACACGGAGCTGATCGCGCGCTTCCGATCCGAGGGATCGACCGCCACCTTCACCTGCATCAAACAAGGGTGACAGGGTGAGAATTCCTCCACAAAAATCTTCCAGAGAAAAAACAGTTTTTGAAAACATTTTTAAATGCAGTTTTAAGAAATAGGAATAAACAGTTGAGCTCTTTTTTGATTACAGGTTAAAATTGCAGGTATTTAAAAGAGATGGATATTGAAACTAAAAGTAAAGAAATGCTGCACTGAGGTGTGACCACATTGCATGGCTTGGTTTCCAAGATCAGGAATGGTACCAATGCGGCTTGATAAGAAACCAAATGTAAGCTGAATTTGCAGTATTGAAATTTATTTTCCACACGACTCTTCTTCAGCTCTAGCAACCCATTCTGTATCTCCAAGAACCCACTCACTGACAAGTTTCCCTTCCACAGGGCTTCATCCTGCTCAGGTAACTTTCTCCTAGACATATTCTCAGCACAATAACTTTCACCACTGGAAAAAGGAACAAAAAAGCCATCCTCTGACAAGCAGGCTGACAAAAACCCCATAAGCTCTTCCCCAAAACTCACTGCAAACACCCCTCTCTGCTTCTCTCCCAGCTCAGGGCTGCAGAGAGCAAGGCTCCAGACCACAAGGTCAGGAAACAGCACAATGCACGATGAGGATCTGCACTGCAAGGCTAAAGAACTGAATTTCTCTTCTCTCTTATTCACAGCCTGTGACTCACCACAGGAAGAGATGGATTTTTCTGCTCTGCAGCATCTGACCACGCTCCATAAAGCTTTGCTTATTCAGGTGCACCCTTACCCGAGCAGGAAGGTGGATGGGCTTGCTGGTGCCAGCACTGAAGCCTGGCAGCTGTACTCCACAAATGGGAGTGACAATTCAGAGCCCCAGGATTTAGGTAGAACACCCTTCAGAAACCCAAGATCTACAGCAGAGTACCCTCAAGGTGAGCTTATGAAAGGCAGCTTTGTTAACCAGCACTCCTGCAGGAAACAAGGCTTTTGACTTTTCCAAGTTCCACTAGTAACCTGGTGCTGAACAGACACAAGACAGGGCAGCCCCTACCTGAGAAAGGCTTTGGGACTTGTCACCTCCAAAGACACAAGCAGAACCGGTCCCCACTGCAGTTCTGCAGAAAGAAGTGATCTCTTTTTTCCCCAGTTTGTTTTAAAGGGGAAAGATATTCCAGGGCAAGAATTACTTCAGTTGCATGAGAATTATACAAAGACTACAAGACTTAGTATTAACCTGGGGATACATTTGAAAAGATAATTCATTTCCACATTCCCACAACCCTGCAAGAAAAAAAACCCAAATCAAACCAAGAAAACCCTGGCTTAACCACACAAGCTGCAGGAACCCCTGGTTCTGTATGGTGCTCTATAAGATCTAATAATACACATTAATTCATTTCAGAACACTTTCAAATACATTCATCAGTTCATGCTACTGCAATAGTGAATAAACATCCAGTCCAATATGGCTCAGTGCTGACTTTGTGCTCTAAAAACTGCCTGAGACATACATTAAAAGACATCTGTTGAGTTCCTGAGGGATTATGATGGGAAATGCTGAATAGAGCAGCTACAGGTTATCGTGGCTGCTCTAAGTACACTGGACTTTTGCTTAACAAAGGCCATGAAGTCCAGCCTGGGCACAAGAGCTCTCAGGCAGAAAGGGGCCCTTTGCATCTCAACAACTCGTCTCCCCCACATAGTTATTTCTGTTGAATGAAGGAACTGCATGCAGACAAAGCTCTGAAGAAGGCAACGCTTCATATTAGCAATACACTACGTTTTGTCAAGCTCTAAAAACTATTTCCAGGATGAGAAGGAAGGGGAAAAGTGGTACAACAGAGGTTTCAGCCAAAAGGTATTCCCAGGCCATGTGTCCTTTGAGCCAACAGTGCATTTACACTGGGAGAAAATTACCTACAACAGCAGTGCTGTTTCTTTTTCATTTCCAAACAGAAGAGTTGCTGACAAACTCAGCCACAGAAATATGTTTTGTGGCATGACTTTCACCCAGGCAGGACTACAACCACTCTGTGAGAAGGGGACAGAGCACACCAAGCTGCATGTCTCACCTTTGCCAGTCCAGAGAGCAGCTCCAGGGCAGCCAGAGAGATACTCATGTCCTGCCTCCACTGGGAGTTGAGCCTTTGGGTTACCAGGTGGATGCTGCGGATCAGCAATCCAGCAGCTGTATCTGTATGAAGAGCTAGGATATAACCCCAAAACCACACACCACAGGGAGGGAAAATAACTAAGCATTAGTGACAATAAGCAAAGCACAGGCACAAGGCAAAGCAGCCACAATACAGACATAAAATAAACCCTGACCATCTCAAAACTGGGTTGACAACTTTTGCACAAACTCCCTCACGTACTCTCCAGGCATTAAACAAACCCATTGAGACTAGCTAGCTCAATTTAATTTTTTAAAAGACATTCTGAATAATCCCAGCAGCAGAACAGCCAGCTTCAGGTTTTGCTATTGTACTTATATTGTCATGTCATGTCATGTCTTTTAGTCTCTGACAAATATAGGCATTGGTAATGTATATTAAACATTAGTAGGTGTATTGAGGAACTAAGGAGCACGTGTAATTTCAGATACCTGTGTCAGAAGTAAACCATTCTTTCCACACCTAATGTTTACCAAAAGCTGCACCAGTTTAACAGATGTAGATAATGAAAGAATCAGTGCTAGAGAAAGAAACAATTATTTTTAACCTTTCATTTCTTTGAACCTTTAACTCAAAATTAAAAATAGAAAATGTTCTTAAGTATCAGTTATTCTTACTTCAAAATACTAGGAAACATAAATACTATCTGTATTTGTTAAAATTGAAGTATGCAAATTAATGTCAGAAATAAAAAACTGCTCAATGACTAGTTACAACGAGACATGAGAATTATGACAGATAAGGCATATCCTTCCCAAAACTTAAATTACCTTATTTAACACTCAAGAACTATGTCCAATGTCACATCAGGAACAGATTCAAGAGTCTACTATGGCTAAACAGTAACAATAGACCATCTTGTTTTCAATTTTCTCTTGTTTGAAGCATCCAGTGGAAACATAAATTCTTTTCATAAGCTCCTTACAACCTTACCTTCTGTGCACGGGAAATTAAAAAATCCAATAAAATGAATATACTACAAAAATATATTTCAAGTTATGTCATCGTATGAAGACTCAGTAATTCAAATATTTAGGAGATTTTTTAAATCTTACAAATGAATGTTTTTACAAGCACTTGTCAATGAAAACCCACATAAATTAAACAAACAATTCAAATGGTGTGCAGAGAACCAACACTTTGATAATGTCAAACATGCAAATCCTGTAGGGAAAGCACCAACATGTTTATATGAATCCCTAGAATATACTGAAGCCTTTCCTGACAATCTCCCTCCTCTTGCTATTTACAGAACTAGATAAAAAACCACCACCAAACATTTTTCGTTGGTGATGACAGAATTGTCAGTCTAGGCTGCAATATAATAAAGGTGATTTGTTCTCACATTTAATTGGCTAACATCAGTTAAACTGAAGACCAAAGGAGCAAATGAAATTGCAGGATGTTGACAGTCAACCAGATTACCACACACAGATTTAGAACATGGACTTTACTACAGAGAGTCAAAAATGAACAAGACACAGCAAACTAAAGTTAATTACTAAATTCTGTTGTTACAACAAATGACATATCACAAGCATTCTGCTTACTTGCTCCATAAAAGCCAGAGTCCCTGCAATGTTCTTTAAATGTGGTTTAAGAAAAGGTGCTGCAGAGGTCAGGAGAGCATTTGGAATGCTATCAAAACGAATGAAGCAATTAATTTACACTTGGTGTACATATATCCCATTCTTGTTGACAGAAGCTAAGTGTCTCGAAAATGTAAGTTAAAGTTTGCACACACCTTTTTCATAAACTTTAATATTCTGATTTTGAAAATGTTAAAGAGTCCTTTAGAAGGGTTAAGACAACCACTGGAAGGGCACATATGAGTGCAGACTTGCAGCACACAGCTGGGCTATCCCCCCGGCTTCAAACACCTGGGCACATTAATGCTTTAGCCAGAATTAGAACAGAAAAACCCAGAAAACATCAACCTGACCATGACGGAGTTTTCCAAGGAGCTATCCTTACCATAATCCCTCAGGAGGGCCTGTGCTGGCCGCTCACTGTCAGGTGTCGTGGGCTCCGTGCTGCCACCGCTTGCAGTGCTAATGCCACTGTTAGTGCGACTGTGGCTTTTGAAGAGGTTGTTTTCACCACCATTCTGCAAAGTGAAAGGCAGTTTCGAGAGATGAGAAAATTTCTGAGTGCCCCATGCTCTCAGATACAAAAGACCAAACCTCAAGATGCTACCTGAGCCCCTTTCAAGTAGCAGGTAAAGTGAGGAATGCATTCTTTCTGATGAAGTAACTTCATAAACAAAAAATACTCACCGTTTCCATCTGACAGCCAATGGCTTCTAGCAGCGCTGAATCCTGAACAATATTTAACATTGCACCTGCAGAATCAGATAGAAGAAGGTAACTATGGACTACAGTAGAATTCACTACTAAAAATTACCAAGCAGCACAGAAGGTCTAACACAGAGGCTTGCAATCCTGTTTAATAAAATCTCTTATTAAAACACAGGACTTGCTTCAGGCTTAGCCATTTGAAGCAGATGAAAGCTGAGACAGAGAGTGCTTTCAGCTATGTTAAAAATGCTTTGAACACAGTCTAGAAAGACTGAGAGGAGATCTCATTACATATCAGTATCTCAAGGGTGGGTGTCCAGAAGATGGTGCCAGACTGTTTAGTGGTATCCAGCAACAGGACAAGGAGTAATGCACAAACTAAAATACAAGAAGTTCCACCTCAACACGAGAGAAAACTTCTTTCCATGGCAGGTGGCAGAGCACCAGAACAGGCCCGCCCAGGGAGATCATGGACTCTCCCTGAGGACATTCAAAATCCACCTGGACAGGTTCCTGTGTCACCTGCTCCTGGTGACTCTGCCTTGACAGGGAGCTGGACTGGATAATCTGCAGAGGTCTTCTCCAGTCCCAACTGTTCTGTGATAGGTCTGCCAAATTCCTCCATTTGGAAGGATTTTGTTTTCACAGAAGGGCTGGAGTGTTTCCTTGTCTCACACCAGATTGCGCTCATTTAAAAACTCAGGTTACATTTAAGGATATCTATCAGAAGACCAGTTCATAACCTGAGGTGGGATACACTGAAATTCTCTCTGCCTGAAAGTTCTCCCCAAGCCTCTCACTTTCCATGCCCTAATTTCCATCAGTACCCAAAATACTGTATTCAAAAAGCTGAAGCTCTTAACTGCAGGGATCACCAACCCCACTGCATCCAACTAGCCAGGACAGAGTTCTCTCTTCAACCTCAGGAAAGATTAAACTCACTTAAATCAAAACTGCTGATGCGTCTTAGCTAAACCAGGGTGAACAGCCTGTACCTGCTTGGCAGCATCACCCCCAGATGATGAAGGAAGAAGTAATAAGGACATGGACCTGAAACTGGCTGACACTGACACATTTGGTGGCACCAGTTTTAATTTTCTGCCTCCTTCTCCTGCCTCATCCATCAATGAACATTTAGGAAAACAGAACTTACTCTGTGAAGGGAAGTAACAGGACAAGGGGGAATGTTTTCACACAGAGAGGGCAAGGTGAGGTGGGATGGTGGGAAGAAATTCTTCCCTGTGAGGGTGGGAAGGCCCTGGCACAGGGTGCCCAGAGAAACTGTGGCTGCCCCATCCCTGGAAGGGTCCAAGGCCAAGCTGGACAGGGCTTGGAGCAACCTGGACAGTGGAAGATGTCCCCATCCAGGGAATGGATGTGGAATGCACAGTGGAATAGCAGGGTGGAATGACACGAGCTTTAAGGTCCCTTCCAACCCAAACCACTCCATGATTCTATGAAATGCACCACTCTCTGCCAAACATTTATTGGCAGATGGAAACAAACCCTGGTTTTGTTGAGAAGCTGGTGGCACATGTGAGAATTTCTGGTTGAAGGAGATTCATGAATCCCCTCCAGCTACAGCCAGCAGGAGGTAACTTCACATATGGAAACAGGATCTGAAGAGAAGGAATACAGGGCAAGTGAATAGGCAGGGACTAGCATGGGAATAATAATTCCCAGTAGAAAAGCCATTCAAGGCAGAGCACCCACCCAGCTGGCTGCAGACCAACTCAGTGTGGAGGGGCATGGGACCACATGTGTGGGATTTAACAGAGCATCACCCTGTGGTACCAGACATAGTGCTGGAGGTGGTACAATCCTCCATGCACCAATGCTCTGAGGGTCTCACTTGGAAACCACAGAGATCTTCACCCCTTCACCAGCACTGGGTGCAAATTATTCTTCCAAATTATTCCCCTCTAGTCTTCTGCGAGAAAAGGAACTGCTGAAACTATTGCAAGGTAACCTTCCAAAAGCCTTTGCAGACTTAGATTTGCTTCCCTTCCCTTAACTACTGTCCTGGGGTGACAGTATGATACTGTATTCCCTATCGTCTGCCCTATGCCAGACATGAATCCTGTGCCTTTCTGCGTCTTTAAGCTGGGAGAAAGGGAGAAAAGAACCAGAGTGGCTTTGTGTTCAAGGACACAGATACACACTCCCCTGCATCCTGCTGCTACAGAGCAGAGGAAAGCACCTTCCTGCTTTTCCCAGCTCTTGGCTCCTTTTCTCAGGAGAGAGATGGAGAGTTAAACTCCTTTGCTTTTATGCTAGACTAATAGCTGAGGCAAGGGAGTTTTTCCCTGGGACTTCGGCTTCTTCTTCTTCTCTTCTGGACTGCTCAGTAACACCAGAACATACTGGGAGGCCCTACACCTCGGCCCAGAGGGGCCCCCACCAAACTCCAGCTCCAGAGAGGAGAAAGCCACACCCACCAAGGACTCTGAAATCTACCCAGGTTCTCTCCACAGCAAAAGGCTTTATTATTTAGCGTTATTCTTTCTTTTTTCCCCATGCCTGCGTGCACTTTACTTGTTAAATAAATAGTTTTTTTCCTTTTTCACTTTTACTCCAAGGAATTTCTTCCTGAACCTGGTGGGGGAGGGGTGGCTGTAACCTGCCTTCTATCAGAGGACATTCATTTCGGACGTTCCTCCAAATTTGTCTCAAACCAGGACAACCACACATAATTTTCTTGCCCTCCTCTGTTAACCAGGTAAACTCTCTGCCTCACAGATCAAGGGAGAGGTAAGACACCTCTTACACACCCCAAGACTGTTGCCTTTTTAAACATACAAAAGGAAAGTGATAAGGGCAAGAACACCATTACGTTGAAAAAAGCACTTCTAAAGAGAGAAGAATAACAGGGGGGCAAGGGAGAATAATAGGCATGTACATTTTTACTTATCTGAAAACACATTTGACTTGTCAGATGATGCACTATCCAAGTTTTCATCTTCTGCTTCCTTTCTGAGCATTCAGCATAATGTTAATCCACTCATTACCTCAAAGAACAGTTTGCCAAACTGTGCATAGTGCAGCTCCACACCCTATTCCAAAACTTTTGGGTTTTGTCTGAGGATTTACACACTGCTAAACAAATGTCATCTGTATTTTGCCAATGCTGGACCACCAGTCACCAGTATTTCAATAGGTTTCTTAGGTTTAACCGAGTCAAAACCTAAGGTTTTCTCTGAAATCCATTAGTCAGGAATCCTTCCCAAAATCATGACATTTTTACCTAGCTCCATTTCTAGTTATGACTGACTTTCTGTGCTACAATGCACTTTACTTCCGCCTCTACTTTTCAAGTACTACGCCACATAAAAGGAGAGAGATTAACAAAAATGTGAGGCTTTTTAAGATGTTTTCATAGCATGAGGGAGATTACATATATGACAACCTGCCAGGAATTTAAACCTTCTTCTTGCAAAGCAACACATCACTAACAACCCACATTATCCCAGGACAGATTAATTAAGACAGACACTGCTATAATACAGTTAATAAATAAAAAAGCTGAAATAACCTAGTATCATTTGAGTATTGTTGGGATCAGTTTCCGTTTGCAAAGCTCCTATAAGGATATTCACAAGCCTCAGCTTCAAGGACAGGAATGTTACAGGCTTATCATACGTTGAGCTGTCATCATTGCTGAATTTCCCTTCCAGGACAACCTGAAGAAAAAACACTCTTATTTCAGTATCAATTAAAGATCACATCAGTAGGGTCTCAAAAGTCAACATCCACAGCACACACTGCTACTGACACCTTGTAATATGGTTGTACTGTTCCAGGTTCACTGGAAGAGTTCCAGTGCTAAAGAAAACACCCAATACAACCCACAACCCATCCAAACCCCACTCCCAGGGAAAAGAAAAATGGAAATGCAAAACATGCTGATAAATGCACTACCTCAGACTTTATTGTTCCAAAATGATGAGGGAGAGGCAACAGAGACAGCAAGATGTTAATGGAAGCTCTTCTTAGCTCTGTGGGGTTTACATAGATTTTAAACTTTGAGAGTTCTCTGCAAGTCAAAGCATCAGACAGTTAATCAACTTTTCACAAGAATCTGGAGCTGAATGTAACTAATTTAAAATTACATATGCAGCCACCCAATGGGCTTAAGTAATTTCCAGTATGCAATGTAGCTGTTTCTTTCTAAGAGCTACATTAGAAGAAGCAGTGGCTCAGATTTAAGCCCAGGAGATAAATAATGCTTTATGTCTAAATGCCTAACATCAAAATGAAACATGGTACCAAGACATAACACACACATTGAAGAAGGCATGCGGAGACTACTATTAAGTGCCTAACTTAGCAAAACATCCAGAAATCCATAAAGCTCTGATAAGAACCTACTCCAATTTAATCAGTCTAAATTACCAATTTTTCCATTTAATGATGTATGGGATTACTTACTTATTGAATACACTGCAACAACAGCCACTAATGAATATCTCGTGAAAGTTTACTTTAAAATCAATAGACTTTCAATGTATTTTTGATATATTTCAATATATTTTCCTATTCTTAAAGGCACTACTTTGCATCAATGAATATGCAGCTAACAACTCACATATTTCATTTAAAATAAGCACTATCATTGCTTTGAAGAAAATTGCATTAAATAAAACTGAAAATTTGAGCTTACACAGTGTTGCTATTATCACCATCAAATACACACACTGTGGGCCCCACATCACAGAATTCCTCTGATGAAATTACTCGGGAATGACAGAAGACAAACACCTCCCAGCATCACTGATGATGTTTATATGGATATCACAATTTACCTGTCAGGTAAAATAGTTTCCAGAGCCGAAATGAAGTAGGGAACCACAACATCAATGCCTTTCAGGTCACAGCAGAACAGAGGAGGGGAGTTTAGAATAACACTGGCAAGAACCGGATGGCAAATGAAATCTGCTATCTGCAAACCCTGAATTAAAAGCATGTAAAATCTGACAAAGAAAGATAAGATTAAATTATTTGCACATAAAAAGCATCAGAATCCCATATGAAAAAGAATGTGCAGCCACTATTTGATCTTGTCTATATAAAATAGAATAAGTTGCAAAATCAGAGCTAGGTAATGTTGGTATGAGTCTTCCCCTACATTACTTGAGCACAGGCAAGCACACCTGACCAGCTTAATAACCCCTCACAAATGACAGGTATTTCATATGAAAAACCAGTACAGCACAGTTTTACTGAAATCTTTGACTTGTTGCAACACCCACACTGGAAGCTGAGCAAGCACAATCAGCTGGTTACTAACAGTGCTTGAATCACCTGCACTCCATGACACCCTTCCTATCTAAGGGTGGGAGCAAGACCGTGATTTTAACTCCTCAACGTGAGAAAAAATACTGTGAAATCTTGGGGGAGGCAGTGGACAGGACAATGGACAGGATGTCAGGACAAGACACACTGATCAGCAATTTGTAAAATGAGACCAAACATAACCATCATAACCACTTCAAATGAAAAAGCAATGACAGAAACCCAGCTGCCCATCATCCAAGAGCAGTTAGTTTCTTTTGCAGGTTCTTGTTAGAGAACATGCATGCCCTCTTAGTTGTTTTAAAAGTCTTGTAGACACAGAGGAATCCCACTGACTGGCCAAGAGAAATATGATCCATCTATACAAAAAATACTACAACATTCAAGAAATGAAATTGTTCAGTCTTCTGGGAAACTTTGATGCCATCTGGGACAAATGTACCTGAACAGTTTGAGAGAATCATGATTTAAAATTGATTCTCTGCCACTAGCATTTGCTGTTTTACATAACAAAAATCTGTGAAAAAGGTATACTATGACAGGCAAAACTGCCTCATTTTCTCAGAAATAAAACTGAACACAGAGGCAGTTCAAACAGAATTGTTTCAAATAATGGGATATTACTGCATTTCAATACTCAGAGAGTGGGAAAAAAAAAAGCAACTACAAAAAAACAAACCCGATGATGTGGTATTTGACGAGAACCTTTGTGGTCTAATAAAATGTACAAAGTCTTATGCCTGAACACTTATTTTTTCCATCTAAAAAGTATTCAGTGACAAACTAAGCAAAAATAAAAATACAGGAGGCAAGAAAGTGCCAAAGAAAATGTTCCTCCCAGCTGGAGGCACTTTAGGTACTCCCCTTTAACTGCAACTTGAAGAAAACCCAGTGGAAAGCAGCATCCTGAAAATGTGAGAGGAAAACAGTGCTGGGCTTAGCCAGGAATCCTACCTCCAGCCTCTGAAGGCCAGCTAGGTGTTTTTAAACTGGCAACACAGGATTCAGACAGTAACTGAATGCTATTCACTGGGAATTAGTCTGCATCATAAAGTTACACCAATAAAGCAACTGGAAGATAGGTTAGTACCGGGATAGGTAAGCTGGTAATATTTCCTCCCCAGTCTTCTTGCTACAAAATATCCTACACAGTGTCCCGCACGCCTCTGCCCTTCCTGCTTCATAGTTGTCTGGGAATTCACTTGCATCGAACATGGGGTTGGAAGCCATAGTGTCTGTGGACATTTGGGATCCTTTCCGGCGGAACTCCACACTAGCCTGGGTCGCTATAGCTGGGAAGAGAAAAAACAGCGTTTCACTGTGCGTGTTAGTGTACAGAATAGGCTCATGGGATCCTGGACACAAAGATCAAGTCCAATTTAGTCGTTAACATGAAGCTATTAGTTCACTGTATTCGAGCCAGTGCCTCTGTTTAGGAAGTATTTGTGGGTGTACCTAACTTGTTTTCTTCATAAGGATGACAACAACTGACCTTCATATCCTAGAGACTGTCCCAACCTTTTGCTGGGAAGAGTGCGCTTATATCCAATACTAGCTTCCTATCCTCTCTGAAGGGCAAGGATCTCCCTCATCCAGCTCTTGTCCCCACAAAAATGAAATGCCACCTTCCCTTGCTCCCCTAAAAAACCAAAAAAAATTTCAATGGTGCTATTACTATTGACCTCCAAGGAAGTGCTTAACTTCCAGCTGGCCAACTTATCTCATGCTGCCCTGAACACCAAGTGGCTTTGATCCAGCTTTGTTGTACAAACACACTTATTAAAAAAATAATCAAAAAAATTTAAGGCCTTGTATGAGAAAGAGAAGGTTGTGGAATCCCATTCTCCTAATTTGGTTCCCCTCTCCTCACATGATCACTGAAACTGCCAATTAATAAGAGAGCCTCAAGACTGCAGCTACCGTGGGCTGGCCGTCTCCTGCTCCCTATCCTACAACAGCTCCATGACCCTCTTGGAGCCCACAGTGACCTAACCTGGTTCTGCCCAGCTCTGTGCTCTCTCCCCGCAGGCCAGTTCTGCCAGTCCACACCACTCCAATCCGTGTCTTTCTAGAGATATTTCTTGTCTCCCTTTCACACATCAGCATTGTGTGGATTATGAAATCACTCGCTCTGTTGGCTCCATCCTTTCTTCCAGGATAGCTACCAAAACAAAATATATCCTGCACTCAATGTGATTTTTTTTTCCAGGTTTTTTTTTTCTCTTCCTTGGACAGCTTCACTCTAAGATTACTAACATCATAAAGAGTGTGTTCTTGTTTGTGCAGACAATGTGTGCTCCTGAAAGAATCACACCTTTGTGTTTCTACCAGGAAAATAGAACTTCTTCTCTCTCAGCTCTGGGACACTGGGGAACAACAGGTTCACAGTCAGCCTTGCAAACAAAGGCATGTTAACACTCGAGCAGTTGGAATACCTGATAATTTACAGATAGAGTGCTTTTTTGTTTTGTTTTAAAGGAAATGTCTTAATGACAAGTGCCTACTCCTAATTTTTTGTCCTCAAATTTATCATTTAACCTACATTTACCTTACAAATTTTCATTGACATTAAGTAGCAAATAAGTACAAATCTTTATGCATCTTCCCATGAGCCATTTTTTGTCCTAAATAAGCTATCCAGCAATATACTGTAGTTGGAAAAAAACACTACATGCACAAAGCATACAAATCAAACACTAGGTCTGTAAAATAAGCTTTAAGTAAAAAAAAACATGGTTAGTGCAAAGTCCTGAAATTTATGACATGATCACAGACTAAAGTACAGAAAAGATGGGACTGATTCAGGCAGATTAATTGCTTTTGCCAACAATCCTCCCCATTCAAAAACACACACAAAAAAAATTACTTGTCTTTTTCAAGTAAAAGTGCAAAAGCTACAAGAGACAATGAGAATGAGTTTACAAATAAAATATGGGATTATGAAAAAAGAAAAGCATGACCGCAATTAAGGAAAAGCTACTGGTTCCTACTTACAAGATTTATAAGAAAGAAGAATTTGGATAAAAGATGCTGCAAGATAATAGAAATAAAATGGAAACAAATCAAAGGACAGCAGTAGTTATAAAATACTTTTAAGATGGTGAAATTGTAATATAAGTTAAGAAGCTTTTAGCTTTTTAAAGAATAGATTAAAAGCTTTATGATACAGCAAGCTCGTTAAACACATAGGAAATTGGCATACAGGTCCAAAATTATGGTTTTGAAAGTACCATGCAAAACAATGAACAAAAAGTTACAAAATATGACTAAGATTTAGAGCTGTTCATATCAACATATATCAGTTCTTTAACAGAATGTATTAACCCTTCTCAGCTCACAGACCTGTCCCCATGTCACAGTGCACATGGAGCATACACCAGGCCATCCTAAGGCTCCTCTGAACTGAGGTACGTCTTGCAGGGAGAAAGTTACTTACCTGCAATCTCCTCACAGCAGTACTCCTGCTTCCAAACCAGGAGTTCCCAACGGTATTACAGCTCCCATTTCCCTAAGACAAATTGCTAACAACCAGAATATCTGAGCATGCCTCCCCTGACCACCAGCTCCATTAACAATCTTCCAAAGCAGAAACAAAAGGCAGAACACTCCCAGAAACATTACCATCTCAAACAACGTCCAGAGAAAGAACAGAGTAAGAACTCCAGCAGCCAGGTACCACCCACCACCTGGGGAGAGACAGTTCTTTGAACAGGCAGGGTCAGACCTGTAACCAAGTCCCTCAGCAGCACTCACAACATCCCCAGTCAAGGCTGCTTAGAATTTGCTCCTAGAGCCTCAGAAACATTCTATGGGACATTAATGACAGTAGGGCCAGAAGAGGTGAGGGTAATGATATACCCCAAGGCTCCCCCACTGCCAACAGCCCCTGGGCAATACCAGCAAGGCCCTGAGGTAACTCCTTCAGCTTCTATAAACTGCGGAGCTGGCATCCTTTAGGTACAAGGATTGAAAATGAGTCCATCAGACTGGAAGATTCAGTTGCTGAAACGCTGGCACAAGGTACTGGTGAACCTCCCTCAAAGGCTGAGGACAGTAGGTAGCAGGAGCATGTAGTTGGTAGTAGTAGTACAGCCAAGCTTGTCTGAAATACGTCCTGCCACTGAACCTGCCCCGGCACAGATACACACACACCCAAGCTGTCATTCTTGGGTTAACCTCATACAGGCTCCATAGTCAATTTCTTATGAAGGTGTTATCTATCATAGGGATCTATTTATCCTACACTATCAGCTACATAAATACCACACACCTATCTAATTCTAATGACTACGCCAGCAGGATCCAGCTGCTTTCAAACCACCTATGCATCTTCCAACAGGCCATTTTTACTCTCTCACCACAACACAGTGATGTTTATCAGCTGCCCACCACAAAGCTTCACCATCAAAGTCTGGGTGAAGAAACTAAAACCTGATAAGGACACTCAAGGCCCAAAAGCATCATGCCAGTGATAGCACGATCATTGCTCTGCTTCAGAATGTAAACAGTGACACAGGACTACCTTGAAGGACAGGGCTCAAAGAGCAAACAGGACAACTGCTTTCCAGGTGATAACCACCACCAGCAGCCAACTGTACACAGATGACTTCCAGCTAATCTTGAGAGAGAACAATTCCCTCTTTCCAAAGGCAGACAAAACCAGACAAATGTGGAACACCTACAGTTTTCCAATCAAGGGTTCGTACAAGAAGTTCACCCATGCGATGACAGAAAATTGAAAAACCATGAGGCAGCAGTTAAACTGACAGAACCAGGAGAGTTAAGGCTGAAGGGTCCTCTGGAGATAGTCAGCCCTCCCCAGCAAAGCAGTGTCAAGTAGGGCAAATTCAGTTACCCTTCTACCCATTTAGACAGTTTTTCATCTCAAGACCTACAAAAAGCTGGACATTTTTTCCACCCATCATTTTTCATTACTTCCTTTCTGGAGGTTAAAGAGTTCCAGAGGTAAAACGTGAGATCCTGAGACAAGGAAGAACGGAAGGGTAGAGGAGTACTCATTCACATCAGCCTTGATCAAGTGCTCTTTATTTCCCAGAGCTCATCAAAAAGGTGCGCTGTAAGATGGGAGAAGGACAATGTGCTTGGCCATGTGTGTCAGCAGGATTTGTTTAAAAGAACCAAACTAAATTCTGAACTAGAGCCTGAAACCCTGGCTCATCCACCTGGTAGGCACTGCACTGAGCTCATGAATCTCTCTTTGGTAATCACATCATAGGGATTCTCACGGAGACTGTGCCACGTGACAGAAGAGGAGAGAGAAACACACACTAGAAAATGCAGCATTCCAGAGGTGTCCCAGGGCACAGGGACCTCTACAGGACCAAGGAGCAAGTTGTAATACTTTTGCAAAGTGGTCCTCAGTCCTCCAGCCAGCAGAGAAACAAAGAAGCTGTATCAGACAGTCAAAAGAGAAGGAATTCTTAATCTCATGGCATTGAAACAAAGCAAACATCAGATGGGTTTAAGCTGCTGAGATCTTACACAGCTGCAGTTCCAGACCTAAAGAAAAATAGTGTGTGGGGGCCAGTGGAAGACAATACTACATGGCAAAGCTGATTTTAAGTGCAGACACTTCCCAAATAAAACATTTAAAGCACCCATAAAAACAACAGTGCTTCTTGAAGCTAATGCTAAGATTATCAACAGCAGTGTCAGACACAGTAAGAATATTCCAGCTAGCGGCTGAAGTGTCATGGCTACAAAGGGCAGCAGATGGACCATGACATACGAGAATAGCCAAATTGCAGCTGTAAAGCTACAGATTTATTTTGGACATCTTTCCTAAGGGTAGGGACTGTGGCAGCTAACTGTCCCTTCTCTGCTGGCCCTCCTCCTTCAAGCCACATCTACACTGGGCAACAGGAGCAGGTGGATGGGCACAACATGCAGATCTGATTGTTACTGATTGGCCTCACTTCTGTGACGGGGGCCCTAATACAAAACCCTCCTGGCCCACCTCATCAGCCAGCATAGCACCTCCTGCCTTATGCTGTTCAAGGAGGAAAAGATTTGGAGGCATCAGGCATCACAGGTCAGATTCCCAGAATAAAAACTTTTCAATTTGGACTTAAAGCTCATTCAAAAGACACTGATGCTTCAAGTCAGCAGAAACTCCAGGGGCCTGGCCCTTTACATGTCTTGCTTATTTTCCCACCTTAAGCAGAGGCTGAGCAAAAGGATAAATCAGGCAATCTGAGTTTGGGGCCTCTCTACAGCATCTCAGCAGTAGGGGTCCATCCTCAGTTCTCCCTCCTTCAGCCAGCCCACCTTGGCACTACAGTGACCAGTGACCTTACACAGCAGTATCAACACCCTGCAAGGGCAGCAGACACTTGACTAAATTTCTGTAAGTTAATTCTATCTTCCAAATCACTAAAAAAGCAGGACATGACCCAGCCAGGTTCCTGTGAGTCCGCCAACATCATTGTCTCAGAACCACTGCTGCTAACACACAGCAGATCATGTGATGTGCAAAGTCTGGTCTCACTATGGACAGCTCAGAAGAGCATTGAGGATGATCAGAATCAACTCAATTCCAAACAGCTGTCTCTAGTTTTCAGAAAGTCAGTAAATCTCTCTGCAAGGCTAGTAACACAACAATTTTCTGATTGCTGTTAGGTGATTGAAGACATTGCATACATGAATAGAAGGCCTTGGAACCCCTTCAAGGAAGTTAAACCTTTTGATTTTGGATGACTGTGTACTTCTGCCATCAGAACACCTCTGTTTACAGCTGACATTATTGCATAAGCACCATCTCAGCTGACATCCTTCCTTTACAGGTTAAGCACTTCATTAAAATTGCTCAAGAAACAGGCTATGTCAAAATTTAAATGATCTAATCAATCTGAGAAGCACTAAATGTAGTAATACATTAAATGCATATGCAACCGAACAGATCCTCAAAGGATGCCTTACTCCTTCCTAAGCCCAGCTGTATCCTTAGTCAGGAGTCAAAAGCCTTTTACAGAGAGATTCCAAACTCCTACCACAGAAATCCACATGAACGCTTTCAAAAAACATGTGCTACATACCTAAAAATACCTTTAGAAGATCCCAAATCCTAAGCTTTCATACAGGAATTTGACACAATAAACAAAGAGGACCACCAGTTTAACTGTTGCTGTCAAGTCCCACTATACATCCAACTTGCTACAACAAATGTCTTTCCCCTATTATTCTTAGGCCAGTGAGTTACCGACAGATTGATTGACAGATCTCTTGGAAAAGTTAAGCAGACATTCAAAATACACCACTCACCAAAACCAAGAAGTACCACTTTGTGCATTATGTGGAGTGATGTAGGACAATTTTTCAAATATTAAAGAGTCAATATAAATAGCTGCTATTAATCATAGATACTCAAGCAGATTTCAAATTAGGAAGCGGAGTCCTACCACATGATTTCCTTCACTTAATAGCATTTTCCCCACTATCATAATTGGAAGTGCCATGCTTGTTAGAGCAAGGGCATTTTTTAATAGTAAAAAGTGGTTTTTTTAAACTTTGAAATCCCCAAACACCTGCTCAGATAATAGCCGATGCTGGCTCAGCTCAAGGGGTTAACTAGGACAGAGCACTTCAGACTTTACTTTTTTTGGATTATGCATGTGTTAATCTTGCAGGTAGGAGATGTCAATAAAACAAGGAAAAAGGAGTACATATATTTTTTGTAATATTTACCAGTCATGCTGCTGTCTCTGTTTATTCCATTATGAAGTTTACAGTGAACAAATGCTGCATCAAATAACCATGATCCAAAGAGGTTCAAGATGCTGTTAACCTTTGGCCTGCGAGGAGCTGGAAGTGGCCGAGGCTCAGAGCTTGTCTGGTTTGGGCTAGAGAGTGGAGAAGTAGAGGAGGGTTGGTGCTGCACTTTTGAAGCATGTGCAGTAGTTACCTGTTTGAACAGAAGAACAGATCAGCTCCTAGAATCAAGGAAATTACTTCCTCTAACTGAGGAAATGATCCAAAGGGTCAGCTACTCAAATACAGAGTATGAAATCTTACAGTGCTGGTTTTCATCGTTGCTTTGTTCACAGTCACTGCCCGATGCCTCCGGTTGTGGGGTGGAGTGGTGTTGGTAGCAGTGTTCTGGGGCATGCTCAGCCTGTTCACTGGCGTGGGTGGTGCGCTGTCTGACCGGGGTCGGGAAATGCCTGTTAAGGCCAGGAAGAAAGCAGGCTTTCAGCAAGAATTCCATAGACTCACACAGAGCAGGCCATTAGTAAGCATAGGAGCCTTCGGTCAGAAGCCATGCTTCCCCCAGTTGCCCAAAACAGCAGTAGAAAGAAAAACACCTCTCCCTATTTTACTATTAGCAGAAATAAATGCATAAGCAAATGTAAACAGTAATTACATCAGATAAACAACTGATTAAAAAACACCAAAGGACCCCACACCTTTAGGCTGTGGGAAACGACTGATGGGAGGAGCCAGTCTAGAAGCAGGCAGAGGGAACGGAGCAAGGTTCACTTGCCAATTTCACAGCCCACTTCTGCCAAAATTCAGATGCCTCTCATCTTTGCCTTTCTTTCCCACACCTTTTTCTGAGACACCTCTAAGATGTCTGGCCCTTAAAGCCACCTTAAAGCCACCTCACTAAATTAAGATGAAACCCATCTGCCACACAGCTTTCTGCTCGGTTTGAGCTGAATCAGCTGCTGAACAGTCAAATACTAAGGCAGTACATGAGATAGAGTAAGAAAGCAGAGCAAGCTATAATTTTTCCAGCAGCAGCAGGACATTAGACCACTTTTTATCCAGCTTCAGTGAAACTGGTGGCGTACAGAGCTCTTCCCAGTCAGAATCAGAAGCAATTCAACATCTGTAAAACTTGAAGTGACAAACACCACTTCTGCCCACTTTAATAAATACCATCACCCTCATGCCCCATTTGAAAAATGACGTGGGGAATTGCAATGTGCTTGAAAATTTGACACAGATTTTTTTGGACCACGTTAATTGAAGTAACTGAGTACTATTCATAACACAATACAGAACAATTTGCTCCTGCTAAACCATCAGTGTTACACGCCAGGCAGAGTATGCACTATGAAACCTATTATTTTGGTACACTTGGCTGGAAAAGAGGATGCACTACTTTGCCAAACACATCATGTAGGTACCAGAGAGAGCAAGATAAAGCCCAGCGCTTTAGCACTTGTGACAGAAAGCAATGCGCTCTCCCATCAGCCTTCACTGAAGGGGTTTCTGCAGCTCTCAAGTCTGCCTGAGCACACCTTCCCAATCCATACCTACAGTCTGAATTTAATTTCACTGAAAACTCTCCTGTGCCCCAATGCATTGTAGTCTCTGTCTCTGCACTCCAGGTGGGCTATTATCACCCTGGGTGCTTCATCTTGCTACAAGATCTTCGGAAGGCTGAAGTGTCTGATTCATAAAACCACAGAATAGACTGGGTTCAAAGGGACCTTAAAGGCCGTCCATTCCACCCCTTGCCATGGGCAGGGACACCTTCCACTACACCACATTCTTCCAAGTCCTGTCCAACCTGGCCTTGGACACTTCCAGGGATGGGGCAGCCACAGCTTCTCTGGGCAGTCTGTGCCAGAGCCTCACCACCCTCACAGGGAAGAATTTCTTCCCAATATCCAATCTAACCCTGCCCTCTGTGTCCCTAGAGCCTGCTCTTGTCCAGGCTGATGGTCTCATTCCACTGGCAGGATTTTTTCTAATACTGTTTATGCATCTGCTCGAGTCTCCTGAAGTCTCACATCAGCTCACGCTTATGGCAGATGACATTTATTTGCACACATGTAAGCAGAAAAGCAGCTGGAGACAGGCAGCTCTTCCGAGTTTATGATAACATGTATTCCCTGAAGAACTTTCAGTAAGTCTGAAGCATACTAAGTATAATGCTTTAAATTTCAGGTACTCCATCCTGTGACTTAAAACTGACCAGCCAGAGCTACTCAATTACCAGCAGACACAAAGAAACAAGACTTTTCTACTCAGTAGTAGTAATCATCCACTAACTATGAACTAAGTGAAATTCTCACGAAGATCTGAAGATGACAGTCCAAATTCAACACCTTATAAAACAGGCACATAGCAATTGCCACAAAGATTAGAAACATGGTGGTGAGTGCTCACAACATGCTAAAGCATAGCACTTGCATTGGTGATTTGACGGAAAGAGAGAAGAAGCCTTGTTTGGGAAAGAGATCCCTGGTTTTATTTTATATTTCTGATTTATCTGTTTTGCATTTGAAACTAAGGCCATCTACAATTTCATGCATTCAAATGTTACTGCTGTATATACAGATTTTTTTAAAAGTGATCTGAGGTCCCCTCCTCATCAGTTCCAGGATATACTTGCAAATGATAAATTGCTATTGCTGTCTTCATGGCAAACACAGATTTAAAGAGAATAAAATAATGATGAAGTTAATATTCCTAGCTAACCATGGGTAAGACAAAAACATTACCTAGGAATGCATCCACTAAACAGCTGATTCCACGCATGGCACGAAAGAATATTTGAGGCAGATGTTTAAGGCAGGGGTACTGATTCAGTTCTTGAGTCATCCCACTCACATTCAGAAACTGCTCCTGAAATTTGGGGGTAGAGCTAATAATGGCTGGGTTACTCAAATCCACAGGATTACTGCACACAGAAAGAGCAAAATATATGTTAGTCAGTTTAAGAACAGCTGTTAAGATTTTAAAAACTCTTGAAGATGCAATAGTTTAAGGCATTTAAATAACACCATAAACCAGCATCCAATATCAATACATTTTAGCTGTTACTCCATCACAGGAAGGCAATTTTCACTTCCTGGGTTGGCAGTATTTAACTGTCTTCATTTCAGACATTACCCAAATACACCGAACAATTTTTGTAAAATAAAACAAACCAGAGCACACACTTGCTAGACTAATTATTGCAGTAATATTAATTACTTATAAGGTCTTTTGAACCCAGTTAAGAGCTCCTTACATCGTTAAAAGTTATTCTAGAAAGGCAAGCAGTGAATTAAATATTGTCAAACAGTGACAAGAAGGGGAATGGATTGTAAAAGTTTGAGCAATTTTCCTGACTGACTCAAATCCTGAAACAGCGAATTTGAAAACTCCAAATTTGAAGAGTACAGTACTTGTGACATTAGTACTACAAATGTAGAAAAGAGGGTTTTCTAGTCAGTTAGTTAAACAGTCTAATGTTTATCTAGCTTCAACTATTAAATAGCATTTTATATAAATTGTTTAATATTCTGGCTATATGAGAGCATTAACGTAATGCCATGTCCAAAAATCTTTAAAACAAAGCACAGCATTTGGTTCAGCTATGCATTTAAGAAAGATTAACATGTATGTTAAAATTAACTGTATAGATTTCTTCATAAAAATAAATACATAAACACCCATTTAAAAAAACAAATTGTAGGTTAAATTTAATACCCTGGAGAATACATGGAAGTCATATGCATCTCCCAGAACTATTGTTCATCTTTTCCTGTTTGCTATCTCAGAGAAACAAAATTCTATCGAACTCTAGTTTTTCAGATCCTCCAAAATGCCAAATAGCTAAAATAGTTTTTAATTAACTGAACCAGCTTACATTTTGTAAGAGTCAAAATTGAACAACACCACTCATGGCCCGCCCTGAGCTGCTGCAGGGCACTGGCACAAGTCTCTCATTTTATTCTATTCAGGTGCTTAATCTTGGCAATCTCCAGATAAATGTTGCATTTGTCATGCAGATGTATAGATCTGATGCAAGAACAGGAACAATGGACGGCTGTAATTACAATACCTCAGCATATGTAAAAAGCGAAACCAGGTCTGTGCAACGCACTCATTATCCATTTCAAGAGGAATTAGACCAGCATCTTCATCGGGAATTTTAAACTGAGGAAATGAAGGTCCATATGTAAAACGCAGCAACCTAGAAAGCAAGTCAGACAGACCTGTCCTTCAGCTCATACTCCTCAAAATTTAACGGTGCATTTGAGGCCCAAAGGTATCAGCAGCCCACAGGCGAGTCCACAGGCAACAATGCAATATCCCAGGTTTTCCTAGAGATCCCCATTTTATACAATCACTCAGCCCTCTTACAGCTTTGGATGGTGCACACCTGGAGCCTGCCTAAAGCTCCAGCTGTTAAGCCCAAGAGGTGTTAAGGCACAAGACCCCTCAGCAGCTCTCCCATCTCTTAGCCACAGAGATTATTATCACAGCCACATGCACATCTGACAGGATGTTACATGAGCAGGAAGAGGGAAAAAAATTTTTTTAAATAAATAAAGAAGAAGGAATTTAAGCCCTTATCCTCACAGCTCTTTAACTCAAGCATTCAATGAAACTAGCAAGTCGTATTAGGTTGCAGTTCTAAATTCCAGCTCATGACTGATGACCTACACTGTACCCCAGCATCCTGAGCAGCACTCTCTGTTGACCTACAAGCAGCACAGGACTTGCAACCCACAGTTTAGTGAGTTCTTCAAAACAGATGCACTTCATCTGCCAGAGGCTGGGATCTGCAGACCAGCAAAGAGCAAACCAGTGATCCATGAGGACAATGCTTGGAGAAATGGAGATCTTTCCCTAGAAGAGCTGTAACTATCTGAAGAATCACCAGTGACCTTCACTGAGCTCCTGCTGACTAAACTGACCCCTGCTTCACATCCAGCTTCACCAAATTACAGTTCAATTTCCCTGATCAACATAATCTTGATGTTCTCTAAAGGAATAGAAGAGATCTGCATTGCACCTTCTCAATATCCCAGCATTCCCAGAAATCAGTTTGTCTTTCCCTAAGCTAACTTCCTTGTCGACCTAGGTTACAATGTAAGATGTAACCAAGAGTATGCATTCTATTATCATCTTCACAAGCTGTTAAAGCAGGTGGGGCAGTGTTCCTTGACATCTACCATGACTCATCCTTGATAACTCCCTCCGGGAGCTATCTCTGTTTAATGGGCAATCAAGGACCTCACCGAATGACTCTCAAAATTACATCAGTCCATTGTGAGATGCTCCACCCAGGGGGAGGAACCAAGCATTCCTACCTGGATATAATCTGGGGTTTGGAACAGCACAAGCAGCCCTCACCTACTGGATTCCCAGAGGACAAGAGCTACCACTGGACCTTCAGGAGAAGCCCAGACCCTTCTACAGGACCACTGCTTCAACAGGACCACTTCATCTGGACTGCTACCACCACCCTGACTAACAGGGTGTCAGGTTGTATCCTGACTCTGTCAGTGTTCTTGTACTATTACATTTATTTTAATTTTCCTATTAGATTATAATTCTGATGTGTGATCTCCCACTGGTCTGTTTTCAAACTAGAACACTTGTAATCGTCAAGAAATGTCCCACTTCAGCCTTGCTCACTTATAAAGCAATATAGTTTTTAGAGATAAAGTCATTACAACCAGGAGAAGAGGAGGAGAAAAGTAGTCTATGGCTGACTCCTAAACTAAGAATCAAACAGGCTGAATTTCCATCTTCCACTTCTCCCAGCACTGGGCAATAACCTGCAGCCAATTAACACAAGTGTCTGAAATCATAGCCTACTCTAACAGCCTGGATAGAAAAGCAAAAGAGCTTTATGACATGAGGCCTTCTCCAGATGCAAGGATGATGAGGAATCCATTCAGTGCAGGAGCTGGTGGTGCAGCTGCAGTGACAGCTGCAGAGTGAGCTCCTTGAAGAGAGCCTGGGGCAAGAGGCTGGGAAATGCCTACCTTGTCCACAACAAAGGGCACTGGACCTGTGGC
>VZRS01001518.1:1323-118263 GCA_013398055.1 Ifrita kowaldi
CCTTCCCCTTCCCTTTTCCCTTTCCTTCTGCTTGCACCCAGCTTGTTGTTTATCAGCCCAACAGCTCGTCACATGCTTTTTTGAAAAAATCAGAATGGCAAGCCTTGCAAAAGGGATGCAAGCCAAGAACAGCTTAGGAAGTATCACTCTTAAGTACACTCCGCTTCTCTTGTTTCAATTATCTAGAAATCAGAGATATGCAAGAGAGAACAGGAAAAGAAACCTTTTATCTATGAGAGAGCCCCAAGTGACATACAAGTCCAAATTAATAGAGAACACAGCTTTACAGAATATTTGCTAGAACTGTGCAGTGGGCTGATTTGAAACATACACTTTTTTTTTACATGTGAACTATTTGTCCTAGGGAACAGACATAAATGTTGAGCTTGGGCTTTGCAGCAGTGATTTTATCATTAAGCGAGTGCTTAACTTTAAGTGTGGGTAACTTTGCCCTCTTCTTTTCTGTAAAAGTTGATATTTGCTATAGATATCAACTGGACGTTATTAGCTTTTTTTAATTAGTTGTACCTGCAGATAAATTTAGCAAACCTGTCTTATAGGCTGTTTGAAGACATAAAATGATATGAAGCAAAGAAATTTCAAAACCAGTGGGAGATGGATTTGGCTTGTCCCTGCCTCTATGTAATCTAAGTGCTTGGTTTTCATTACTATATCCAGGAGATTATTTGATATGGAGAATACAGTGTATGTTGCCTGAACTGTGCTGCTGGGATGGAAACAAGCTCAGGCAGTGAAATCATTCACACAGTTCCTCTTGGTGCCATGTAGGGGGTATGTGCTGAAATAAAGCTAAGGGTCTGGGTCTAAGCCACAAAAGCTGCAACCTCAGTTACCACTGCAGGGCTGCATAATGAGACATGGGTCCAGTCACAAAAGCAACTTTGTCATGTGATTTTCAGTGTATTTCAGGGTGACATAAAAAGTAGTTGGAAACTTGCAAGACGTAATTCAGAATTCCAGAGTTTTCACCTGTAATATACCAATGTAGATGGAAAAATGTTTTTAAAACTTCTTTGAAGTGTTCAAAAGCTATCTTAGACCTATTAACAACAGAAATATTCTTGAAGTAGAGAGACTTTTATGAAATTACATGTTAAGTTTCAGACAGCAATTTCTTGAAAGACATTTTCCAGAATGTTTTAACATTTTAATTGCAACCATTTATAATATGATCACAAAATGTGTGAATTTGAAGTAATCAGATTCACTTCTCGCACAAAGTAGCACTTTGCTGCTGCTTTATTTCTGTAGCATGTCACATATATAAAATATTATTACTACTGCATGTAATGTGCCTATGCATGTTTTTATATATGCACTTAAAACTTCATCAATTTTTGAATACACTAAATATGTCAATATTGTGTGCTCGTAAGTCTGTATGTATACACATACTATTTTTATTTTTTTTATGTAATTGTCTTATAAAATTTGGAGACTTAAGACTTTTAGTCTAATACATAATTATTTATGTAGCTAGGATTCTTTATTTGAAATTAATTGTTGCTGCAAGGTCAAAACATTAATGAATATTGGACACCAAGTTAGCTTTCCTGCACAGCAAACGTATTTCCACACCTAAGAACATGGATACTAGGAAAGAGAGTGGGAGGTAGATCTTTTACAGAAAAGAAGGGGAAAAAAAGGTTCTGCTATCTCTCTTCAGAAAAACTGAAACTATCATCCAAAGGATATGGGTGCTGAAAGACCCTTTGGACATTTGCCTTGTTTATACCTGCTGCCAGTTGCCGACCTTGCTGGAAAAGCTCAGGAGCCTTTTATCTCCCATGACACAAGAGTTCATTATTCAAGAGACAGCTGGGTAGACAAACTCAGTAAATTCCCAGATGTTCAGAAAGGGATTCATTTCTGCGTCAGTGTCAGGACCAGAACTAATCCACAATGGGGACAGTTCAGCAGTTGCCCATCATAGGCTCCAGATTTTAGGCTCTATGTCCTTTTGCTCAACCTACTAAAGCAGCTGGTGCAGCCAGAATCACGTGTGTAAGTTCTGACACCTCTACCACATTTCCTTCTAGTTCTTATGTATGTTCCTCCCCTTCCCACCATTCCCAGTCTCCATCAGTAAACAGTGCCAATGTGAATGTGTTTCATAGCCCCTTTCACTAGGAAATACCTTGCTTTACCTTGTCATAAGAGTCCTACATAGGATCTTCCCCAGGATGCTCAGGACAGGCCCACTGAATTTCAGTAATCAAGGCAATGGTTCTGGAAAACCTTCCACACAAAGGCTCCATCGACTGCCCATTTTAGGTGAGAAATAATGACGTGACTGCAGCCTTTCTATTTCCATGACCTGCTGAACTGCAGAGCAGGTGAGCTGCTGACTGAGGCTGGGGATTGATAAGCAGTGAGCCACAGCCCTACCTTCAAGTACCCGATGTGTGGTCATCCTGAACCATCGCTGCACGACCAGCTCGTCTCCACACCCAGACACAGTCTTCTATCCAGGCATATTCCCAGGAGGCAGCACGGAAGTCTGCTGCCTCATCTATCTAGGTTACCAGCACAAAACAACACCCATCCAGAAATAAAAATTTGTCCCTGTGCTTGGGAAGTCTGTTTTCTAGGGCAAGCAATGACCGCTCTGAGTTTCTTCATCACATTCATGCCTACAGCAGCTCTTAATGCTGCTTGAGCACCTCTGTGGCTAAATGAGACTGATGGAGCTAAATGAGGAAGCAGCTTGCTCCTTCCAGTTGTGCAAGAGAGAATGGGCTGATGGACAACTTGCTGGTCTCATTTCTGCTGAACAGTGAAAGTTCCTTTTAACTGATGGCAGATGTATAAAAAAATCATTGGGAGTGTTAATGACAGGTTGCAGCGAATGGAAAGTTCTGGTAGCTGGGGATAGGGAATCACAGTGGTGTCTTCTGCTTTTGCAGTTGCCCAGTATCTCTTTATTTGCAAAACCCCATGGGCTTCTTCACAGGGAGATTCATAAGGGAGCTGAAAACAAATAGTCCCTGGAAAGTATCCAGGAGGATCATATGAAGAATAGGAAGCAGAGAGGAAAAATACCAGGATCAGAGGTGTTGATATGGTCTGAAGGATGTTAGAAGAAGCCAGGTGACAAATGGCATAGCTAGCAATGGGTGTTCCTTGGATGCTCTTCCACTCTGCAAAATCTGGGCAAGTGATCTGGAAGTGTTACAAGAATGAGATAATGCGAGACACATACTCTCCTGCAGTCTGGACAGAAAATGTTCTTGCAGTGTTTTGGCTTCATTCATTGTGCCCAGATGACAAGCAGCAGCGTGTGAAAATGAAAAATAATGGAGTAGAGGCAGGGATAAACACGTTGATGAATGACAGCATTTTGTATCTTAGGAGGGTTTTGTATCTTAAATGGAATCTTTACTCAGGTTCAGGGAGAAGAACATGAATGAAACATTTTGAATTGTTCCCACATTGTTGGCTTGTGCTCACCTGCCCCTGCTAGGCTAGAGTTGTGAGACAAATCTTCTGAAAAGAGAGACCACTTTAAGAATGGGGAAGCCCTCTGAAAGCACACAAATGTGCCAAAGAAGGAAATATGCTGAAAAACATGCAATGTCCTGACAAGCCACCCTTGTGGTCAGTCTGCACTTTGAAATACTTTTCTACGTAAATTCCTCATTGGAAACTTCATCAGTTTGAACAAATCAGCTTCAGAAGGAAAGCTTGATCTTTATGGTACAATACCATGACTTTCCAGCATGCAAAAAATAAGAGAAATTTGAAGGAATGAGTTTTCTCTTCCCTCTTGGACCCCTATGTAAAGATCTCAAGCTTAAGTTAATCTTCCCAGCATTAGTCACTGGGAATTAATATGTCCTCCCCAGCTGTTGCTTGTAGATGCCAGGCCAGACTGTAAAAACTAAATAGACTTCAGTGGAATGCCTAAAATTAATTTTCTCACTCAGATACTTTCATCTCACTCATTTCGTTGTGTTTACAGGCTGGCAGGTTTCCTGAGGGCAGCCATGATTTAGATTTACAGTTCCCTGGCCAGTCTGATTCTGAAGAAAAGCTGTAACACCTGTAATGCAATACTGTTTCCGAAAGGAGTGAAAAATGCTATAGTCTGAAAAGGAAGCCTCTAAACTCCAATAATCACAGTGTATCACATATCTCTGCACCCCATTGCAGCAGCTGAGGTTGCCATTACTTCAGAGCAGTTTTGATTCCCTTTCCCCTGTCTCCACCCACTTGTTTTAAAGAAACCAAATTTGCCTCATCATGCTGGAAACTTGCCTTTAAAAAATTTCCTGGACTTTCTCCTGTCCAGGTTAGGCTGGAAAAACACTGGGATTTTGGGGAGGGAAGGAAAACAGCTGTGTGATGGTACAGTGCCTGTTCCTGACTATTTGAAATAAACTGGACATCCTTGCCATGTCCTGCCAAGCACTGGACAGCTAGATTTTCACTCTTCAACAATTATGGACTCGCATATGCATGCTGGGGGACATCAAAATATGCTACAAGCTCCACCAAGAACGATGTAAAATTAAGACTTCAAACTGCCAGGAATAGGTGGTCAGAAACAACACCAAAGTGTTGTTTTTACAGGTAACATCAAGAGGGCAGAAGATTCAAAGAAAAAAAATGGGGAGTAAGGAACAAGACAAACACCCCACTTTCCTCTGAGCAGATTGTTCTTAGAGTATCTTTTATGATCATATTCAGAAACTGCTCACAAAAATAATGATTACTGTTATTTCCCCCATACACATTAATTTGAATAAGATCCTTTCAAGGATATGAACTTTTACATTTACTGCAGCTTTTTAGCTCCCTTTTTTCAGTTTTCCTATGCCTCTGTAATTGTTGTTACTAGACTATTGGAAAGCAGGACATTTCTTGAAAAATGCTTTTGTTGTGAGATTGATCACTGAAATGTAAAGATTGTGTTGCATATCTCTTTTGTGTGAATCAGAGGTGTAAATGAATTTGTACTTGTAAATAAGAAAAACAAACAGGCCCAAAAATTCTGAATAACCACATGGAATTTGATATTGATATACAACTTTTTATATGGAGATATTCTCTCTCCATCAGTGGCAGAGAACTTTTCAGCCTTCTAAGAAGAAATTCAGTAATAATAATTAAAGCTTCTGATAATAGCAATAGAAATTACTGGATCACAGAAATACTTTGAAACTCACACATCATATTATTCCTGATCTGACTGCTCTCCCTACTTACTGCATCCTTACTGGGTGCTCAAGAATCACAGAGGGTGTGTGAAGCCTCTAAACTAAAATCCATTTAACTGTTGTTGGAGAAAAGAGCTGCTTCCAAAAGAAGCAAGTCAACAGCTTGCTTCGATCCTCCACCCATGCAGTTTCTCTGAGTAATCCCCAAACTAGCTTTATATCAAGCTTTAAACCCATTTAGATCAGCTTCTGATCTGGAACTACATTGTGAAGGAGCATATCATGCATCATTGTTCTTCAGACCAAGCCCAAAAGGGACGGACAGCAAGGTCACAAAGGACTTCACCCACTGCAGTGCATGGGGGCCTTGGGCCAAGCCCGGATCTCCTCTACTTCTTCATGGCTGGTTCTTCCTGGCAGCTGCAGCTGATGCCAAGGGAATTTGTGTACAATTCTCGCCTGTAAGCTGGTAAGATCTGTCACCTTAATCTGCTTCTAATGCAGGGCTGATAGGTTTAACTGCTGCCTCCATTCTCTACGAAGGATGTCATTTAAACACTGGCTTTGGTGTCCAGCACGCTTCAAAGAAATGTAGCCCTGCTTTGAGCAGAAGGTAGAACCTGTTGACCTCCTGGACTCCCTTCCAGCCTGAATTACCCTGTCACTTCTAAGTTTTGGTGGTGACAAGTTTTGGCTTCTTCTGGTGCAAGAAGCCAAGGTCGATTTGGAAAACACCTGGATTCTCTGCCTGTGTCATATGGATCTATGCATGAGACAATGAAAAAATCACATTGCATGCCCTTTGTGTCTACCGTAAAATACTGGACAAAACTTTTGGGGAATGAGAGCTGTAACACACAAAATTTCAAGATACAAAATTGCCATGGCACTGCTCCAATGACTTCTTTGTCCTGTGGCACACACAGTGGTGGCATGTCTTCTCTGTCTCTGAACTCTGAACAGCAAACCCATGTATGAGGAACCCCATTTCAGGTAAGAATCAGGTGCTCCTGAAGACTTGGACACGCCAGCATTCACCAAGTATTCAACCTACACATGGTTTCCAGAATGATCTAGCCCTATTTCAGGAGCAGAAAGCTCACAGAGATCTAAGCCAGATCAGAAGTGATAGTGTAAACACAGGCAGCACATAGCTCACAAGTTTAAGCTTCAAAGGACATCACAAACATGCAAGTCTGATTTGCTTTGGTATTTGTGGGTTTGGGGATTCACTTCAGGAGAAAAGCAGCAAGATGGCACCCCAATGAGAGGCAGGGTAGTATCAGTGTGGCCCGCCTTTGTTCTATTTCATTTAGAACATGCTTGCACATGCAGAGCTTTTGGGCTTGAAAATATGATACTCTTCTTCTACCTTAGGGATCCACAAAACCTGAAATAACCTCTCCTGGGGTACAAAAGGAAGACAGGGATAATGTTCTGGAGCCTTCGGTGAAATATAATCCTTATTATCCCTACAGTAAAGAGAATAACCCTGTGGCTCAAACAGAAGGCTTGGAAGAGACAATGATTTTTCAGCTGACCTTTTATTTCAATAAATTATTTTATTTTTTATATCAACACAAGAACAATGTGAAAAATGTTAATGCAATTGAAAGTGATTAACAAGCACATCTGACTTAGCATTATGCAAACATAATAAAAGTTGGACTAAGAACAACACCTGTTTTAATCTGTTCTGTTTAATAAGCACCTCCAAAGAGTTTATCCCAAAACCCCATGGTTTTCACAACTACGTGTTTGAGAGGGCAGTACCTAGGAGCCTATGCTGAGATGCATCATCACTCCTTTGTGTTACTCTGTTTTCTTGTGCTTACGTGCTGTCAGGTGGAATTGCTAGCAAATGCTGGTAGGCTGTCACTCTGCAGCTTTCGTGGGGTTTGTCCGGCACATGGGAGACTGTTGGTACCCAAGGTGCAGGAGATATTGTCCTGCCAGTTTTGAAGGATTTTTCCCCCCTGGACGGCACTTATTTTGACCTCTGTCCATGGAAAAAATTGCCAACACTTTGGGAAGAGTTTGAATCTAGAAAGGTTTGAACCAGATGATAGAATAGTTTGTAGTGGTGTCATAAGGTGAAGAATTTAGAGGTTTTGGGGTTGTTTATGTAGTGAATAGATAAAAGCTAAAAATGCCAAGATGGAGGACAGTTGTTGTTCTCCAGGGTTTCTTCTTCTTCTTCTATACCTCCATGTCTTGCGGCAGAAGTGATTTGGAATGATTGGATGAAAAATTCCGCAGTTCCTGTCCACGCAGGAGCTGGGTTTGTTGGACATTGGCAGAAAAGTGAAAATATGTTTCGTTTCAAACTTCTATTGGGTCATTTACCTTTAAAAGGGCCAAGAATTTATGATAAGCTCTCTTTCTGCGCGCATCTTTTGAACTCTCTGCAGGGTGCTGCGCTCCAGCACTCTATTTCTCTGATAACACTAATTAAAACAACTATCTGCAGCAACCAACAAGAGGCCTCCTCTTGTCTTTCAACGTTCTGGCCAGGACTCTCGGGTCTCCCTCCCTCCGTGGGAGTCCCACAGGAGACCTGCAGTAGGGTTAAAGGGAGGTGAAGTCCCCTGAAAATAAGAAAAAGCAGGGTATGATCAATCCTGTTTTGGCTGTTTAGTTGCCAACAAAGCCAAGTCCAGGAAAATTGACCATGCATAGCTTCACTACATTCCCAGGCCATAGTTTTGTCTGCCATCACTAAGGGCATCCCAGATAGGAGGTGGAGAACTAGCAGCTTTAGACCTAACTGTGACATTCATAAGTCCCTCTGGGTGTCGGTTGCTCTTGAAGATCACAGAATGACAGAGTGGCTGAGGGTGGTAAACCTCTGGGGGTTACCTGGTCTAACCCCTCTGCTCAAGCAGAGCCCTCTACGACCAGTTACCCAGGACCCCGTACAAGTGGCTTTAGAATATCTCCAAGGAGGAAGACTCCACAGGATGCCTGGACAACCCTGTGCCAGTGCTTGGTGAACCTCACATTAAAAATATGTTTCCTGATATTCAGAGGGAACCTCCAGTGTTTTGGTTTGTATTCATTGCCCCTTCTCTTGTCACTGGGCACAGATGGAAAGTCTGCTCTCCTCTTGTTTGCTACCATTGAGTGTGCAAGGTTGGACTTGGCTGGACAGAAATGCATATGACCCCATCAGCCCCCAAGTGGGTGAGAACTGTCCTTCAGCACGTTAGCGTCCTTAGGCTTTATTAGCAGAAAATATTTTTTTTTAAAAAAGTTCGTCTATTCACTACATAGCTTGAAGAAAAGTTGTCCAAACTTCTAAAAGTTGTCAAAAGCTTCCTATTTCTGATAGAATCAGAATTAGAATCAGGATTAGCCACTGCTATTAATTGATCGTTTCAAGGGGGCTGTAAGAAAATAGTTGATGTTTGCTAGGGCTGTGTTTTCACCATTAAAAGAGATGGATACTTTGTTTAGAGATAAAAGGTGACAGGGATTTCCCAGTCTGCTTCTCTGCTGCGGGATGGATCTGACCTGGAGCAGGAGCTCAGGCTTGGGTCGAGTTACAATGACAGTTTTAGCACTTCCTTACGACTTGATTCTTCTCAAGCAGTGGGACAGGCTGCCCAGACTAAAGTCACCATCCGTGGGGGTATTTAAAAGATGTGGAGATATGGCACTTAGGGACATGGCTGAGAGGCGGACTTGGCAGGGCTAGGTTAACAACTGAACTTGGTCTGAGAGGGCTCTTCCAATCGGAATGATTCCATGATTCTATGAGTGTCTTTCCAAGGGCTCAGATGGCCAACATACTTGTGCCAAAGCAGTCCCCTACAATTATATTCTATCACCTCCTGTGGCAGTGTCAGATGGGTTGATCCCAGCAGCCAAGCCCCCACCCAGTTGCTTGCTCGGTTCTCTCCAGGGCATGAGGGAAGAGAACTGCAAGGACAAAAGTGAAAAAAAATGTTGATGGAATGAAAAGCCCAAAGTAATGTTAGCAAATGCAAAGAACTTTAATTGTTTTGATTGTTTTATCCAGCAGCTAAAATCATCAAAAAATGAGTCATCCCCATAATTTTAACATTTCTGGCTTTATCCTTTAACTAGACACTGGTTCCTTCTGTGTCTTTCTCTGCTGAAGTAAAAAGGCTTTTGAAAACTCAGTTTTATTTCCATAGAGGTATTAGCAGACTACAATTAAGCTTTTTCTCAAATTTTCTGTTTCTCTGTAACTTAAAACCATTAACAACTTTAAGAAGAGATTGCTAAATCCTTGCTGTAAGATACTTCTTCCACCCTATCAGATCATTGTATGGCTCTTTTCTATACCATTTCCATGTCCAAAGTTTGTGTGTGTGTTCATGCCTGAGTGTTGAGTGTGTGACCTTCAGAACTGTCCAGATGCCCAGAATCCAGCTCATCGACATTATGCTCAGAGTGAAATTCATACTTTCAGCTGTTTCTCACTTCTCTTTTTTATCCATTTAAGAACTATAGTAATCTGCTTTGTCTCTACATTGACAGATTCATTCCTGTTGAGCTGAGACTCCTACTTACCACACTGCCACTCACACAGCAGCCCAGGCATTGGTAGGCATGACTTTCAGGACTTCTTTTCACTACCATAGCCATGTACTAAATTGTCACACTGAAGCCCATTTTGTATGAATGGTGCAAATTCTCCAAACAATCAAACCTCCAGGTTGCCTAAGCAAACATTCATATGTGTTTTTACGTGTATACATAAACCTCATTTATATTATTTGTATGGATTATGAATTTATATGCTTTGTATACGTGTACCACTATACCAAAGGTTATTTGCCACCTTGTCAGTTTGTGCCATCCACAGCTGTTATGAGCTCTGGTGCTTCCGGATGTCTGCCAGAGCTTCAGCCTGATCATCTGTCAGAGGCAGCTCTCCATAGGAGTTAAGGACGTATGGAAGAGCTGGGCTGTCATAACAGAGAACAGATAGATGAAGTGGCAGGAGGTGACAAAGTCCTCATTTTTAGTAAAAATGGAATGCTATTGTACTGTGACTTGGAGTTTTTCAATCTTGCAGACTTAGCTATTTTAAAGTCAAAAAGCTTAGCAGAAGAGGCACTCATGCACTGAAGCTCTTATACATTGTCTCCTTCATCATTTGTCTCAGCTGCAGCTCTGAAAGGATATAACCAAATGTATTATAAATGTTTAATTCCCTACAGTTTGTTCAAAGTAGCTTCATGACAGCCGTTTCCTTGCCACAGTACTGCCCTGCCCTATATTTCTCACTCACTTTTCAGTCTTTGCATCCAGCATTGAGATTTCACCTTCACCTTCCAGGGGTTGCAAAAATATGCTATGTCCTTCATGTTACTGCTCCCCCCCAATCTTTTGCTAGCTGGATCTGGATCTTGTACCTGCAGACCTGCAAGTATTTTTGCTCGAACAGCTCCTCAAGCTCAGACCCAGGTACACACTTTGATACAGGATCCAGCCACTAGAGGGGACAGAGCCTTACACTGGTATGAAAGCACCTCAGATGAGCTTTTGTGAAATGCCTGTTTCTGAAATGAGGCTTGCTCTTCGGGAGGAAAGCAGTTTAGACAAGAAAAAACCCTTTTGTTTTGAGACTTTTAGGTTGATGGCACAACAGCTTGTCGAGAGAGTCAGGCATATGTGCCAGGGTGTTACTGCCCTTTGCCAAAGGCAAAGTGTCATCTTTCTCTGCAGGTACTCTGCCAGGAGTGGACACAGTTGTGCTTACTTTGGCAAAGCACTCTGTGGTGCTGGGAGACAAAGGAGTGTCACACAAGAGTTAGAGTGTCGGTGTTAATACTCAGCACTCACCCTCTGCACTGCCTGCCTGTGGAAGGGTTGCAGTTGCTGGCTGTGCTGCAAGAGCTAAACCCCTTCCTGATTCTTTAGCTCAGTTCCGTTTGCTTTCTCTCTCACACAAACACATCAACTTTGTACACAACCAACACAATGTAGGCAAAATATTTTAATGAGTCCAGTGAGAACTTTTCATGGATGTAAAGTGACTAAATGTTCCTGTACTGTGCCTCTTAGGGTTGTTCGGTTCCTCATTCTGTGTGGTGTGGTTGTGCTGCTCTATAACCTCTCTGTTTCAATTTGGCTAGGAAGAAAACAAGTATATTCTGTCATTTGTTAACTGGCTGGAGGGAATTCTGGAGAGTTTCATAACCAAGTAAAATAAACTTTAAACTATGAAACCTGAGCAGCTAAGCCTGTGGTTTGAAGGCATTAAATTGGAACTCCAGGGGATACACCAGCTTCTGTAATGGCTGTTGAAATGCTGCTTTGGGGAAACATGTCAGGTCATGCAGGCAGCTGCACTTCAGCTGAAAATGATGAAAATTAATAGTACAGCATTTACATTAATGAGTATTGGCAGTGTTAGTGTGATTATGCTCCTCTGGGGATATGAAGCTGCAGTGGGGGTAAAGAAGCAATAGCCAAACAAGTTAATACCCTTTCCAGTTTTATCATTCATCTAGACCAAGAGATCATGGTAAGACTTTCAGTGATGCTGAGAGATTGTGATTACTCTTTCTGTGGTACTGTTAGTGAACTGATTTTCAGGCTAGCAAAACATGTGGTTATTATCTGGTTAATAACTTCTTGAACATGTGACTTGTAAAGATTTGGCACTGTGCCTTAAAAGACTTGGTAAATTGAAAATGCTGTTTAAGCTTGGAGCTATCAGTGCTCTAGTTCAGATATTCAATAGAAATATTAATTAAAAGACATTAATGGAAAGAAGATAAAAAATGACCCAAGCTCCTTCTTAGCATATAGAACCCCTAGAGCTGGTCATTAGAAGTAAGGGTCTGTTAAACCACAAGATAGGGAGGGATGAGGACAAAGTGTTTCATTGGGGGAAAAAAGATTGCCTAAAATAATTGTCAGAGGTGGCTCCTGTAGTCATCAATAGCCATGAAAGCAGAAAAGATACAGATCTAAAACTCTCCAGGACATTACAGGTACTGATTAGTCAGAATCACAGGCAAGTGGCAGCACTGCAGAAGCCAAGGAAAATTTTCATCATTAAATGTCATCTTAACAATGTGTTTGCTATTTGATCTTTTGGTAAATTTCTTCCATTATTGTGGAACTACGGCTTTTAAGTGTTCCTTTATTTGCAAAGCTTAAACAGTTTTAGGGCTGAAAGATCAGACACAAGGCACTCCATTCCCTGGGGAACGGATGCCTTACAAACCCCAGCTGGACACCATTGTCATAGTCACCAGCATTTCCTAGTTCTCCAAAGGCTGGAGGAAGCACCTAGATGGAAATGGGAATGGCAGTGTTTCTGCATAAAGAGCTTTTTATGCTGATCAGAAGACGATGTGATTCAAGATCATGGATTAAATGTCGGTGCCTCAGGGAACAGACTGTGATGGGTGAAACACCAAAGGTTGCAGTCGCATAAGCCAGGACTTGTTCACGTGAACAGTCACATTGCATTCAGCACTATTGCACGGGGAAGGCGTTGGTAAGCATGGATACACGTACTGAGGAATGCCCTGTGTTCCTAAGACACAAATTCCATTTTTATTCCATTTTATTTTATTCCTTCTTCCATTGAGTCTGCAGAGGACTACGGCCTGTAAAGGAATATATTGTACAATTGCTCAAGTTTCTAATAAATTTTCTACTCTTTACCCTTCTAATAAAGTCAGGCCTCAGTTGTGATGCCGTGGAGTCAATGGGTGCACAGTTTTACATTAAGAGTTTCAGAGTGTCTAAAGTGTGAGGCTAAGCATCTTCCAACAAGGTATAAAATAGATGGGTAAGTGTGATAGTGCCACAGAGGGCACTGCACTTTCCTCTGTGTTACCCTCCCCCACCTCCAGGGCTTGGCTGCTCATGCTCAAGGGATTCAAGGCTCAACTTTGCTTCCCACTGGCTGCATAACCTCAGCCAAGGGTGCTGGTGAAGCTGCTGGCCTGACAAAAAGCTGTGTAAATGTCTGGAAAAAATAAGAAAGAAGGTTAACAAAGGTAAAATTAAAGGTAGGTGGTCAAGGAATCCCAAGTACGTAAGAGGAAAGATACTGACACGAGGAGGAATAAACTTCTATTAGAAAGGAAGTGAGAGCTGATTGCCAGGTTATTGGGTGTCCTTGGTATTCATGGAGCTGGTGGAAAAGAAATGGGGTTTTAATGTCAAGGGTTTGCTCTAGAAGCACTCTCCTACATGTTACCCAAAGGGCAACAAAGGCTCCTTGGATTCCTTCCAAGAGGTGGTCTGTAGCTCATCACATCCTAGCCATGTTTTACGTGTGCCAGACAGGAAACACTTGCTGTGTACTTGTAAACTTGTACATATCCTGTTTGCAGAGCCTCTTTGCACCTGACTGGACTACAGACACCTGAGAAAACGAACCCAAAAGCGGGTGGCAGCAACAGTTAATGGGACCTTCTCCACAAAAGTCACCCCTGAGCCAAGTCAGCGCAGGCAGACTGTACATGATGCCCCCAGCACACATGGAGGAGGTTCTCACATGGGCATTGGGGTTTATCCAGCACAGAAAGCCTGGAGTCCCAGCCTGGGGTACTTTGATAAGAGCTTTAACTTTTACACCAGATGTTCTGTGCCTTGCTTGTTCTGATTTATTAACAATATATAAAATGATCCAATATTTGGCCGCTGCTTTTAAATGATAAGATTTTCCATTCTAAATGACAACCTTTGCATTTTATTAGTGTGGCTTAGTCTTTATTAGGCCTTTATTATGTCCATATATCTTACCAACACTCTCAGAAGAAGCTTTCGTACATACTATAAATTACCTTGACAGTGGAATGACCACATCCACTGGCATACTTGAGAATATGATGCTGCTGCCCCAGGTCTTGGCAAGCACATAAGAGAAGGAAGCATTTGTATTGCAGTCACACCAAGAGGGGAAGCTGTGGGCTTGTGGTGTGTGTGCAGATGGGGGTGGCGAAGCCTCCTGAATCCAACAACTTCTACTGTTGGATTCTGCTTCACTTCTGTGAGCCATATGAAGGTGTTTAGCTTCTCTTCCTCAGTTTCCTCATTCCTGAAAGGCATATTTTAATTCCCTGGAGAGGCACAAGAATTGATTGATTAATGTCTGTAAAACAGCAAAGAGAGAAGCACTATGTAAATGCCATGGTGGATTATTGCTATTCAGTCTTTCAAAGGAGCATCAAACTATGTTTTGCACTTGAGCTCAGCCAGATCTTTGGAACGAAACTGAGAGCTGTATCTTAAAAATTCAGGAGCTACTACTTAACAGTCTCTGTAAGCACAGCAGGCTAGTGTTTGCTGTGTGCCCTGAGCTGCATTTGCCTTATTCACGATTCTTTTTGCTTTACATGGGAATACACTATTATGTATTAGTATTATTATCAGGAGTTAAAGAGGCTGGTCAGTATTACCAATTTGTTGCTAATTTCTATGGATTCTTCCTCATTTTTCCTCAACTCAAATATCAGAATGCTATTTTGAAACCGCTGAGAGGAATACATTGCAGGTGCGGATTCCCTGAAGACACGTGTTTGCAGAAGTCCCCAACATCACTGTTCGGCCCATCTGACTAAGGACTGTGAAAGAACAAGAAGTCATGAATGCATACTGAGCAAATTCCAGCAGTGATTCTGTGTCATCCCCTGGCAGTGACAAAGGCTGGCAAATATCTTCATCTACGTACAAGACACTAAGACCACTTCTGGTAGCTTATTATAGTAATTACTTCTTTTGCCTGTGTTGTACAATATTAGCACATGAAGCACATGAAATTTCTCATCCTCAAGCCTCAGGCACTGGATGTTCTGGAGAGGGTTGTTCTGCATTTTGTGGGTCTGGATCACCTGTGATGTGGATAATCTCACCTAAAACTTGCTTCACTGGAATCACCCCAGTGAAAGCTTGCAAGGTCCAGAGACTGGGTAGCTTGAGATAAAAGTGTCGTGTCCCCTGAGACCGTGCTTCTGCAGGAAATGGGCTGTCTGCTTCTTGCAAAAAGATGAATCTAATGTCTCTGGAGGAGCCTGTGGTTCACCAGGAGCCGATGTGACAAGCTTGGCTCCTTGCATATCCACAAATGGTGCTGCCAAGAGAACTCTCTCATGCACACATCAAAAAGGTTTCCAGCAACTTGGAGCACATTCCCCTGCTTCAAGAGCAGTCCATATCCTCAGGCTCACCATCTCCAGCCAGCTGTGCCTCTGTCTCCCATTCTGTTCTCTCTGACCCCAAAGGTCTGCAAAGGAGGGTGCATGTCCCAGTCCAGCAGTGCGTTTCTGAAGTGATTACAGTAGGGACTAGATGAGTAGCCAAGATAAGTGTATACCACCTTTTTTTTTGTTTTCTCTACCTCTGCCAACCATTACAACAGCATGAAAATTCATCATTTCATTGTATCATAGAATATTCTGAGTTGGAAGAGACTCACAAGGATCATTGAGTCCAACGCCTGGTCCTGCACAGCAACGTCCTCAAGAATCACACCTTGTGCCTCAGAGAATTGTCCAAATGCTTCTCAAATTCTTTCAGGCTGGTGCTGTGACCACTTCCCTGGGGAACCTGTTCCAGTGCCCAAACACCCTCTGGGTGAAGAACCTTTTTCTAATATCCAACCTAAACCTCCCCTGACACAACTTCAGTCCATTCCCTTAGGTCCTGTCACTGGTCACCACAGAGATCAGTGTCTGCCCCTTTGCTTCCCGCCTTGAGGAAGCAGTAAACTGCAATGACATTTTGTCTTTTATTTTTCTTGCTTTCTTCCCTGAGCTGATTCTCTTCTCCTGTCCTCCCTGGCCCACACCTCTGTGCACTAAGACCTTTCGGTTCTCTGAAAAAGGAAAGGAGTTATGGCACTGAATGGACTGTCTCCTTACCAGGAGACATTCTTGAGGCACTTGATTGTATCCCAGCTGCTTTATGCCCTGTGTTAACAAAAGCAGGAATGTATAAAGGCCCTGGAAGGGGCCCTTCTCTGAGGGGATCAAGGTCTCAGCTCAGCTGCATGACTGTGGAGGAGCTTACTTGTCTTATACGTGTTATGTTCTAAACATACACCAGGGTCCGTAAGCATCTGAAGTTGGTTGGAAAGTCCAGGTCTTCTGTGGCATGATACTCAGTGTTGCATCAAATGATAGGCCATGGCACGCATATGAAAGGGGCTGTGTTGATTGAGGCTGGTTTTACAGAGCTGTATAGCCCATGGTTTGACTCTAAAATCACCAAATTGACCTTTTTTTAATGGGAAATCTTATTTTAGAAGCAGGTGATCTCGCAGCAAATCAAGATGTGGTGCTGCAGTGCTCTCTTCAGCTGAAACCATGAGTGGAAGGCATTTCCTAAGATTCAGTATAGAACATCAGTGAGTTTGGATAAAACTATAATTAAAAACTCCATGGTTAATGCTAGCAAAATGATGAGTGGAGAAGTTTTGGATCATAATCTTTATATGTGGGGCTGACAGAAACTGTCTGGGCTGGCATCTGCCATCTGAAATTTTTAAACTTGGCTGGAAAAAAAATTCTAATTCTGTATTTATATGTATAATTAAGAAGCCTAAATGCCAGAAATTAGCACAATTATGTTGCTGATGTTTTCGTAAGATCATGTACTACCCTACAGTCTCATTGGCAAAGGTAAACTACTTTATCTGGACTTCAATTCTTGGTCTTTTCCAGCCTCTGTCTGGGTACTTTGCTGTAAGCGTCCAAAACTCTGACCACTTTGTACTGTTATCAATGTAACTGAGTAAAATGCATGTTTCATCTTCGGTTTATTAGCAAACATAGCACTAATTTTGAACTAGTTTAATTTTCAAATCAAATAAAAATGCTTTGTACTCGTGTCTGTTCAACTTCCTCTGACTTGATATCAAACTATTGCTACTTCAAATTACTTCAGGTTTTGTGCTGGCTTTTTGTACTTTAGACCATCATCTACTTTATGTCTCTGTTGGAAATTTCATGAGGCTCTCCTGTTTTGATCTTAGTACATTATCTGACACTTCATTGCACCATCTGCTCTCTGAGGCAAAAAAGGTCCTTGTTTACTTTTCTAGAAGTGCTTTCAACTTCATATGGATAACCAGATGACCTCCCTGACTTTTTTTAGTGCTCTAAATAATATGTCGCAGTATAATGAAAGAATACATTTCCTCTACAATTTTTTTACTTGCTGTGCTGGTTTAATTGATGAAGCACGGTGGATCTCTGCATCTACATTGAATTTGTGCAGCCTTTACTGATTCAAAACATAATGTAGATAATGTGGGACAATGACAGATTTTAAGTGATTTGCCAGATCACTACATGGACTGAGGTGTAATCCAGAAGAGTCCGCTGCAGTTACATCCCTCCACATATGTGTTTTATGAAAGATTTTTAGTACATTATCAGTGGATAAAACAATTCAGAATCTTTCAATAAGATCCATATTTAGTGTTACAGATCAATTCTCTTTTTTACTTTTGCCCCACCAGTTAATGATTTTATTATCCTCTCAGTTAAGTGCCAGATCATCCCTCAGAGACAAGCCAGTTTCGCTTGCTCATGCAAACTTATTCAAACCTCCTTAAATCTGGAAACAAGCTTTGAGATCTGATATGAATGAGGTCTTTGGTTCATTTTCTGAGACATAATCCAGAAGGCTCACTGACATACAGTGCTGGAAAAAAGAGCATTCAAAGACCAAGACTGTTTCATTCTGGGGCAGAGGTTCAGGTCAGAGCCCATTCCATCCAAAATACTTCACCCTGTCTTCACCTCTGGCCTGAGCACAAATAGGAGTGGTTTTGCTTTGGAGAAAGATTATTGCCCTTCTCACTGACGGTGTGTGCTGGGGCAGAAAGAAACCCAGGTACACGTGACTGATGACACTCATGGCTTGTTTCGAGTGATGTCGCTGCTTGCTCTGTGCCAGAGTAGCAGGATTCTGTTATACAGCACTATTGACTGTTCTCTTGCTGTAAGGGAAACCAAACAGCCCCTTTGCCTGCTGGCTGGTTGCTGTTGTCCCTTTACAGTCCAGGGCTAGTTTTGGCTCTGTACTAGAAATTCATACTGACCAAAACTTCATGCTGGTTCAAGAACATTTTTGCATACATTTTTGCCTCTATCTACCATATTGTAGGAGCTCCTTTAGCACAAAATTAGTCCCAGATGGATCTATTTTACTGCTGGCTGAGTTGTGTATCTGCTTTTTTATCCTTAGGACTAGGGACACATGGAAGTTCCGCTTTGTACCTCCATTTCCCATATTTTGTTCAGGTGTGTGTAGAGTACAAGGCCCTCATAATAGAGTAAATCTCTTACAGTAGTATTGAACATGGTCACAGAAAATAAAATTCCAGTCTTATTTAAATGGCTGCTGTGTAAGCTTTAATACTAATTATAATATCTTTCATCTTCAGACGTGGTAATATTAGTTATGAAGTTCTTAGGACAGCCTTTCCACTATTGTCCCAAAATGAATGGTGGCAGTAATGGATGGGAAAGGTAGGGTAGACCACACTGTTCAAAATAATTCAGATGAAAAACCTCTGAGTGCTTCCCTACCCCCAGGAAGGATGCAACCTGAGATAGGAACACGTGTGTGCTGATTTAGAGTAATATTTCCTTCCTATGCTAGTCTCTATGAAAATGCAAACAGGTGTTAGTAAGCTAGTGTTACATTCTGACAAAATCCCTTTCAACAGCAGGCCTGGGCTTGCCCCAGCTCTGGGGAAGGAGACAGGAGAGATGGAAAATAGTAAGTAAGCTCCTCCTAGAGGTGCAGTGCAGCTCACCCAGGTTTTAGGGATCACTGTCTTCCCTTGCTTTGCTCCTCTCCCCTCCACCCCTTGGGTAACGTTACATGTCAGCAGCATCCGATCACAGGGAATGGAATGAGACTTTGGGCTGTGCCAAGAGCTGGAAGCGTGCCTGCTGCTGAAGCAGAGGCAACAGGCTGCTGCTGGGACTGTCAGCCTAAAGCTGCTGCCAAGAAGAGATGCCGGGGAATTCTCCCTTGGGTTCATTTACCTCCCCCAGGGCCGAACCTTGGCTCTCCTGAGCAGGAGAGCTTGGGACCACCTTTTGTAATGCTCTTGCATCAGCCATTGAAGGAGATGAGAAGAGCAGTGTGGCTCCGGACCCTTCGGGTGTACATATTTGTCAGGAGCACATGCTGTCAGAAGTAGAACATAACCCACCTTCCTGCTTTCCTAAGTCTTATTTAGGTAGAACAACAATACACAGCCACAAACGTACAATAAATGCCCCAAATTAGGCTGTAAGTCTAGTTTTTAAGGTTTTCGCCTTCCCTTGCAAGTTAGTTGGCTCTCAGCTACAACAGGGGGAATTCTGTCTGCAGGCTTCTGGTCTTTATCCACACAAAATCTGTGTGGACCCAGCACCACAAACCTTTCTATGCATCACATGGAATTATTCAACCCAAAAACAACCTGCATCCATAAATTCAGTTGGTGAGGATTAAATGTTGGTATAGGGTGGAAGACATTGCCTTGTGCACAAGAGTGGCAGCTGATCTCCTAGCTACTTTACACCTAGACCACTTGCAACATTCAGGGTGGTTTAAAGACACCTGTTTCTGAAAAAATATTTCCACTTGAAAATTCTTCTTAAGGTATTTCGGGGAAGGAAGGAATAGCATTACTATCCCAGACCTGTGAGTGTGAAAGGACCAAAAGGAGGTCCCCAGTACTGAAACTGGTGAACATCAAATCTGCTAATGGACTTAATACAAGTCTTCATTTGCATAATTTAACTGAGAACAGAATTTAGCCTTGTTATTTTATTACATTAAAACTGACTGGAGTCTGGTATGAATGTCTGAACATTCAAGCCAATTTTCCTCCTATTATCTATAGAAAAATGAAAAGTGACAAGGAAAAAGTGCTTTAATAATTTGATTCATTTTACTCTAATTGAAACTTCTTTCCTTCTGACTGGAGAGAGAACAGGTGCCTAATTAGAATCCACGATAATTCTCACACAGATATAATTAAGCAGTAAGATAAATAAAAATCTCTTCTTGCTAAACTGTTGCCACTTTGGAGTTAGAGGTTTAAGTGTACAGAAATAAATCCTTTCCCTGGGGAGCACATGATAGCACTCTTTTGGGAAAAAGATTTTACTTATTTATCTTTCCAGTGGCCATGTTACTCATGAAGAGTACAGGCCACCTTGTTAGGAAAGAGTTTTGCTGTTACTGAAAGACTGTATGAGTGTATACAGAAGGTGCTATTTAAAAGTAAATTCTGTAAGAAATTGTTACTTTTCCAAGATCTTCTGGAACTTTTTCTGAAGTACTTCAAAGAAATTTTATTTTTAATGTATTCATGAAACAACTAGAAATACCTTAAATGGCCCTGTCCTGAGCAGATGCTGGCTGCCCAGTGAATCTGGCTATTCTTGATGTCCATGGGTAGTGCAATGGAGAGATACAGAATGATACTAAACTTGGAGGAGCTGTGGACTCCCTTGAAGGCAGAGAAGCCCTTGAGAGAGACCTTGACAAATCAGAGGACTGAGCAATCACCAACTATATGAAGTGTAACGAGAACAGGTGCCGGATTCTGCACTGGGGATGGGGCAGCCCTGGATGTGCAGGCAGACTGGGGAATGAGGTGCTGGAAAGCAGTGCCACAGAAAGGGACCTCAGAGTCCTGGTCTGTGGCAAGCTGAACATGAGTCAGCAGTGCCTGGCAGCCAGGAGGGCCAACCCTGTCCTGGGGGGCATCAGGCACAGCATTGCCAGCCGGGCAAGGGAGGGGATTGTGCCACTCTGCTCTGCACTGGGGCAGCCTCACCTCCAGTGCTGGGGGCAGTTCTGGGTGCCACAGTGTAAGAGAGACATAAAGCTTTTGGAGAGTGCCCAAAGGAGGGCCACGAGGATGGTGAAGGGTCTGGAGGGGAAGCTGTGTGAGGAGCAGCTGAGGGCACTTGGGCTGTTCAGCCTGGAGGAGGCCGAGGGGAGACCTCCCTGCGGTTACAGCTTCCTTGTGAGGGGAAGAGCAGGGGCAGACTCTGATCTCTTCTCTGTGGTGACCAATGATAAGACCTACAGGAATGGCCCAAAGCTGTGTCAGGGGAGGTTTAGGCAGGTTATTAGGGAAAGGTTCTTCGCCCAGAGGGTGTTTAAGCACTGGAAGAGGCTCCTCAGAGAAGTGGTCACAGCACCAGCCTGGCAGAGTTCAAGAAACATTTGGACAGTGCTCTCAGGCACATGGTGTGATCCTTGGGGTGTCTTGTGCAGAGCCAGGAGCTGGACTCATTGATTCTTGTGGGTTCTTTCTAGTTCAGGATATTTTATGATTATCACAGAATCAAATAACTGTTTTGATGGATTATCATCCTTCAGTAACAAACTCAATGAAAAGAGAGGAGCCAATTGTGCTGTCACTGTGCTGGACATCTCACCTGGAGGACATAGCTAACAGGAAAAGATGGTACAGATAATCTTTCAAATGAGCATAATAGTTACATGTCCTTTCTTTTTAGTATTCTCAGCACAGACCCTTCATTTTTGTACCCTCAGACATTGTTTTAAGGAGAAGAAAGCATAGAAAAAGCAAGTTTAATGAAAGAAAATATTTGATCACAAGATTAACTTTTCTTCGGGCCGGAATCTCAGAGGCGAAGGCACTTGTTTACACAGCCAATTTTGATGCTCTACTACTACAGTGTGTCTTGGATGACATAAACTTAAACACACAGTTTACCATCTACCAAGTCCCTCCATTCTTAACGTATCTTCTGGAAGTATCTTCTTTGGAAAGGGCTATGGTATTTCTGGTAATGGCCTACAGTGTCTGAAAATGCACTTTACCATAATGCTCTGGGTAACGAAGGCTGAGTTCTAGTGAAAATCCTGGAGAAGTACTATGAAATTCTCTACTCATGGCAAATGTGTTCTTCCTGATTAATGAGCTTATAATAAAACACCTTGATGACTGGGTCTTGGAAATTCCTAATTTTCCAAAAATTTGAAAAGTCCTGAAGTCAAATCCCAGCTGATGCTCTGTGGTACCATTTCTTAACATCTTTTCTTTCCTGAAAAGACAACCACGAAAGTGGCAGCAGATCTTCTAAGCTGAAAAGTTACTATTTCATTAATAAAAACAAATGTAACAATGTACATCAGATCCAAAATTGTATTATTACTGAAATTACTTTGTGTTATAAACAAGATTTGCCCTGCATGTAGTGCTGGTATACTTAACATTCTTAAATGTCTCATCAAGTAATCCTTATTAACTGCTGTCTACATCTTTTTGCTTACTATTAGTAGTCAATTGGCAAAGAGTCCCCTCCAACCAAACCATCTGTGCTGCTTTGCTGCTAAAATGAAAGTTCTGGAAACTTCACAGAGGAGGTGATTACCAAGCAGACCAAGTTACCTTAAAAGAAAGGAACAGGGAAAAAAAAAGAAAGAAGATTCTGGTAGTCTGCACTTCAATATAAATGAAAGATATGTTCTGCTGCTCTGCTTTTTAATGCTTCACTGAAATCCCTAAGCAGTGTGCTACTGGCCCTTTTGATGTTTGCTTGTAGATCACAGCAAACAGAAAATGCATGCATAATGAGAATGATCAAGGCTCACTTGAACATTGAGACTGCTGTAGACATAGACTGTGTAATACCAGCTTTTGTCTGTGACTACAAGTGTCTCATGAATACTGAGTTGCATTGTTAGCACAGAAAAAAACCCAGTGCCTGCATTTGGTCCCTTCTTTACTTCTTCTTTTTCTATTTTTATTCTTTTTTTTTTTTTAATTATTGCTGCTAGTAACTATTTGTCTGAGAAGGAACATGTGGAGAAGCCAATGTGAAGGAATTAATGTGTAGGTAATGACTGCTGTGAGGCAGTCCTTAGAACCGATCATTCTTTCTCAGACAGGCTAGAGACTGTGGAATAATCTGCTCTAATGTTATTGGGCTGTTGGGTTGGTTGATTGGTTTTTGCCAAGCTGGATCAGAAGCAGTGGAAACACTGCTGGATTCCCAGCAGTGCAAATCCACTATGAATTACATTGACAAGAATATGGAAAGTTGTTTGCTGCTTTTGTGCTGATGCCAGTTGTTGTGAGTTCAGCTGGACTTCCATAGAATGAAATAATAGAAGTAAGCTGTGCTTTTTACTAATGAATCCTATACCAGCTTTCTAGTCCCTAAATGAAGTGCTCATGTGTTTTGGGCAAGGAGGTAGTTAGTTTACTCTTTTTATTTTTTTCTACCATCACTTGTTAGAACATAATGAAAATGTGCGCATCTTGAGGGAAAATCTCAGAAATGAATGCAAAATAAAGTTTCAGGTGAAGCATTTCAGCTGTAGGCCTAAGGTAGCAGCATTTACAGGGATGAATCTGGTCAACACAGTGGGTTTCTTTCTGTTTATTTACAAAGTTCAAGTTTTAATCAACTTTTCAAAGTTAAGGAGAATTCGGGAGTTAAATGGTAGGACCAAAAGGACATCGTTTTGTTCCTCATACTATCTATCTTTATCTTAGTAAAGATTTTTCAGATTCATGAGTTTTGTAATACTAGACATGGATAGAAAATGTGATGTGGCTTCATGAACAAAACCCCAGAGAAGCTGGGATCCTGCTGCAACCTCTGACTCGATAGCTCTGGGTAATGCAAACTAAAGTTGACTGTGAACCCAAGGATACACTACCTGGTCTCCTGAGGACAGTCAGGTTGGTCCCTCGTTTCTCTTACAGAGGTGACTGGATTTGCACTTATAACTCTCCCTTTCCAGTACAAGCTGTGGTTATCCTCATGGTGAATGTGGTCACTCCCAGGACTGTTGCAGCTGGTGTGGATCAGAAAATCCCTTTGAAACCTGCCTAAAGAACAGGGAACGGACACAGAAAAATTGCTTTCTGTTGCTGCCTCCTACAAATGGAGGGGAGAAAACAAGGCCACACGGCCGAGCTGAAAATGTGAAACTCCTGCAACTTCCCTTTCTCATGTGTTACAACCAGAGCGTCCCCATCCACAGCCCACAGCAACCAGATCATGTCTGCAATCTCTCTGCAGCTGACCTCCTCAAACACCACCAGCTTTCCTTACTCTCATTGGGCTTCTTCTTTTTCTTTGCTTCTGGCAATGCCAGGTAACCTTGTGCTTTTCACGAGAAGGTATATTGTAACACCTTTTTTAATTTGTTTGGATGAATGCAGGAGAAATGTGCCATTAATGAACCCTTACATGTAGTTAAGTCTGAAAGAATAGTTGATTTGGACCAAAGTCGATCACTGCAAGTTTGCTGACGACACCAGTCTGTGTGGTGGAGTCGATGCGCTGGAGGGCAGGGATGCCGCCCCAAGGGACCTGGCTGCCCCAGACAGGTGGGCCTGTGCAAACCTCTGGAAGTTCAACAAGGCCACATGGAAGGTCTTGTACCCGGGTCAGGGCAATCCCAGACATGGATACGGGCTGGTCAAAGAACGGATTGAGAGCCATCCTGGTAAGAAGGACTTGGGGATACTGCTGCATGAGAAGGTCACCATGACCCAGCCATGGGCACTCACAGCCCAGAAAGCCAAACGTGTCCTGGGCTGCATCCAAAGCAGCGTGGGCAGCAGGGCCAGGGAGGGGATTCTGCCCCTCTGCTCTGCTCTGCTGAGACCCCACCTGCAGTGCTGCATCCAGCCCTGGGGTCCCCAAAATAAGAAGGATGTGGACCAGCTGGATTTGGTTGAGAGGAGGATCACAAAGATGATCAGAGGGCTGGAGCACCTCCCCAGTGAAGAAAGGCTGAAAGTGTTGGGTTTGTTCAGCCTGGAGAAGAGAACACTGTGGAAAGACTTTATAGCACCTTCCAGTACCTAAAGGGATCTACAAGAGAGCTGAAGAGGGACTTTTTTACAAGGGCATGTAGCGACAGGAGAAGGGGAAATGGCTTTAAACTCAGAGCAGGTTCAGATTAGATATTAGGAAGAAATTCTTTGCTAAGAGGGTGTTTAGGAACTGGAACAGGTTGCCCAGGGAAGTGTCTGCCCCACTCCTGGAAGTGTTCAAGGCCAGGCTGGATGGAGCTTTGAGCAACCAGGTCTAGCGAAGGGTGTCCCTGCCCATGGTAGGGGGTTTTGCACTGGATTTAAAGTCCCTCAAACCATACTATGATTCACTGATTCCATGATTAGTCAGTTGATGAGCTTGCAGGAAAAATTGCAGTCAAAGCACTGTGGGGATATCAGACTGAACAGAATTTTGTTAATGGAATCTGGTATTCGATTTTTCAGTCATATTTTCTTAGACCTTTTCATGTAAGCAGATGCATTATATACTTACTGTAACTTCAGTTTGCTGGGTTGTCACCTGTGTACACACAGAGCTCTGTAACTGTCAGAGAAGCCAATGTAGTCTCTAGAAATATATGAAGAATTAAGATCAGGTACATGCTGCTTGAGATAAAGGTGAGAGAAAAACATGCTGAGAACAATGAGAACAAAGCCTGTACCTCATTTGATTGTTTTCTGCCCTGCTCACATGAAATACAAATGGGAAAATCAGCAGGTAGAAGGTGGACAAGTACTGGAAGGCATGTTCAGCATAGTTGTATTTTACTTACAGGGTGATAACTAAAACAATTTAGAAACATTTCTTCTTGGGAAAAAGTGGATCAGGAGAGACTCTTGTCAGAAAGAAGAAACTGTGAGCTCTCAGGTGCAGGCACCCAAATACACAACTTGCACTCGTAACCAGGCTCAAACATTCAGGCTGCCTCTCCTCTGCCATAGAAGTCAACAAGCTTATAGCATGAACAACTAGCTTCAGTAGATAATCTGTTTAAAAGGCTGGAAATGAATAACTTAAATGGTAACACCATGATGTCGGGACTTGCCAAAACACCATAAATTACCAGGATCATTTCACTGCAGTTGCAGAATCATTAATGGCATGCTTTACTCAACAAAAAACAAATGAATGAAAATTATTAGCCCTGGCTTCTGAAGGAACAGCCTAAATGATCACTTTCTCAATTATCTTCACTCTGATAGTTTAAGAATAGACTCAATAAAATTTGATAGAGACAGACTTCTCAAAAATAACTGAGTGAATAGAAGCCTCGTGGGAAACTGAAAGTTGGCTGTAAGAAAATTTTCAACTGGTTTCTCCACTAACAGCAGAGAAAAAGCAAACTTCAACCACTACCTTTTTGGCTGTCCGGCCATCAGGTGTCATCATGTAGGTGAACTAAAACCATGTAGTCTCATTTTGATAGTAGAGGGAGTGAAGCAGGTTTTCAGGAATGCAGAGAGAACCTGAAGGAAGTGCTGGGTAAAGAGTAGAAGAAAAGAAAGTTAATTATTATTAATACATTGCAGAAGTATAGGGCACAAGCCCATAAAAAATAAGGCTTATTTCCTTGTTCTGTTGAATTTCTTTTAAATGCAAAATAATAGGTACCAGAAGCAAAATAACAGTTCATCAGATGGTGCTCCAGTTGTAAGGCACTATATATAACATGGAATGTCTGTAGCTTTTAGACTTTATCAGCACAGGTTTTTCTCACATTGTTATGTGTGAGCAGAAGTTACTATTTCGTGATATACTGCCAAGTGCTAACCTTTCTCAGAGTAGAAAAAGCAGTTTTAGGGAAGACAAAATTCTACTGAAAGCTGGTCATGTGTCTTCGAGAGAAAAAAATCATACATGTTTCATTACACTTATCCAGCTGAAGGGCACAGTCAGCCTTGAATACAGGTAATCAAAGGCAAGAGATCTCTTGTGGCAATGGTGTTCTTCTTCTTCAGGGGACTGGGTGGTACAGATCCCATCTCCCAGATCTTTGGAGAAAGGACCCAGACTCTAGTCACTGCTGACTGCCCTTGCTCTGAAGGGAACCTGGCAGCCTAAACAGACTCTGAAAAAAAGTCTGCACAGCCTGTTAGCTTTATAATTGAGAAGGGGAGGTTGGAGGTTTAAGCTTCTATCTCTCCAAAAATGTCACATTCTCCACCTCTTTCTTGTAAAGTGAATAACTCTTTTATTGCCAAGAATTCTGTGTAAGATTAGAACATTCTGGCATTCTTTTCTGTTAATTTTCCAGAGCTTTAATATGGTTTGACCACTTCCAGCACACGGACAAGCTTCTGTATGTATAAGTGGGCTACTTTGCTTAGGCACCAGAGCTGTGGCTAACACTTAATACTACTGGCTGGGGAACCTGGCAGCAAAGACCTGCACAGATCTAGATGTTCTTTATTTTTGCCAGTTTTATGATGCTCTTATCATGAAAAATCCAATTGCTTTTACTCATGCCTGTAAGATTTACTTTCCAGATACATCTTCCCTGGGCTGGGTTAGGTGGTCCAGCACATGGACTTGTATTTGAAGGAGGCTTGGATTAGAGTTTTGAAACTAACCCCAAACTGTGTCTTAAGAGTGACAAGTGGGAACTGGCATTTGGATTCAGTGATATTAACCACATCTACACAAATACATGTTACCATTTATGTCAGGATTAAATACTAATGGTTTTCATAATTTTTAAGGAGATAGCTTTCAGAACAAAAATGGTGATGTCAGTGCTCAGTTGAGATGTGAGGAAACTCAGGACTGCATCTTGTGCTCAAATCAGACCTTTGAAAATGTTGAGTTGTAATCTGAAAGTGTGTCCATGCAGTATATTCAGCTATCTTCATCAATTATTCCAGCTCTTTATATTCACTTTGATAGCATGAGCCACAAAAGAGCTCTCAGTCTTCAGTGTTTCTGCACGAGAAAACTCAGTCTGTCCTACCAATTTTAGGAAGTGCTGTCCCATCTGGGTCTTCAGCCAGAACACCTGAAAACTGAAATTCCCTTAGTCTCTTCGCTGTAAATCCTACCTTCTCACTTACCAGTTCTGCTTTGCAGAACTCCGTCATGTAGACCAGTTACAAAATAACATAGGAAATAATCTTGCCTAACTTCTCCCTTTCTTTCAGGCAGTCAGCACCTGGGACTTTTAGACATCGTGCCATTAAAAAAAAAGTAAGAAATATTTTGTCCCCGGAGGCTAACTCTGAAAGGCAGCACTTACCAATGGACAGCCCTCATGTCTTGCTCATGTGCATTCTTTGTATCCTTAGAAAATGCAGTATGTCCTGATCCTTTAAATAAGAAATGACCTAATTCCTTTTAATGGGGTCATTAAGAACTCTAATGTTCCAGGTATAAATTCCTGTTACTACTGCGCACCTTAATTTACTACTCATGTGTGAATCCCTTCGGGTTCCTAATTACTATCCAGCAACAGCAATTGACTCTTGAAATTATTCCCACAGGTCTGACATTGCAAAGGACACTGCAGTTTACACCTTAGTTCCCTAATTAAAGACACAACGCTCAATAAACCTTGAACAACTGGCAACTGGAAGCTAAGTCAGTCTCACCAAATCCCTGTTGACACGGGTTTTGTCGCCTGATAACTGACCACAAGTGGGTCATGTGAGGTGTGCAGAAGGAGTATTCAGGTCACATGCTATTGAGGATGAACCAGCAGGAACCGACTGAAAAGCACCCTCATGCAGACAGTGCCTTGAAAAAGACAATTTGTTGCAACTCAGTGCACAACAACTGAAACATCACAGGTGCTGCAATTCCAGCTACCGGCTGGGGTATGAAATATCAGGTGAGATTGGTGGGGGAAGGAGGAATGGGTTTTGAGGAACTTGTCATCCTTCTCCTGTGCTGCTCTTCTCTCTGCGAATGCAACTTAGCCATAAAACAGCTCTTGTCCTTTTAATCAAAGTCCTGGCCATGGCGGTATTCCAAGGGCCGAAATTTGGTTCTTGTTAGGTTTTCTTTTTCCCTGCGGATTCAAACTCTTAAAAGCAAAAAGAGCATAACCAGGTTTGTAATTTCCTTTATTACAGCAAGGCAAAACAATTTTATAACAACACTCATTCTGCCCTGTATTTATGTAATTCTCTTACTGAAGCATGGATCTCTGAAAAAAAGACACAGAATTTCACAGATGTTCCAACCAACGACACAAACATTGTGAGAGTGATAGTAAGAATGGCTGCAGTTGAAAAGCAGCATTGAGCAAGTGTCTCATTTATTGTGCATTGATGAAATGTGCTCTTCATTATGTCAAGTAGAAAAAAAGTTTATGTGCAATTGTATCAGAACTACTATCCTACTTTTACTGCTTCATTTGAGCAGGAGCTTTCAAAAATTAATTAATTAACATTTAAGTGTCAAGGTAAAACAATACTAATTATAAAAAACCTGTAATTTCGATACTTTTTGCATCAATCCCTTTATCTCCCGCCATTAGGTTTGTCGCAATACAAGGACAACATAAAAGGGCTGTGCTGTCTCAAAAGGAGGGTGCACTGAGCCAGCAGCCCATCTCCACTACTTGCCATTTGCAGTTGTCCACGAAAGAATAAGAACAATACAGGCAAATCCCCCTGGCATGTCTCCAAGGCTCTCCCATCCTTCACTTATTTTCAGATATGATTTGCAGAGTAACCTTCTGTCTTCTTAACATTAATACCATCTTCCTCTGATGGAATACAAAGGGTTTTTATCACAATTTCCTTTGGGAAGGAGCTTCACACACCAAATTCCTACTGAGCGAAAAATATCTCCTTTCATTTGTTTTAAACTTGATTCCTTTGATTGTCTGTGGTTTCTGTACTGAAATAATCTTGTCCTTAGTTCCAAGGGAGTCTATATACTGGGTCTAGCTGAGAATTTCCACAGAAGAGCCCTCGCAGTGCTGTGTTTTGCACTGGTAGCTACAAAGGTGTTGATAACACAGCAGTGTTTTGGCCGCTGCTGAGCAGCTCTGCACAGCATCAGTGCTGTCTCTCCAAGATTCTGCTGCCCATCAGTGGGCTGAGAGTGGGCAGGATCGTGGGAGGGCACACAACTAGGACAACTGACCCAAATTGGCCAAAGGGATATTCCATACCAGATGGCATCAGCTCAGATATAAAAGCTAAGTAAAGGAGGAGGAAGAGGGAGGCAAGGAGGAGTGTTTGCCTTCTGGAGTTTGCTGAAGCCCTGCTTCCCAGGAGGTGGCCAGACATGGCTTGCTGATGGGAAGTAGAGAATACTTTTTTTCTCTTTGCTTGTGTGCTTTAGTAAACTGTCTTATCTCAATCTACAAGCTGTTCACCATCTTATTTTCTCTCTCATGTCCAGCTGAGAAGGGGGAGTGATAGAGCAGCTTAGTGGGCACCTGGCATTCAGCCAAAGTCAATCCACCACAGTCTAATAAAGCGTTTTTCAAGGGTCTGACACAACGTTTCCTGGTTCTCGTACAAGATATTGTATCCCTTTTATAGAGACTTTCACACCAATAGTGTATGTCCCAGCTGGTGTGCTCTTACACAAGCATGGAACTGCTACACCAGGAACTAAAGCTAACGCCAGGGAGCAGAAAATAACACCAACCCAAAAATTCTACCTTTGACACTGGCTAGAATTCCAACAATTCCAGATACTGATGAGTTTCAGACAGAAGGTATGGTTTATCTGTTCATTCCCCTGTGTCCTGGACAGACCACAAGCAGGACTGCAGCGCACTGGCATCATCCTCCCTGACATGAAAAACCTGCACACATCCAGCTGTAGGTGGATTAACTCTCTAGGTTCAGTCTTAAACACTCTCATCACATGCCAGAGGTGACTTTTATTTCAGCACCTAATCTCTATCAAGAGAAGTACAGCATTACAGTAAGTAAAACATCAAAATGCTTTTATTCTTTAAACCCCAGGAATGCAGCTCTGTAATGAAATTCAAAGGTAAAATGACAAACAGAAATGAAAATACTATATCTCCAGATGGCAGTGAAGTTCATCCAATTTGAGCACCTGAGGCACAAAATGAAAAAGCAAAGATGGATATATCAAAAGATCACTGCAATTACCTCTTTACACCAGAGAGGCTATTCATTAAAAAGTGAAACCATACATCTTTAAGAGCAGAAATAACAAAAGAGTCACAAACTTGACATGAGCCAAGTAAGGAATAAATACAAGAGAATTACGCCAAAAGTTCTGCTTTGTGTCTAACTTGCAGCAAGATTAATTGAAAGAACACTCACAGAAGCATTGCAACAGGTTGGCTGTGCTGAATGATAGTGGTCACTAACATCTGTGCACCTCTTTTCTTTTTGCTCGTTAGTTTTTTCCCTATCTGTGCTTGATGAGTTGAAAACATGTTTTATCTGTAACGCAGGAGCACAAAGCTGGCTTCCTCCACTGTGCCAGGTGCTGTGTACACAGACACATGCAGTCCCACCTCTATGGAACTTCAAATACAAACACCAGAGGACACAAGAGAAACAGGGACAGCAAAGACAGACAGTCAGTAGGTAGCGTGTGAAATACACAAGGATTTTTTCCCTGTGTCTCTGAAGCAGTGAACTGCTTGTGGGAGTACCAACTACTGGTAACTTTGATGAACAGAAAGTTATTGTGTGGTACTGAAAAAAGAGAAGGAGAAAACATTTTACAGGTAATCAACCCTGGGTCCATAGGTCCAGGAAGGCCTGGAAAGTCCTGTCTCTTGTAGTGGAGTTCCATTACCCAAGTCTGCTTGACAAGCTGATAGAGGGGCAGCTTCCCAGGCAGAAAACAGCAGGGGGAAATGCAATGATTTTTCTTCTGGGCTCAGTGTGGATGTAACTCCTCACATGTCTGCACAGTCCAGCTGAAGAAGCACATCAGGATATTGGTAGGGGCTGAGGTGGTCCTGACATCCTTGGAGAAACCACACCACTTGCAGACTCAAGAGACTGCTGTTGAGCTGGGCCCCAGGAGCACTGGAGGGCTGCTCTGTGATGCTGTGTGTCAATGAACCACCGTGACTACACTCAGGGGCATCAAGCAGCTCCAGCCCCTCCGCCGGCAGTGCCACTGCCAGCCTGGGGAGCCTCACCCCTCCTGGAGCTCAGAGCCTGGGCTAGGTTGGGCCTCACTGCTGTGGGTCCTCCCACCTTGCCTTGGTCCAGACCCTCTCCAGGAAGAAAAATCTCTTTTGCACAGACATAACTGACCACTCACAGTGCCTTGTTCCGGCGTGCAGTCAGCAGCACAGAGTCACAGGCACTGCAGTGCTCCTCCTCTCCCAGGCAGGAGAAGAGGGACTCCAGTCCCTGTACTCAGAAATAGGCTTATCCTTGTTGAAAAGGCCAAACACAAATCAGCTCCTAAGGACTTGCAAGGAGTCACCTGTCTGCTGGCCACCCAAGACAGTAAATGATGTCACTTTTTCTCTTAGAAGCCAGAGCCATCTGTTGTCTGAAGTGCCCCACGAAATGAGCACTTCATATATGACTGACTGAAATAAAGTTGGCTGTGCACACTACTTTGCTGAAGGGTTGGGCAATGTGAATAGTCTGCTGTGTTGTTCAGAATCAAAGACATAACTGTACACGGTTTGACAACTAACCAGTGGTTCATCCTATCAGTGCTGTTCCGCAGCAGCTGAACAGAGATCCTAGACAAGAGTTTGCTAACTGCCCACCAGCAACTGTTGAGTGATAACACATGCAATTCCCCGCGTTTATGCAGATACTCAGATTTATCTGACAGTTTTATACCTAGAAGCATGATATACAGTAATTAAAATTAAAAATGTTTTGACAGTCAAAACCAACGGCTACATAAATTAGAATGCTGTAAAAAGCAGTGGTTTCAAAAAATACAGATCTATAGATAAATCAGAATGTTGCAACAGAGAATAATTTAATACAAGACCATTAATGTAAAGCACCTCTTAAATACAGGCTCAGATTCTGACTGGGAGAAGAGTAATCTTCAGAACTACAGCCAAAGGAAACCGTGAGAGATTAAAGAGGAAAAAAAATCTTCTTGTTAAACAAAGGGTGAATGAAAATGCTAACCAAGGTCTTAGATTCACACCCAGGGCCACGCAGCTCTGTGATATGTCTATGCAGGCACAATCCAAAGTTAATTATCCTTGAAGAGGCTCTTTGACCCAGAGATGAAATATCCCACTTTGTCCAACATCCTGTTACACACATGTGATTGATCAAAATGTCAGGCATCATGTCTAAAGGTATTGAAGAGGATGCTGCCACTTGATTTTACTCTTCCTTTCTCCAAGACAAATCAAGTAGTTGTTGATAGCATGCATGATTCCTAAGAAGGAAAATCACATAGCAATCCTAGACTGTGCCTAGATCGTGCCATGTGGTGTTCTCTCTGATATACCTAATAATGATTAAGTAACACTGTTCAGTAGTAATGACAGGCATGGGATACCTTTTTAATAATAAGAATATGAACAATGGATTTAGACAATCCTCACGATTCTTCCTTGTACTCTGAAGGAGAAAAATTGTTCTACTTCACTCCCCAGCAACACATCCCCCTAAATGTCAGATCTGCAACTGAAACATCTGCAAGGTTTACATGCGGGCTCAGACCTGCCATTGGTTTTGTATATCGAAATACTACGAAATGGCTGAGTGTGGAAAAGACTAGAATGAAAAAAAGCCTCTTACTGGGTCTTGATTTTGCCATGAAGATTTATGAGCTATGTATACACAAGCCTGTAGGTTCTTACCTCTATGGACAGGAAAGAACATTGCTGGTCACCATACCTGTGAAAAATATCAGACACATAATACACATATTGTGGTTTTTTTAAAAAGTCTCTGTCAAATATCTGCTGTCTTTAATTTCAAAGGAAAATTACATGAAGTGCATGAGATCTTTACCACTGAGCTTGTATGCCACTAAATCACCTGTAGCAGAGAGTCATTATTTAAACCACTATTCAAATAATTTCAAGATTAAATTTCAAATGGAGCAGTATTAAAATACAAGATCACCACCTGCATAATGTTCTTCCAGAAATGCCTCTTCTCATGTACAAAGTACTTCTATTTAGCAAGAGTTAAAAAAAAAACAAAACCAAAAAACAAAACCAAAAAATAAATCTAGATAGGGATTACACATATCCTAGAATTTGCACACATCCCAGAAAGAGAGAGACTGGCATTTCAGGCTGTATAAATTTATAAAGGCTGATAATTCTCTTGGTGTTGAAAAATGTATATTTATAAGCAACCCAAATAACTAAAAATAAAAGAGTGTTGAACAGCAAAGTATGTGAAAGAGACATAATGACAAGAGAAATGAAATTACACCTCCTACAATGAAAAAAATAAATCAAGGCTTTTTGTTAATGGATGGGTGAAAGCTGCTATGTTGCCATGGAAGATTTTCCTTTAACCTGGCAAGATAAATGGAAAAAAATTGTTCCAGGAATCTGCCATCTGACTTTTTTTTAAGTGCCGTTTTCTAAAGCAGTTTAAATACATTTTAGAGTCTGACTCTGAATGCAAAGAGATTTCCAGAAGAGATTCCAAAAATCTGGTTAGAAGGAGTAGCCATTTCTATGCGAGTAGCCAGCACTGGGGGCTAAAGTAACAACAAACTTGAAGACAAACACGGGACCAGATTGTTTGCCAAAGAATTCACTTATAGGTGCGTGATGCCCCAGTCGTATTAGTGAGAGTAAGGGGATTTTAAAAAGTCTGGAGCATCCGCAAATCTCATGGGAACTGACAAAAAAAAGTGGGTGTTTAGCATTTCCAAAAACTGGGTCATTTCTGCTTAACCATAATGACTGTGCAAGATTTACTCTTTCTTACCACAGGACACATTAAACCCTGGAACTTGTGCCTGTTACAGACTGATCTGCATGTTCATGGTACATAAATTTTATTGCATATCTATGAAACAGAGTTTCATCTTAAGCCTTAGCTTAGAGTTCAAAATCACTTCCTTTGAACTCATACAGAGTAACTGCTTGGACCAGTCCTGGTCTACTGAGAAACGTAAATTGTGCCCTTTGTGCCTTTGACCTCATACTAACCCAGAGGCTGAGAGTGCTCACATCTAGAGCATTAAATTAGACACAAGGCTTCCTTGCGGGGAAGATTTTCCTCCTGGGCAACAGATAGAAAGCAGAGGTTTCTGCCATAGATAGGAACTTTTATTTGCCTTGCCTTGCCTTGCCTTGCCTTTGCCTTGTCCCATTGCATTTTGTTTTTTTTCTGCAAACATCACATATAACACCCTTGAGGTTACTATTAGGATAGGTAGGTACCTTTCTCCTGTCTGCATCCCAGCTACAGCAGAAAATAGTGACTGGACTTCTGATAGCTCCATTGACTTAGCAGGGAAGGGTAAGTGCTGATGCTGGCTCAGGAAGAGAGACCATCAAAAGTTCAAGACTAAGCTTCCCTACCAGTGAGCTAATAAAGTGTCCTATTTCATGTTTTTTCTATTTTCTCCTTGGAAACTAAGAGGAGAAACTTCAGGAGAAGTATTAACTACGTCTGCAACTCCCTGTGCTGGCTGAGTCCCACGGTGCAGCATGACTCTCTCCAGGAGGCTGCCTGCATGGCTGGCTCTGACAAGGCACAGCAGTGCCTTCAGACAGTCCTGGTACCAAGCTGTCACACAAGCAAGAACGGATGACTGAGCAAAGGGCAGGGCCATCACCAGCACACAGGAGCCAGCAGGGACCAAAGCCTTACAGCACACAAAGGGCTCTGAAGCGCTTTGAATGGGGACACCACATAGCCCAAATTTTGTCACATTGCTGAGCCTCATCTGTGGAGCCACGTGCGCCTACTGTGTGCCACAGAGCTTTCTTCAGTTCCTGAGACACGTCTAGCTGTAAGCATGCAAATATTTATGAGGGGGGAATGTCTGCAAAATGCACTCTACAGTTGCCATATGTTATTGAAAGAATTGAAATTGAGGTGTCATGGGTGGGGGGAAGTTAATTAAATTGTTAGTAAATAGCTACTAATGTTTACATTATAGACATTTGAACTCAGTATATCATGTGTCTTTTGTACCTCCTGCATCTGTTCTGATTTTCTCTATTTAATTGTAAATGTATACAACACTCTGAGATAAGGCAATTTTTTCATGTTTGACAGGAAGACATTAAAAAGATAGGTGGAATTTTAGAGTGTCATTTTGTTCTTATTAACATAAAATAAAAACTGTTTTGCTGCATGGGATTTTCAGGTCTTACCAGTATCAGAAAAAGGATTCTGCATGTGGACTGCTGCAACTTTTCAAGTGTGGTCCATTTCACAGTCAGTAATCAGGGAACACATTTTTTCAGATTTGGGGTGTAGGGGAGGGCCGTATTGTAACTGTACACTCAAGCTTCATTTTGCAACAATGCATTTATGCATAGTACTGAAAATTGAGACAGAAAAAAAGACAGTCTTTGTTGCAGAGAACTTAAAACATCCTGCCATGGTGATGGCAGAAAGACAGACAAGCAAGAGAAATGAGATATGAGACAGCCTGAAGAAGCAATCCCAGGGAGCCTGGCAATTTATTCCAGTTCTTTTTTAATGTGTTTTCTAGAACATAATTTGTTTTCTCATCACAAAAAACCCAACAACCCCTAAAGATGACTTAACATTATGCTGAAAAGAGCTTCTTCAGAACTTCGCATGCAAGTTAGTCAGGAGAAATCAAACTTTGCCTTTGTATGAAGAATTAAAACAAGCAGGTTAGTCTAAAAACATTTTTCTGTTCACTGAAAAATGAAGAGAAGGGGAAGAGGAGAGTAAGATACTGTTGAATAGTTGCCCTTCAAATCATAAACCCTTGAAATAAGCCCCTTCTTGCTTTCCACTCCGTCAACTCTGAAGTAGAGTTTTGCCAAAGATGACATGTTAGGGGAGGGAGGAGGACCCGAGAAAGTACTTCAGGATGTCTTACTCCAAGGTGTATGAGAGTGACTAGGGAATAGCCTCCAGGGAATGAGGCTTTCACTGCTCTGTGGTACTGAGTGGAGAGAGAACACAGCACGCAGCTCTCAGCAGCCCACTGTTTGTGGCTCTGGATGACACTGGTGGCGACCCACAGATGGACTTGCAGGGTCCTATGAAATCAGCCCCATGCATGTATCTTCCAGGGGCCTCCCTGCAACTGCTGCTTTAGGTATGGCCAGACCCATTACCCACACTTTTACTGGTTTGGGGAACACGGGTTTGGACCAAATGGCTAGGGAGTACACTAATATTGCAATATTCAGCTCAAGATCCTTTATAATAAACTGAGTGCTCATCTTCAGAAGTCAGGCCTCTGGGGACATTTCAGACTAAGCAAGACAGAAATACAAGCCACTTCAGAACCACAGCAAAAGTCTGGGTCAGGCACTTCAAAATGCTAACTGTTCATCCTCATTTGTAACTCTTCCATCAAATCAGACATCTTGAAGATTTTCACTTTTTGCTAGTTAAAAGCAGTGTGATAGGAAAATTTTTTGTGGTGTGTTTAGAAACCATGTGAGCTTTTACACCTGCACGCAAAACAAAATAAATATATTTTGTTACTACTTTGAACTATACAGCCACTTCTATTAAAAATGGCATGCAAATAGCTATCTCTTGTGTGCCATAGATTAGTCATGCTTTTTTCCAAGGAAGATTATAAACAGTGTTTAGGAGGGAAACAGAGAGTATTTTGCAAATGAGTCCAGATGGAAAACTAACAGATGGCCTAGTGCTGTATTTTGTATGCTCAGGTCTATATTTAAATTAAAAATTTTCATAATTAAGATGAAGGTCTGTAACAAGACTAGCTACTTTTCCTGTTGCAGCATCATACATCATGTATCACAGGTATGAACTGCAGGCTTTTCATTAAGTAGTGGTAAAATATATATACAAATCTTGCTACTCTATTTATTTAAGACAGAGGAGGGAAATAAAATGTAATTAATGGAAATTAAAGGACAAGAAAAATAAAAACCTTTCATACAAACATATGTCATATCGTAAAGTCTACCACCATCTGGCTTTTTTTTCCCCTGCAAACTGAATGACCCACCACCTTGGAAGGGAAAGGAGAAGGATCACATTTGTTATGTGCTTCAGCCAAGAACCAGAACGCCCGTAGGATTTTCCTGTTGCATTACCTGAACAAAGTGGGGTTCTTGAATTTCAGTAATTAGAAGATCTGGAGAAGATAAACTGTGGCCCTACACATATGTTGTAATCTGAGAATCGAACCAAGACAAGTGACTTGCATGTTAGCATCTTCCATGTGTATGTCTGTAGGAGTTGCTGCCAGGCTCTGTTGCTAAAGCAAGGGCTGTACCTTGCACGTGGTGTAACAGGTCAGGGGACAAAGCAGGCAGAGCAAGGGCTCCTTTCTCAGCATGCAGCCCCAGCCTGTGCTCCCTACCACCCACAGCACTGATGCAGCCCGAGAGACATGCAACAACTCCATTCACACCCAACAGCCTCTCGACATCTTCATTCACACCCAACAGTCTCTCTACATCTTCAGCATTTTTTCTGTGCCACCTGTGAGGAGGTAAGAGGTGCTTGCTCATTTTACAGCAGTCTGCAAGCAGGATCCATTGAAGTCAGTGGCAAGTTACATTTGGTTTTGGGCCACCCAGAGTTCAGGAAGAGAAAAAATGGCTTCAAAGAGCTTCTGTCTTTCTGCTGTGCTGTCTGAGGTTTTCCTCAGTTGTCTCCAGCCAAAAGCCGACCATAACTTTGTGGCAAGAGGGACTGCCTCTGTACAAGACAGAAATGCTACACAAATCTACCTGCTGGGAAATCTTTACTATCAGCAGGGTTCAATAAAGATGACTCTACCAGGAGACATTAGGCTGCAAGTCAGCAACTCACTGGGCTTACAAATCATTCACAGCAGTAGAAAATATGTGCTTTGTTATCAGATAGTTTCTTCTATTGCTCTCACAGTCATAACACACAGTCATAACATTCAAGTGCCTTACCATAGCACATTAAATACAGTGACTCATAACTATCATCTGCCTCATTTTCCAGCTCATCCTCCCCCCATGGAGGGAATTTGATGTACAGCACAGTGTCTTGTTTTGGTAGGGTAAATACTATTTTTTTTCACACGTTTCTGTGTATACATTAGCAGAGGAAAGCCTGAAGCTGCACGCCCTGAGTTGGAGCAGAGCAGCGGATGTTTGTGGCAGTCATTTTCCCCTGTGGGAGGACAAGGAGTACAGGTACAGATTAGCTCCAAGGATGGCAAGCTTGCCCTTTTTGAGAACAGAGTTTTTGAGGTAAAGACACCAAATTTAGAAAAATTTTTTCTTGATAAACCACTCCGAAAACAGACAGTTCAAAGGCATTCATGTTGCCATTTGTAAAACCAAGTAAGAGGCTGATTCCTTCCTAGGGAGTGCTGCTATAATGTTGTCAGTCTCTGCTCTTCTGGAATTTTCTGCATAGGTTTGACATTTCTGGAAACCAAACTGAAAGTGAAATGCTCACTCATTAAATTCTTCCTCCCTGCTTTTCCTCATGCGTGCAGCACTGATCAGTGGCTGCAGAGACATCTGCTGGTTGTTACACTTTTTGAGTATGTATTAATCATAAGGAAGAGAGAAGATTTCTCAAATAGCACTTAAGCTCTTTCATAACTTTCTCCATTTCCTAAAATTTATCGAATTCAGATTGGGCTGATGCAAAGGAGGAGTAAAGAACTGGGATAGTCTGTTTCTTCTGTTAGTAAGCCTTTAGAGTTGCAGGAAATCTTGTTTGAATGATGGCTCTGATTTCAGGGACTGAGGTTTTGACATTAGCAATAGCAGAGTTAGGTTTGTTTGGAATTTTATGAAGAGTCCCACATTCTGCATGACATCCCCAAACATCTTACCTATGTCCCAAATAGTGTTTTGTTTTTCCTTCTATATTGCAAGTGCAAATTCTTCAAAGTAAAGAATATTCTTTATCTATTGGTGCACTATTTGCAAAAGAAACAGTGCCATGAAGGTAGATACTACCTTCTACTTAAATAAGTTCTATGGCTGGCAGCGCTATATGTTTGTGTTTGGGAAGACGGACTTCCAGTTCTTGCAATAAGGCACACTGTCCTGCCCCCCTCCCCCTCATTCACACTGACACTGTCAGAGTTTAAACCAATTTCACCTCAAACTCCAAAGTTATCACCTAACTTACATCATTCTGAAGACCTGGTAATTCAAGTCACTGAAACAGCAGTTTGATAATACAGCAACATGCAATGTAATCTGGATTTTTAAGGCTCATGAATTTGACTGTGAATCAGTTCTGCGCAGAGGTTTGCCTCTTCCGTGCTTAATTACACCTGTGCAAACATCCATTTGTTTATCTTTGCCAAAAAAATTGTGTGAGCTATTTGCATTCCCAGAAACCACATTTCCATATTGAGCACTTCTCTGAGAATGAAAACATCTCAGCCATAAATTCAAATGTGACATACAAAATAGTTAATACTCTCTTAGTTGGACTTACCTGAATTTTCACCCCATAGTTCTAAAGAAACTATGTGGCTGTAAGTGTAGCAGACTTAAAAATCCAACTGCTTCTGAACAACGAAAGAAAAGTAATTTATTTTCACTTGAGTTTGCTTTGTAAGTATTTACTGTGCTTTGTTATTTCATGAATTCCAGAAACCTCTAAGACTCTGCTATGCACATTAGCCACTGACTTTATCCCCACAAGGAGAAGATGATGGGACATTTCCTCATGCACACTTCCTCATCTGGGAAAGGACACACAACACGGATGAGTGCACAATTGAGCTTTACTCAAATGTTATTGTTTGTTGTCAGTTTTTTGAGATGGAGTTCATTTTCCCACAGTGCTGTGCTTTGCATTGGTACCTACAAAGGTGTTGGTGACACACCGGTGTTTTGGCTGCTGCTGAGCAGCTCTGCACAGCATCAGTGCTGTCTCTCCATCATTCCACCCTCCCACCGACAGCCTGGGGGTGGACAAAATCTTGGCAGAGGACGTAACCAGGACAGCTGACTCAAACTGACCAAAGGGATATTCCATACCGTATGATGTCAGCTCAGATATAAAAGCTATGTAAAGGAGGAGGAAGGGAGAGCATTGGTTATTTACAGTGTTTGCCTTGCAGAGCAACAGTGACATGTGCTGCAGCCCTGCTTCCTGGGAAGTGGTCCACAGTTGATGGGAAGTACAGAATAAAATCATGGTGTTTTTTCCTTTGTTTGAGTAAGCACTATTTTACTTTTGCCTTAGTAAACTGTCTTATCTTGACCTATGAATTTTTTTCCATTTTATTTTGTCTCCCTTCCGTGTCCAGCTGACAAAGGCAGTGATAGAGCAGTTTGGTGGGCACTTGGCATCCAGCCCGGTTCGACTCACCACTCCCATTTCATGGAAAGCTTGTAAATAAAAGTCTGGAGTTCAGTGCTATAACTCTTCTGCATGTGGAAAAGCCCCAGAACAAGCCCAAGGGCTCCACCAGTGGTGGAGTAGCCCTGTGGCTACAGAGAAGCACAAGGCAGGCGTGGCAGACAGACTCCAGCTGCGCGAGCTGTGCACAGTCCTGCCCTGCCTCCCTGCTCTCAACAGCGTGTGGCACAGTGAGGAGTCCGGCTGGCATGTGGGTTTGGCGCTGTGATACTATTTCTCAGAGGTACAGTCCTTGGATTCAAGGGATTGAATATGAGGGCACACTGCTGAAGTCTACCAACATATCACATAATCACTGACAGCAGACGAAAAAAAAAAGGAAATGTAAAAATCTCCTAATACTAAGGCATATGAAGGAATTTGTGATGGGATTTACAATTAACTCAGCTCTCATTAAACTGAAGAAGACAATACTATTGTCTGCACTAGATGAATCTCCTGCCCCAGAGTAGGGTTTTTTCCCCAGCCTAGATGATTCTATGATTCTATATAAGCACAAGGTCTCTCAACAGTTCTGCAGACATAATGTTCCAGCCCTAGCTGACCTGTGCAGGAGATGGGCTATGCCTGTCAGGTAAAAACAACAGATTTATCTTTTTCCCTGTCCCATTTTTTTGTGTAAGTATATCCTCTTCATGGCTGCAGAAGCATGGCTTTCTGTGACTGCTGCTGTGGATAAAATTACTCAACACTTTTAATAGGACTCCAGTTCAAAGGAAGCTGAGTGGTATCACTGCTAAGATCCAGACTTCAGGGATATCTTTACCCTTGGCTGAAACTTCTGTAACTTGTATGGTCATGGACTGGCTCACCTAGAGCAGGCCGAAGCAGAGGTTAGCAGCCATGGGGATATCTGTGCTGTAGGAACTTGTGTACCTCAGTCTTCAGAGTGGACTTGTGTGACAGAGCTTTTTTCTCCAGTACTGCTCAGACCAGGAGATAGATTTAGATGCTTACCACATTCGATCCAAAACTGCGTTTTGGGAGACATGTGCTGGGGCATTGTAAGTCCCTACCACTGATTAATAGCAGGGAGGAATTACCAGTTAGTGGCTTTTCCCCAGCAAAATTCAGAAATGGCTGTTTCAGGGCAGGTGTTCAAATACCTCACAGAGACTCTCCTGCTGCCAACAGACCCTTCAGGTGGAAAACTGTTGGTGTGACAAATGAATATGCAAGGGAAAGGTTGAGGACAGCTGCAGATTTTAGAGTAGTGACCCCAACACAATTGCACAGATGGAAGCAGTCACAGAGCAGTAGAGAGACCAGATATTGCAAGTTTAATCATGGGAGAGATGTAAGGCTCCACAGCAGGTGAAGAACCATTTCCTTCTTTTTAACCTTGGGATGTCCTTTCTCAAAGCATTTCTCAGCTGCTTCAGTTCATAAGAAATGAAATGGTCATTTTCAGACACGATCCTTTTCCTGGAATTCTTCAATGGAAAAAAATTTCAGTTGCTACTAAACCTGGAGTTGTGGTGTTGATCTGGAAAGAGGATGAAAATGAGGATGAGAGGGGAATTGTCTCATGACTTGAGGCAAACTGCGGAGCTCTGAAGCATGTGCCTCACTCCTTTTCCTTTAAGCTTGCACACCTTGACCAAGTCTCACTGTCCATTTGAGACAGCAAATCTGTTATGGTGGTCATCATGTTTTCTTGTGGGGAGAGTTTTGTTTACACACAGAGCCTGCTTGCTGGTTCTCTTCCCTAAAGAGAATGTTTGATTCTGTTTTGCCTTGAGTGTGTCCCTGGGTATCTTCAATTGTCAGATCTTGAATGAGTGGTTCATTATCTTCTTAAAGCACTTTCAGTACTGACAGATGAGGAGTAAAGTGTAAGTGGATTGTTTCACAGTACAACGTATAACACAGATGCTAGAGGAACCATGAGGCTACTGCCTTTTGTTAGTATATCTACGAAAAAGCGTGGTTATTGCCAACATCTCTTCTCTGTTTAATGTGATGTCCTTTAGCCAGTGAGGGAGTTTCTGCTGCTTGTGGAAAACAGAACAATATTTTCTAATAGTTTTTTTAAATTTCCTTCCAAGTATGGCCTCTATCCGGACAATTTTGCTTCAGGAACTGAAGTCAACTTCCTGTCTCCAGGAATTTATATGAGAATACACGATAGTGAGCATTTGTCAAGGTTAGCTAAGGTGAGGTGAAGGCTTCCTATCCTGGCCTGAGGGGAGGGTTGTACTTTTGCAGTGGGCAGGACTGCCTGCAGCCTTGCAGCTGACCTAAAACTCACCAGGGTTTGATCCTGTTCACGCCTGCTGCAGCTGACTCCAGTTCAATATACTGAAGTGCATTGGTTGGTGTTGGAGGCACAGCCCAGTGTAGCAAGCAGGTTTTAAAAAGATTCTCTCTCCTGGTGCACTGTTTTGGGAACCTGCAAAACCAGGTGAGGTCAAGGTAGAGGGAAAGACACACTTGGAAACAGCAAACTGTGTGACTGCTGAGCAATTGGGTGACTGTCATGCTCCTTGGCTTTGCTTGTGGACTGGAGGGCTGGAATCCATTCACAGCATTTAAGGACAGTGTAGGGATTTGAGCAGAACTTGATGTACAAGCCTGTTCACCGCAGAAAGGTGAATTCTTCTTGGTGAGAGAGCCTTAAAGTTTTCTGTTGTCACTCAGACACTGTGGGTATTCCTTACAATGGAAACTCAGTGTCGTATGCTTAGCAAGCAAGTCACTGAGACTGAAACTGCCACAGCTGACAATAAATGATGGCTAAGTCCAGCATTTCTAAATGCTCTAAAATGACATGACATGCAAAATTAACCACAGGAAAATTTATGCATCAAGCATTCCCCCTTGTTTAGCAGGGATGCAGTGAATATCCAAGACAGTGCAGTTAGGATTTTATCACAGGCTATGATACAAAAGCAGCAAACTTCAGCAGAGGGACTGAGAGCTGTTTTGTTTCCTGAAGCTGAACAATGAATCAGTAGAAATGTGACAGGCCTACTGCAGCCAGGAAATGAGGGTTCCAGAGGAAACTTCTTCTGTGGATGTACTTTACAAATCTTTTTCAGATTCTTAGAGCAGAACAAAACATTCTCTCCTGTTGTGATGGAAGAAAATAAATTCCCTGAGTTAGATTCTGAGGTCCATTTTGCTTAGTGTTTGGGAATCTGCCTGAAGAAAGGCTAGGTAAAAAATGGCTAATAGGACAGCAGGATTTTAACCGAGTTTCAATAAGGCGATGTTGAGGAACACCATAATGATCTGAAAAAATTCTCACCTGCCTTGGTCTGGGACAGACAGCTAAATAAACAGCACTGGCACAAGAAGTCATGTCCTCTTTCCAAGGTCCTCAGGGAATGCATAAACACAGGCTTACGCATTTCATGAGAAAGTGCAGTCCTGGGCTGCTGAGTTAAGGCTCCGTAAAGAGCGCCAGGCTCTCCACAGCACTCACCTGGCATGACTCAGGTTGCCCACTTGGCTGAGTTGCTGCTGCCCCCTCTGCCTGTGGTGCTGTGCTCCCACAGCCTGGCTGGCCGGGGTACCTCAGAGGGCAAAACCATGCCCGTCCTGTGTTAGCCCCTCCCCGCTTCCCCTGTTTTGTGGCGAGTTGGCTGGCTATTCAGCAAGAGTAGTTAAGCAAGGCAGAATTTCTGCGAAATAACACTCCTGTAAAGATACCACATTTTACTCTTGCTCCAAGCCACATTTTCAGTATTGTCTTTGATACACACAGTTCCACCACACGCCTGAAGGAATCCTTGTCCTGACCTCCTTTGTAGTGCAAGGCTGTGACATAGCATGCTGCATAAAAGGCCTGGTGGCTAACACCTTGGCAGGGTTACTGGACTCCCCAGTTTTCTGCAGTTAAAGAAATGCAAAGACTTGAACAGTTTGTTGTGGGGTTTTTTGGCTCTGCTTCTGCAATAGATGTGTAATTGAATCATAGTCTTGGCATATTAGATAATTACAGCTGTCTGCCAGAAAAGTGTCTTAAGGTTTTCCAGGTATCTGAGATAGACATCTTAGATAATCTTTTCACAGACAGCTCTTAAATCAGGTCTGCAGAAATAGTTTTCTAAGTCCTGTGACATAGCAGGGTACTGAAGTTTATCGGTAGAGACAAAATAGACAGGAGCGAGCTGTTACCATGACTTTGTCAGGATATTTTCATACAGCTGGGATGCAGGCTTTTTAAAATCTGCAATTTTTTGTTTTTCTTAGAACTGATCTTTCAGGCTGCAATAAAGAAAATTGAGATGGTGCTTAGTCCTGCCTTGGGCAGCATTGCCTGTCTCTGGGGCCACGTACTGCTGGAGAGGAAGTTGGGCACCAGCTCTGTGTTCCTTAATTTTCCCTTGTTCCCATACAGTGCGTTACGAACGAGCACAGCTGCCTGCAAAGCACTATTATTACCATGCTGCAATCAACAAGGTAGTTTGAAGCTAGAAAAAAGCCAGTCACCCTTGGCTTCCCATTGTTCCTTGTACCTTGTGCTTTGCCTGTGGGTTACTTCATGATTTTGCAGTGTTTCTCGACAAAATATACTAAATACCTTAATAAGGAGCAGCCAGGCCATCCCTTTTTGAAGGCTTTTATTCCTACTCTTGCAGTAGAGGCCTCACAGTTATCAAAGGGATGTTCTTCCTGCTGTCCCTGAAAGTTAGTGCACTGCAGCATCATTACAATGTGGTCTGTATTTTAGGGCAGGAGATGCTGACAAGAAGATCAGCTACAGGGGAAAGCAATGAAAGGACAATATCCTGTTCAAAATTAGGCTTGTTTGTACAACACAACGAAAAAACCCATTAAAAAAACAGTAAGCACAGCTGGTGTTAAATCACTCTGGTGTCTGTCTTTTTCTTCTGGAAACTGCTCTTTTTAGTGAGCTGCAGTGCAGTCACACTGTGCACTGCTCTGCCCTTCTCCTTGTGCAGATGCACATGTGCGCCAAGCCCTCACTACTGCCGTGCAGAAGAACAGACACAGACCTGACCTCTTCCTTCTGTCTTCCTGCAGTGCTTCGGCTTTCCTTGGGTTTGATTTTTCCCTCTTTTTTTTCCCCCTCTTCTTACACTTCCAACACTGAACCTTCTCTCAAGATCTGCAAGTTTCAGCTTCCTCAGCTGATTGTTCCTTTTAACATTATTTTCTATGCAGAAAGGGTTGAATTCTGTTTTTCTTGTTTTTAAGACTTCTGCCGTTCCCTCTTGTTCTGAGGCTCACATAGCTCTTCTCTGCTCATCCTCCCCCTTTGTTCTCCTTCAGCATTCTTCAGCTGAAGAGGAGTGGCTCTGACCTTCTCTCCACTTCTCTGTCTCACCACTTTTATTCCTTTCCTGGCATCAGCTCTAAAACATACCTACTGAAGCAAGAGTCTCTGTTTTTTAAAATCTAGCCATCTATACAGGGAAATCCAACAAACAGATAAAATCATCCTGGTTGTTTTTTCCTCTTCCTCCTCTTATTTCTCCTGAGTTAGGTAAAAAAACTGTTTGTATCACTTCCTGCCACAACTCAAAATGGCTTTTATTCTGAAGGAGAAAAACGCATGGATGCCTGTGCAACAGGCTGAGCCCCGAGATAAGGAAGACGATCAAGTCCTTAAGGACATAAAATGTTTGAGCCAATCTGATTGTAGCTTTTGATTTCTGGGCCTTTTCATTGCCTTTCTTTGTTTTTTTGCTTGGGTTTTTTAATGCGTGTGTGCTGGGTTTTTTGGAGGGGGTCCTGTTTGCTTTTGGTGTTGTGGAGGTTTTTTGTTGTGTTTTTGGGGGGCTGTTGCGGTTTTTTTGTTTGGGTTGGTTTGAGTTTCTTCAGGTTTTTTTTTGTTTACAGGTGTTTTATGTTTATTCATAAATAATAAAGAAATTTTGAAAATCTACCTTTATAAGGAAACAAAAATGCTGATCGCTAGTTCTCAAACACAAAGTAGCAACAGTGAAACAAAATTATTTTTTAATACCATCTTTCTTCTGCACTTATTAATCAGCAGATGTATAAATGAGGCATCAGGCACTGAGAAAGGCATTTCAAAATTGTTTTCCTCACTCCTTTATCATATACTTTGAAGTTGAACAAATTATAATGAGCAAACTACTCAGTGAGTTTGAAGCAGTTTTCTCTTCAGTTTGTAAATGATGAATGCACTAGTTTACATTATGACAGATTGTTTTGTTCATAAGATTTTGAAATACACTTTGTAGCCATATATAAATTCATGATTTGCCCACGAAGTATTTGCTTCAACTGCCTGTTGGTTGATTTTCCCTTACTAGTGGATCAATACCAACAAATACAGGAAAATAATTCATTTTCTTATTCAGAAAGCAGGGAAGAATAGCAAACCATTCCCAGCACTGCTAAATATCCAGGTATTAATGAATACAGCCATGAAAAGCCACTTCAAAAAAAGTGTAATCTGTGTAGGAAAGTGAATTTAACAGAATCACTGAGTACTTTAAGAACATGCTCAACAATAATTACACCTTCTTTTCTTTTTCACCCTGCTTTAGTCTACATGACATTCTCTTTCCTCTGATCTGCTGCCCATCTCTGCTGGACCTCCCTTGTTTATTATAAAACAAACTTTGCAGGATGGTGTTCTTGGACAGAGCACAGAAAAAGTCTTCTTTGTATAATGAAAACACTGTGAGGGAGTCATTTATTGGATTGGCATGTTGTTGTTTTTGCTGCTTGAATGGCAGATTTACAGGCTTTTGCCGTGTAGGTATTCACTGCTGAGATAGGGAGGAAACTGAATCATAAACATCGTGGTGACTTTGAATAAAAGCAAAAGAAGTGCTGAGGTCATTCTAGCAGCTTGTGTTTGCAGAGTGCAACAGAAGGTGTTCAGCATAAGACAAATACTTTCCTTGGCCAGCTGCACTAGAATCCGCTCAACTAATGTTATTAACTATTATTTGTTTGTATGAGGGAGATATAGAAAAACAGTGTTCTTCTCAGTAAGATACTTTGTCATCAATTTATCCTTCACAGAAAGATTCTTGTGATTACAATATTGAAAATATGGGGCGGCCAAAGTGTAATTGAGACCTTGTCCCATTGCCCAGCCAAAAACATTCTTGTGTATAATTAACTCTCTTTTTGAGAGGCACAAAAATCCCCACATAAAGTTGCTTACCCTCTCCAAACACTAGTTTGAGAGATGGGGTTAGGAGGAAGTAACAAGAGGAAGCCCATCAAAGTCAGTAGATGCTCTACACTTCATGTTTATGTGACTTCTTGCGGCACACTGCTTGCTCAACAAGATGTGTCTCCTGAGAGACCCTTGGCTACACAAAAAGTAGAGCACAGCCCGTTCTTCCAGCAGTCTGAATGAGGACAGGGAAGAAGGCTAAGGGTTTTGATGTGGCATTAGCCCTACATGGTTACAGCTGCTTAGCATATGTTTTAAAATCTACAAGTAGCTCATACATCTACACATAGGAAACTAGATATTTTGTCAGCAAATATAAACACCTCCAAAATTTGCCCTGTGTTTCTATCAGGAAGATAACAAAGTTCAGGACTACATGTTACATTTTGATTCTCAAAGCCTACATAGTAGAACTCATTATTATCTTATGACAGCACACATTACCACCAACGGGGGGGAAAACAAAAAAAGAGAATGTTCATTTTTGCTTAATTTTTTACATTGTGAAGTACCCCCATACAGGCATCTCAGCTAGTACTAGTAAGTGATTTAGAACAAATACACAAGTACTGACAAATATTTTGATATGTGCCCATCACTGAAACTTGTTTTATATCCTAAGGAGACTAGCCCTCCCTGCAAATACAGGTCAGCAAGATGTTTTGGCTGTCTTAAGAAATTGCTCAAGCTTGTATGTGTTCTTTCAGAAGACTGTGTACAGTATGCTTATTTTATGTTTAGTGCCTGACCAAAGATCACCTTCAGCCTTTATTTGTTCTGATGTAATCCTGGTGTAATCCTAAGAACTATAATTTCTATACACCCAGTAGATTAATTTTGCCATAACTCTACAGCAATAATAACTTATTCAATTTATGCAGAACACTAAAATTTGACTAAAACCCACTCCTGCAAAACCTATTCTTACACTGTTTTTGTTGGAAATCTGTATCCCAGATTTTCCCATACCTGTATTAACATAGGAGAAAAAAATACACCTTTTAAATACAGGATTTCTTTGCATTTAACACTGAAAGTATGTTTCTGCTTTGTTCTTTCCTTTCTGATGTTGCAAAAATATCCTCTTCATGCTGACTTCACTAGGACATGGCAGTGTTGTCCACATCACATCATCAGGTAAGACTCACATACCAGAAACCAAGATTCCACGAGAGTGGTATTTTAGGGTTCCACAACTAATTTCAACTTCGAAATCCAGTACTTGTGCGGCCTTGACAACTGGTAAAGTCGCTGTTGAAATGGGATCTGTGAGGATCATGTCCTCTCATGTCAGACATGTGTGAGCTGTCTCGTCAGACAACCTTTGGATTATCTTTGCAATAGCCCCACTTTGTGCAAGATCTGGATAAGATGACTTTCAAAGGTGGATTCCAGAATTTGCAGAGCAGTCCAAGGAAAACACCTACCACTCTTGTGGTAGGCTGAATTATGGTATCACACTACTCTTCTCCCACCTGTGTGTCACCAAAGTAACCTAAGATGACAAAACCATCCTGAAACCAGCAGTATGAGGGAGTTTTAACTGTGTAGCTATAGTGCTTTCTGTTCACTCTGGGAACTTTATTTAGTTTATTTATTTACTTTATTTAATTCAGTCCTCCCTTCACGCAGCACCCCATGCTGTGGGAGGAAAAAAATGTAATCTATTACTTATTGATCAGCAATGGCATCTATGGCCTTCGTGAAACCAGTATATCATTAAAGAATGTACTAGTCAAGATTTGCAGCAACTGTCTGTTGTGTATGAAATGTAATCTGCATTTACCATAATGACTTTGAGGAAGCCTGTTCATCACCTGTTGTGTGACAGTCATGTAAAAAAGAGAATGCAAGGAGAGAATTTTCCCCATTGGTCCTGCCTCAAATAATTCCTCTCAAATCCCCAACACACTAAAACAAGACAGTCAACATGAGTTGCTTTCAGAACCCTGGGGATGTGAGTTTTCCTGCTGGAGGGATAATTTGTTTTCCTTCAGCAGAATGCATCATTCGCAATTCCCAGTACAAATGTGTTTCCTAATTCTCTTCTTAAGGGAAAAATATACCAATTAGCTCAGTTTGTGGTTTGCTAGGTCTTAATTCATGAGTGGAGACAGATAGGTCAAGGTCTGTAAAAGCTGACTAGTTATGTAAAAAAGCTGAACGCTGGACTCAGAATAACGTTATCAAGGTTCTTGAGCTCTACCCACAAGTCTTCTACTGTGCCCCAAGCAACTCTCTTGTCCCTGCCCCTGGCGTAAAAGTAATCCCAGTGCTGCCTCCTGAGTAATTGGTAAGATTTAAGGCATAACTTTGTATAAAAGTGCCTCTCTTGACAGTAAAGCTTGATGTGCTCAATCCAAGCTCCTAGAAACAGAAGGGTGGTGTAGAGAAGCACAAGAGCACTAACGCTGTATCACATGTCCATCAGGATTGCTTCCAAGAGCAGATAGGTGCTCATACCACCTCAAACGTGCGTGTCCTGAGCTAAATCCAGCCTATCACTCCCACTCCCACCCCACAGTAGCTGCATTCTGGCACACAGTGATGAGTCATGGCGTTGTGCTGATGTGACAGTCATAGGGGTTGAGTCTCTGCACCTGTGCCCAAAGGGCTCCCAATCCCCTCCACAAGTCCATCTGACTCAACCTGAGAATGTCTGTGGGATAGACAGACTGTTTCCCTTTTTGCTTTTGTAGCCTTTGACCAGTCTTACTCGATACTGGCTCGGCATCTTTTCTCTCAAGTCTATAGAAAGCATTAGATTTCTGTCTCAACCCTGCAAGACTCCTGTTCGTTTCCAGGAGGCCACTCCTGAGCATCTGAAGTTTTGCCAAGCAATTTTATGTGGAGATAACTGAGGCAGCACTTGGTCATTCTTAGACTATAAAAAAAACCTGACAATAGACAAGGACTGACCACGGCAATCTTGTTCTGAAATTTCTTGGCCCACTGCAAGTGGAAGCTCACCCTTGTCCCGCCTATCCCTTTTCTTCAACACACATGGAGTGGCTGCCAGAAATACCAGCCTGGAGCTCTTCAATGAAAACTTTTCCCATGGGAACTCATCTGTGCAGAAAGCCACTGTGCAAGTGCATGTATTCCCATGCTGTTTCTGTACAGCTGATCTCTTGAAAAAAGTTAATTAAAAAGGAGGAAGTAAAGAGGATTTTTGGGGAAGTTTTATAAGCTTTACTGAAAGGATTCATATGGTCTGTGTCAGGCATTCCCTTTGGATGGCAGACAGTTATATGGTGATGAAGTCACTGCAAACGTTTTGTTTTGAAGGCTCTGGCCTTCATCTGGAATACAGAAGGCCATACTCAATTCCTCCATCTACTGAAATGGACTTGATAGAGGTCGGTATGAAGTGTAGGTGTATGCTTTTGTTCAAGTTTGGCCTTTGAGGACAGCTCTCTCCAGTAAGAGAGAGTAGATGGCAAAAAGTAAGAAAATTATGGACTTCTGACTTAATGTCAAGAAAAACTAAATGAGGAGGTTGCAGGCAGCTGATTAAAACTGATGAATGAAGCTATGTCCAATATCCACATGCATAGCTATTTTGAAGGGTGCAATCAAGAGAGTTGTAGTTATTCAGTGATCTATTTAGCAGCATTGCTCCACCTCAGCTACTGCCCATTTGCCGCAGTTCATCCCTGGGAAGAACCTGTGCAATGCTTTCTGCAAACCTCTAACTCAGAATGCCCAGGGGCAACTGCAGAAAGACAGAACGAGAAAGGCACTGCGATAAGACTTCTTGCTGCATGCCACAGCTTGGCACGGCGGGACATGCCGGCATGGCTGGCTCATCCCCTGGCCAGATACCAGCTGCCCTTTGATCTGATGTCCTTCAAATGCCCTCTAGTGGCTGCGGCCCTGCTCGGGAGCCACGTCTCCGTGGTGGAAAAGAGTACTTTGCATGCACATGTAAAGCATAACCTGAAAGCACATGTGTGGAAGGTGGCCGGTGCTCACTGGTAGCCCCCAGCTCCCCCATTTCTGGCACTGCTGCACAAAAGTAGCATCCAATAATGCAGCTCTCTGCTCCACTAAGCAGAAGAGCTAGGTTGGAAAGGAACTGGCATTCCAAAACTGATGGAGGCTCAGTGGGCCCTCCATGTGTTCACACAAGGCGCAGTGCTGTTTTAAAGACCACTGTCTGAGGGGAAATTTTCTCTTCTGAACCTCTGCTTTAAAGGAGACATAGCAGTCCAGGCACCGGGGAAGGAGATGAGGCTCCCTAAGACAACGTGGTCGGAATCCAATGAGCGAAGGATTCTAACATAAACACCTGTGGGGTCTGCCACAGACTGAAAAAAGTCTTTGGACAGTGAGGTTTTATTGCTGAAGGTCCTAAATGGTAAATGGGGAATCTTCTGCAAGAAGTGAAGTAATTCAAGGAATTCAAGACACACTATGAGCTGCATATTTACTTAGGGAAGTCAGATGGAACAACAACAAGCCCCCTTCCCTGTCATCAGGGAGCACAAGCCTGGTTTCCAAGGTCTCTAATATACCTATGCAGTTTGCACTTTCAGGTGAGGGCTTTGTCTGACCTGCATCTGAAGGTTTTAAGGAACATGTTGGCTTGCCTTCTGCTGCAGAAGATCATGAGAAGTCAAATAGCTGTGACCATGAGAATCAACACAATTGATGGGGAAGCCAATTGAAAATCCCTCTGATATTCTCTCTAGATTTCTTTTTCATCTTTTCCCAGTATTTTGTCCTTTTATTATTACACAGCTGCTACTTTGGCTTTTCAGCTGCTATTTTTGCTTTGCAAACCAGTATTCACTGACTGCTCCATGGTTGCCCCTTGCTCAGATAATCTTTGGGAGCAACAAAGCTCCCGCTTGGTGTGTCTGTGACTGCAGAGTGCTTTTGTAATGCTGGGTTTGGCATTGCTATCTTCTCACACCTGCTGCAGGTTTACCTAAATTATGTCTCAAGTAATTTCAAACTTGTGTGTGAAGCAAGAGAGTTACAGAAATACTGCTTCACATCCTGGTTCTCTGCCACTGTATTAAGAGTGTAAGCTATTTGGGGCAGGGATCACCTCCTAGGGCATTTGTTCAGCCTGTGGCACAAGGAGGTCTAGGAGACCTCATATTTTACTGCAGAGAGAAAAAAAAAGGCACTGCATCCTTATGGGAAGACTGTCCTGATCTCTGCTGTGTGTGGATGTGCAAATTACAACAGATGATGCACTTAGCAATTATGTTCTTTGCATACATAAGCAGGAAAAACAGCTCCCAAACTGCCAATATCTCTCTTGATTCTCACCAAATGGCTGCGTGTCACATGGTCACACAGGAAGGGGGATCAAGGAAATGAGAGGAAGAAATGACAGAGGAGGAAGCTTCAAATGGGGAGATACCTGCCTCTTCAGCAGGGAAATGAGCAGCATCTTCTTTGAAAAAGACTGAAATTCACCTGCTCTTCAGGCCTTTTCTTCTTTGAAGTAGTTTGGTTTGAGAATTTTAAACTCGCTCTGAAAGGAGAAAAGTGTCTTCAGCTACCCATGCCTAAGAGTGCACAGCCTGAGCCTGTCTGTGTGGTGGGCTGCTTCTTTAACCAGCTCTGCCCTTCCCTCTCTGTCTCCTGGATCTTCATGTAAAAGAAGAACAACCCCCCACCAAAACAAACAAACAAACAAACAAAAACCTGAACAAACAACCAACCAAACAAAACCCCCAAACCCAACCCAAACCAAATAACCAAGCAAAACAACCTCCAAACTCAACACAAAAACCCAAATGAAAGTCCCAACATGAACAAATGAAATAAAAGAAAACTCTGGTTCTTCTGGTAGACCACCTTCTGAGAATTTCCATGATTAATTCCATATTCTGAATTACACCTCTCTGCTTACGCAAGAACCATGGCAGACAGTAGGCATTAGAGCAGAAGATATTACCCTTTCCCATGTTGGCTGTACGTTGAGCACTTCCAACAAGTTCCCAGAAAGTTTGGGAGAAAGTGTAAGAGCTGTGTGTGGCTTAGGACCATTGAGGCTGGCTTTTCCTAGCAAAGGGTTACTCCTGCCCTTAGGAAACGTCACACTGACATGCTGATGGAAGGAAGACTGCAGTTTCTGAAAGAGTTGATAACCAGATAATGTTTTACATCACCTGCCACACAGTCTTCCCTGAATCATGGAGTCTGCTGTCTTTTCTGCTTTTCTGCAGACTTCAGGAGAAAGAAACTCTTGACTTCGTCTGCATGTGAAAATAGGTTGAGACCTCCAAACTCAGACATTTGGAAGATGACATAATTTGACATGAGTCAGCATGATTGGCAGGTCAAAGCATAATGCTGGCTCTTGCAGCTCAAAAGCACATGGCAAATTGGCAGAACGGCGAAGTTCATCATGCTGTAGTCTGTGTGGTACATTTCTTGATATTCCCTCTTTGTACAATACCCAGAACAGTTATTTGATAGTTCAGATTATTCAGACCACATCAGGGCTCAGCAAAGGTGGAAGAAGACAGAAATGGAGGTGGCCTGATCCTCTGAGAGGTAGCCAATGAAACAATGACACCAGATGTGAAGTCACTTAGGGCAAGCTTTTGAAATAACACAGCCTGTTGGGTGGTGCTGAGCTCTGTTTAAAAACTGGGACAGAATTCTTGCAATGGAAACAGCTGGATACTGAGTGCTTTTAAAAATCTGGCTCCTGTTTAGCTGCCTCCATGGGAACTGAGCTTAACTGAAAACCTGGCCCTGACTGGGCATGCTGAGCACTTTAAAATGGGTCCTTCTGGTCTTTAGAAATTTCAACTGATGGCATTCTGCAAATAGCTGAGATTTCCTTTCTGAAGCACTACTGTTCTGTGTTCCATGGTTTTTGTTGTTGCTTTCTTTTTCAGCTGACACAAACGTCAGTGCCTGCCAGTCTGTTCCAGCCTCTTTAAGCTTGTGTGGTTACAGCCTGCTAATTCCTTTGCTTACATGCCAAAAGCCAGAAGTAGCTATCCATCACCTTGCTATTTGTTGCTTTTGAATACCAGCCTGAATGAGTGTGTGCATCCTTCAGCCTGAGTCCAGAGTAGTGCTAAAATTCAAGCCTCACCTACAGGAGGAACATTGACCATCGAAAGCCTCAGCCAAATCTTGGGGCCCTGTTGTACTCACAGTTGTGCAAATAAAGCCTGTATGTTCCTTGCAGAATCAACAGACAATATTGACATGCAGCAGCGAGAGAACCAGAAGGTATGAAGTGTTGAAGCCACTTAGATAAGGGTGCACAAAGCATGGATAGCCAAGGTGGGAAGAATATTATATCAAATTTCTCTCACTGTGTTTCAAAAACACAGCTGGACAAGTGCTTGGTGCATACCACCAACTATCAGGAACCAGTGAAGGGTTATTAATAATTCCCGATAACAATGAGATGGGGGATTTCAAATATAGACAGAGAAGCATATATTAAAAGTCTTCTATAGGGCTGCATCCAGTTATTTAGCATGGGTGACTGCCAGTTGATAAGTGAGCTGTTTTGATAGCTTGCTGTGATGCTCTTATGGGAATGGGAGAGGTGTCTGGACAGAATACCTCCAACACTCATGTCAGCTACACACTGTTGGGGAAGTGGTGATCAGTGCCATGCAGTGCATTAGTGTATCTGGATGCTCTTGCCTGCAGCATGGGGACATGTAGGCACCAGCAGTGCCAGCTACACGATCATGATGTGACTTTAGGGCGCAGTATAAAATCTGTGGAAACAAGCTGTTGAGCGTTTTTAGCAATCTCATTCCAAAGGGCCAAGGCAATGCAGCAGGCAGAAGGCTAAATTTGTCTTCCCATGAAAATCTGGTTTTTGTACAGGCAAGGAGTCATTTAGTGTTTCTCTGAAGCTAAAGAGTGATGGTAAACAGAGACTCAATGCCAGCTGGAGTGTATGCAGATAATTCTGCTTTCATATAAAAGGTATGAGGCTGGTCTGAACCACTTGACTCTCTGGGTAGAGGACAAATCTCCCTGCTGCTAACTTCCTGTTGGCTTCCTGCATCTGAAAATGTCTCCGTCTGGGCAGTAAAGTCAAAGCTAAGTGGCAAAAAACAAGAGAGATACTCCTCCTGCTCTCCCTGAATCTGTGGATTTCTTGCTGCATCACTTGGGTCTGTTCAGAAGAGAGCAGCCAGCTTCTGCCCACCCCATACCTAAACAGACTTCATTCCTGTGGTAACACTGTCTTCACATTTGCATGCAAAGTATGACTTGCACTGCACTGTTTAGATTGGCTATTATGTGATAAAATCATTCTGTCAGGGTGGGGGAGTAAGGGAGGGAAATCCTATCTTGTTGTTTTGCTTCTGCTGTCTGGATCCTGAATGGGTTTCTAAAAAAAAGAAAATAAAAGAAAAAAAAGTTCGTGACAGAAACAGGAGACAGAGGAGCAGCGCTGATTGCTGCTAGGGAAAACAGCATTTTGTTGGCTAAACTTCATAATGAATTATACACTCTTATTCCCACATTAAAGACCATACCGCCTTTTGATGTTATGCCTGTGACCACAAACTTGAGTGCCGATGTCTCTCCTTCTCTTCCCTCTAAGTGATAGCAAGGATAGGCTGCACCCTCCACAGGTCCAGATGGTGTCTGAGCGGCTTTTTGGGGTCTGCGGTATGCCCACTGTCAGGAGTCAAATCTAATACTTTAAAAATTGAGCTCTTTCTGTATGAGACACTCAATTTACTATCTCTTTGATATATCCTTGATATAGTCCTACCAAATGTCTTATTTGTGAGCGAATCCTAACAAAAGCCTGACACAGATTAGAAGCTGGGGTCTAATGCTGGGCATTTTCTGACGAAAGTTTTCCTGTGGGTGATTTGGTTCCAATTTGAAGGAGATTTCCCTGTCTCTTTCTTCAGTATCTCTAGGGTAAGGGGAAGAATGTGCTCCCTGATGTGCATTCTCTCCTGCTGCTGGTTCTGACTGTGCATAGTCTCCTTCTTCCCAGTGACCAGACCAGGGTGTTTAGTCAGTGAATAGTCTGTTATGGGAGATTAAACAGATTTCCCTACAGTGAGAGAACAATAGTCTTGTGATCATTCAGTGGTTGTTTGGCTTTTTGGTTTTTTTTGTCCTAAACAGTTTCACGATGTAGTGGGTTGACCTGAATTGNGATACTGGAGTTTCATGTATCATAAGCACAGATGCATAAAGTACAAAACAAGAATCTGGTTTTGTGCAACTTACTGACACAGGAAGAGGTCCACTTGTGAAGATGAAAATACAGAGATTTACTGCATATATTGTGGAGAAACATGGCAGTGTGACATGAATCCTAGCATCAAAGTTAGTGGAGGAAATCTCTCAGGCCCAAACATCAGCCTCATGCTTCATCTTCATGACTTCCTCAGGTAGCAGCCATTAGATATTTACACATGGGATCTGAGAGCCCACTATAGATTTTGTTGGGCTAGATGCAAGAGTCAGCCTTAGGGAGTAAGAAGGAGCAAACCTCCTCCAATGATAGGAAGGCACGGAACAAAGGATGGAAAAATGAATCCCTACATCTTGAGAAGATATACCACTCCTACCCTTGGGATGGCTGACAATGAAATTTTGCTCGTTCCCCTCATTTTGCTTTTCCACCTACAGTTTTGTGCACGTGAAAAAAAGTGGCCATCTGAAAACCCTCAGAGGCATAGCTCTTTCCTCTGATCCATGTTCAGCACTGCATCTGCACTGCACACATCTGCCAATGGACTACATGCGGTGCCTTCTGCTGTCAGAGGGCTGTACCTCGGGCAAGAGAGGTGGCAGAGCCTGCATACCACTTCAGCCTACAAACTGCTGCTGGAGGATGCTGTTGAACACCACAGGAGCTGCAACTGACAGTGTGAGGAGAAGGCCTGTCCCACAAAAGCCCCAGAAGCTATCTGTGTGCTCCCCTCCCTGGGCTGTCCTCACGCACAAACACACTGCTGCTGTTTCATCCAAGATATCAGGCTCCTGTGTCACACAGCTGGGCTCAAACTGGACCCCGCACTACCCCACAGACAGTGAGAAGGATGGTGCATGGGTGATGGCAGGTCTACAATTAACAGCCTCATTTAAAAAATGTTAAGACAGTTCTTAATTAGCTGCTAAAGTGTCCTCATGAGGACTGGGGTAATTAGAAATTAATCTTTGTTTGAAATGGGAAAATATTTTCCACCAATGCAAAACCTGAATGTAAACTAGTCAATAGGTGGAGAGATTTATTTTGATGACCTCTCTGTTCCATGAAGAAAATCATGGATCTAGGAATCAGACAAGTCACTCCTCTTACAGAAATTAAGATATCTGTCCCTACAGTGTAAAAAAATGAGAGGAGGAAGTGCATAATCTTGGGTCTTTATCACAGATCATATGGGGATATTAGGAATTATACTGTAAAGTCATTGGGACTGGAAACACACACGATCACTCTCTGCAGTAGACCTCATCGACTGACAGTCTTTCCTTACCTGAGATGCAATATAACAGCAGTAAGATAGCTTTGCTGATAAACAAAACTATAACAAATATGTCCATGCACTGAATTAACAGGGAAAATGAGGTTTCTGCATGTACAGTAAAGTAGACATACGTTGCAATTTATCTCTCTACACTGTTACTGCCCAGAGAAATGTACTTATATTTAATCCAGCTCTGGCACACATGACAAGCATTCTGCAGCTGTCAGTGATGTTATGTACTGTAAACTCCAAACATCCATTGTAAAACTGTGCTCATTATAAGAAGTAAAATATGGTACCTGAATCTTAACCGAAGTATTAATAATAAAAATGGATTACACGCATCCTCTTTGCTGAGCAACTATTCCAGAGAAGAGACTGATTTCACATTTTCCCTGACTGACTGAATGGCAGAACAAGTATTTGCATGGAGTATCTCTGACCTGAAGAAAATGTCAGAAACTTTATAAGCTTTTTAAGGAGAAATAAAATGTTCCTTGTTTTTTTTGCCTTAGTTATATTTAAGTAAAACTCTATTGTCTGTGATATTTCTTAGAAAAAGAAGAATGTCAGAAAAAAATTAATAAAATCTATTGAATCAGAAGTCTGTATAACCATAAATTTCTCTATGCTTCCACACGATCCATTTTTCAAATACGTATCACTGAGGCTTTGTTGATAGGGCTGTTAATGAAAACCCTGACTCTGTGTAATTGACGCACATTTAGATGATGCAGTAGTGTCTAAATTTACGGCAAGCTTCAGATGTAGGCTGGTGGAACTGCTTAGTTTTTATATGTGCAGAAAATGTATGAAACATTTCACTTTTCCCTGTGCGGAATTCTGGGCCTCTATCTACATCTCAGCCATTGGCACTGTGTACCAGACAAGCTCTGTGCACATCTCAGTGCTGGCAGCCTGAATTCATAAAATCATAGAAAGATTTGGGCTGGCAGATCCTAAGAGAGATTAAAGATCATCTATTTCCAATGCCCTTGCCATGGGCAGGGACACCTTTCACCAGATCAGCTTTCTTAGGGTCCCATCCAACTCTGCCTTGAACATTTCCAGGGATAGGGCACTTGCAACTTCTCTGGGCAACTTGTTCCAGTGCCTCACCACCCTCACAGTAAGACATTTCTTCTAATAATCTAATCTACATCTACCTTCTTTCATCTTAAAGCCTTTGTCCTACCACTACATGCATTTGTAAAAATGGTTTTTTACAAACATCTCTTTTGCATACCCTCTTCTTCAGCCTCTCCTTTGAAGAGCCCTCTTACCTAGGCAAAAGTGTTGAAACAGTGTGTTCTACCCAGGAATAATACTGAATCAGGACAAAGAGCATCTTAACTGTACAGTTTCAAGAGCAAAGTATTCCAAAGCCTTGAAAGTTACCTTGGCAAAGCTTCAAAAGCTAGAAATATAAACCCCAAAAACTGGTATAACAACAGCTGATTTCAAGGATTGCCTACTCCTCCCCATGAGATCTAAATTCTATTGAATTCAATTGTGACATTTCTTGTTGTGGAAGGTGTTTCGGCCTTTTTGTAAACTTAACCCCAATGTTGTTCCAATCAGGACCATTTTACCCAGGGCCAGGTAAAGTGTGAGGACTCTCCTTTTGCTCCTTGAAAAGGACTGTTCACATCTGAAAGAGCAAAACCGTTGAAAGCAGAAGGGAAAAGCACACTTCCAGTGTTCACTGCCTCCCAAACAAGCGAGATGGAGCTGGCAGAGGATGGTGGGACTGTTTATCTCATGGCCAGTGCCTCACATGCTGTCTGGAAGCAGGCTCATGTATCCATGGCAATGGGCAGCTCAGCTTCTAACTTTTCAACGTGCAGAAATGGAAATTACATTATTTCATACTTGATGTAATGGCTGTCTGGTCAGACATTCACAGCTAATAAACAATAAGCTTTGAGTCAGGTATTTCCTGGCAGCTAATGGCCACCTGAGCTGAAAGCTGTCAGTTGCTGCAGTAATTCATTAAATGATAGAAAATGGACTTTAGATCAGTCATTATGGCATCAATACAAAAGTTTTGTTTCAAGTGTAATCAGCTTTACTACACAAATGCCACTTCTAAGTGAAAACGGGAGTTGCCTGGTAAGTAGAGAAACGCATTGTGCGCAGCCAAACTGGTACTTGCAGAGAAAAGACCCAACTTGTAAGCTGCCAAACACCCATGAAAGGAAGAAATACCATTATCTTTCTAGACAGAATGCACTACGTCCTTTACAACTCAAACTTTTTCTGAGGAGCCAGGGGAAGAGGGAAGCACAGGATCCCAGTTCAACATTTAACATATTAATTCCACTTTTATGAAACTGTGGATAAAGTATGCTTCTTACCAGGATGTGAGAAGCCATAAAAAAGCAAAAGCCTTCCCTACAGGCAGTGTATGATGTTGGTAAGAGCACATGTATGAAGTTCTAATCAGAAGACGTTATAATGACAAGACTCATGTAAGTATTCACAGTTGCCTGAACCACATGTTTCTGGGTGTACCTTTTGCAGTGATAACATGTCATAAGAGCCCCAAGCTAGGTATACATCAAAAATATGTCTATTTTGAAGTTTTAGTTTGTGCCTAATCTTTGCTCTCCCATGCAGGTTGGAAAAAAAAGAGGGATGATCACAGGAGAAACAAAGGAGCAGAATGATGAGGTAGCCACACCGGCTAATGGAAAACAGCAGGTAATTTGAGAAGAATTTCATTACACGGGGCAAATTAAAAGATTGAACTTGCAAGTAGAAGCCAATAAAAATGACAGTGATGAAAGAATTAGAAAAAAATAAACTAAAAAACAGATGTAGACGGAAGTAAAATATTGCTTTCATCATCTAGTGCAAAATGGGTATTAATTTTTCAATAAAGGGGCAAAGGGTGAAAGAATTACATCAGACCATATTTTTAAATTAATCAGGCATCTCTTGCAGCAAATTCATATACATACATATATGTATATAATGTGTGTGCATGTAACAAATACACGGAAATTCACTCCCACTGCAGAAATTACTGTCAGATTTACCTGCTTCTGCAGAATTGCTTCAGTCTGTCTTGTCCTTACTAACAGTGTCTCTGATGCTCTGTTTCTGAGGTGAAAATGAAAAGGTGAACAGTATGTGGATCATAATGACTTTCAAAGTCTGCTGACGGCCTGAAGAAACACTAGAAAGGTACAAACTAGCTGAATTCTGACATCTGAAGTTAATAGTCTGCATCTTATTAAAAATAAGTACATTATAAAATTAAATGTAATACCCCATTATTATGAGATTTACTGAATGCGTAATTAAACTACTAAAGAATTTCTCTATCTGCCATAGTGCTTTGCAAACTCCAGAAGACTCTTTATGAAGACAGAACAGTTTGCAAGGAGAACAGATTTGAGACCTGGCTGTTTACCAGACAAAGGCTGGCAATTTTTGTCATTGCGCAATGTAGTGCCTTAGTGTAGATACACCCACTGATAATGGTGACCTTGAGAAGATACAGTCACACATACGGTCTGCAGACTCACACTCCTTGTGCCCTTTAGGGTGATGAACCAGATACTCCTGCAGGGAGACTTTAAAATACAGAGAAAACCTAATTAGACTTGACATCTGGTTTTGTTTCCTTCACAAAAAAGGGATTTAAAAGGTCGTCTAATGGAGGTATATGTCATCCCACTGACAAAGAAAATGATTGAAGCAAATTACAACAGTTATTATGAAAGTACGAGGTGAAGAAGTGCCAATGTTGTGTAACAGACTTATTACAAGTTATTGAAAGCGGAAATTTTGACTGAAAAAGGAACTATGGAAGGAACATAACGTCAGCTTTCTGAAACTCTAAAGACCTATTTATTTTTGAGCACAGATTAGGATTAATGTTTTATAAATGAAAGAAGGAATACAGAGTTTCTCTCCCTAGTTTTTATTGAGGGGCAACCACTGAAAAACAAATTAGGCATTGATTTTAAAGCAAAGTAGTGCTCCAGACAGACTCAGCATATGGAATCATATCTTCTCCGAAGTGCTTAGTGGTAACTGGGCTTTATGCACCTCTGAATCAAACAAAGCTCAGGCCATGCAAAAGCTCTTCTCGTGAGCATCCTACAAATGAACTTATCCAAGGAGAAGAAAATGAGTGCACCTGCAAAATAATAATTCTTGCAGTTGAGACATTTGGTTTTATTCCATGTGAAGACAGAGGCGATTGGGCCATCTGTGCTGTACAAATAAAAATCAATCCTAAAGTGCATGAATCCTACAGCACTTTAAAAAAAAAGAAAGATTTTTTTATTCTTTGGAGACCAAAACTGGCCTCAAGGTGTATTACCTAACGAGCATCATGCACTACCTAATATGTGAAAAATGTGAATGAGTCTGAAATCCTGCAAGTCACTCTGCACTGTTTCTAGTAGCAAGAACATCCTCCTCTCATATCACTTTCACAAAGAAAAGTAAGTAACAAGACACTGTGAACAGCAGGTAATGACAGTATTGGCCTTTATTCTCACTTGTGCCAAAACCCCTTTCACACCAACCTGGGAGACTAGAGAGTCCTAAAAGCAGCACTTTACCAGGTGTTGAGAAACTTCAATGAACATGAAAATCAAACCTATTACTTGAGAGAGGGTATGATAAAATGTCTGGATGCCAATAACCCTCACACAGGTGCCCCACTCACTGGGAGCAGAAGAGACTCATCAAAGTAACTAGGAAGGGAAATTATTCTATTAGCTGCAGAAATCACGGAAAACCACTTCCAAGAAAGGTGGCACTGTGTACTTGGAAGGAAGAGCCTCTCTCCCACTCTGCAGTTGGTTTTACGGGCAGTAAAAGGTTGTGGAAAAGAAAAAAAAAAGGAAGAATAAAGGGAAGATGTCTTTCTAAAGCTTGAGCACTGGTCATCTGAAGGATCTAATAACTCTGCAAGACAATGCATCGAGCAGACAAGTGCAGCTAAAAATGCCTGGAGAGGCAGGAGAGGAGAAGATAAAAGAGAAACAGAGAAGACAAAGCTGACAAAATATTACTAGAGTAAAGCTGGAGGGGAGAAAGAATCAAAAACAAAAGAGAGGAAAATGAACATAAAAAAGCACCAAAATCATAAACAAATAACCCTACAGACTTAAACCAGATGTCTCTAATAGGAGTTTGGGCTACAATGCAGCACAAATCTGAGCATAAGAGAAAACAAAAACAAGACACATGGGTATACTTTCTCTTTCAATTCGTCCTTGTTTGTTACATGTCCTGAATTTACTTCTAACACTCCCTGGCTGAGAAAAAGCCTAAAATTTCCTTGCTGTTACCACTTACTTTCTCATCTCCCATTCCCATTATTGGAGTGTTTTCATTTTGACTATTGATGTTTTCTCTATCATCAATCAGCTGCACTGGGTGCATCACCTAGGCACAGCGGGATTTGGGGCCTGGCACTGGTGAGAAAAGGATAGTAGTGACACCCAAAATCCACAGTGATCTCAGAGGAATATTTCCCATAAGAAAGGCACATGGGCATCATGCACCTCTTGCATTGAAACATTCTGGTTATGCCTTATGCCCGGAGCACGGGGGCAGAAACCTCTGGCAACTTCAGCAATGCTTTACTAACCTGGTGCAGGATGGCTTCCCTGAACCTCTGCTGTTCCCTGCAGCCTCCGCTGAACCAAGACTGGCTCTGGTGATGCTTCGACACCCTGCTCCACTGCTCTGCTCTACCTACAGAGGTGAAGGTCAGTTCAGGCCTGCAGGTTCCTCCAGGCTGAGTGTTCCCTGCCTTTGTCTGGAAAACCATCCATCTCTGGCCTTGGAAAGTGTGCAGCACTATTCTGTGCAGGTTTCCTAGTGGTGGGGGTGGCCCAAGGCCATGTTTTTTACTCTGTGAGTGGTATTCCCACCCTTGCAAAGGACAAGCATTTAACGGACCATCTGCCTATGGTCTTCTCAGGGTCTACCATGTTCCTGTAGGCAAAATGATACCTCCCATTATGTTTTAGCTCCTTTTCCCTTTAGATTCAGTAAAGCACTCAAGTGTGTGATGTCCAAATCTTGACACTATAGGAAAGGATAGAAAAGGCTGCTAGCTAAAGGGGAATTCTACATATTTCTGAAATGGTAGCAGCTATTGTTTTGCATAATGCCTACCCAACCTCAAACTGATGCAGCAGATGGAGGAAGGGAAAACAGGTTACATGTCTGCAGTGTAAGTGTACTGCCAGGCTTTGCTCTGCCAACTACCTAAATGACTTGCCATGCCTCTGTTAGAGTGGTTTCTAAGAGGATGTGAAACTGCAGTTTAGATTGTGATTTATGAGTGCTTTTCATGTCAGAAGAGCGTGCTGAAGCACAAGTTTATCTGCAGGTACCCGCCCTTGGGTTATAAAACAATTATTTTGTAAAAGGCAAAATATTTATCATTTGGATATAAAAAACAAAGAGTAAGCCTTGATCAGAATCTCCTAGTAAGACACACCTTGACAAATCACATTATTTGTATAATCATGTTATTTGCCACTCTGTGACTTTAAGACAATGAAAATTCAAATAAAAATTTCTCTGCTTTATTTACTTCCAAATTAATTTTGCCATTTGCTATTTTATGACTTCACATTCTCAGCTTTCACACCAGCACTTGTGAGACTGGGGTATCCTAATTTTGCTGATGAATACTTAAGATCAGATCTAGGAACTTAAAAACTAGGTGTTGAGTTCATGTGCCTCTTAAGGACAGTCCTGGGAGCACTGAACCTGAACAGTCAGACGTCAACACTGCTTTTGGTTCTACTAGGAATCCTGGGCTGGATTTGATGAAATAACATTTTTGAAATCTGCAGAGTTTACTACCAAAGTTAGATTTTTCTGTAAAGTATGCATGATCCATTGGTCTGTACCTGTTTCACTGCAGGCTGCACATAAAAAGTAATTTCTACAATATTTCCTATTACAAATCAATAATTACTTCAGCAAACTTTTTAATTTCAAGGACAGATATAAGATCAGTGAGGGACAAAACTGTGTGAAACAGGCTGAGATTCAGAGTTCACCGTATACTGGCCTAATATACACTAATATACTGTTAGTTATACCTGACAGAGTTAGTAGCTAAGCATATACAACAAACCCAATTTAAAGCTGTGAAGCTCTAACTAGCCAAGAGCCAAGCTGTTTTAAAATAGTCTTGCTAAATATTTTCTAAAAAACACCACACTCATTTCAAATCTAGGCAAGTCTATGTATGGCTAACTTAAGCAAGAAGGAAAAGGTCCTATCCCACCATGAATTTCTGCTTCCCAGGAATCCCAGGTCCTTTCCAGTGCCCTGCACCATAATCAAACCTACCCTTTTCCATCCCCAGGCTGTGCCCTCTATCCTTGCTGAGCACCACAATGCACTGACAGGTACAGGTGCCCCATCCCCCTCCAAGCGGTCATAGTGCAGGCACAGGGATACAGCTGCAGGACCAGGGCCTTAGCTCCAACCCTTTTGTCACACCTGCTTGTTATGACCCAGAACGAGGACTTGCAAACTCCATGATGAATGTGATAAGGCTCCTTGTCTGAGTTGTTAAGATTTTTCTGCTTCTCATGGTGAAAGCAGCTTAATAGGTAAGTGGGCTTGTCATCCCATCCCAAAACATGCACATTAGCATGTTCATACAGGATTTGTGTGATGGAGCAAGGAGATGAAGGTTGCTTCAACTTGTCCCAGTAAGCTTCAGTTGTTCTGGAGCATTTTGAATGTAGCAAAACGACTTGTACCTTTTTCACCTGCACCTAAAGTAATCTGCTGTTCATTTAAATTACACAGTCCTTTTGTGAGATTATTTGAATGATTACAAAGAAGTTCGTGCTTACCTGGAGTCTGAATCACCCCCTAGCACTAAAATGGAGGTTTGGTAGGTACCACTGCCTGCTTCACTACTGTATGCCCACAAGAGCCTCCCCACAGCAGCATGACTCAAGGACTCAGTGCCTTCCTGCCCACCTGCCTACAACCACCATTTCCTCCTCCATCTCTAGATCTCTGCTGCCAATCCACATTACCTGACAGCAAAGATGACAAATTGCCACCATGGGACAAGCGGCTCAGGCATTTCATCAAAGGTGGTAATATACTACGGCCTCTCCCCTGTCTTTGGTATTTCCCTCTCATTACCATTGCCTTCATTGATCCTTTCCATGCCTGCCCTTTCATCGGCACTATTGTCAGCCTCTGTTGACATGGTACCAGCCACATCCCTCGTGAAGCCAGTGCACCAGATGACTAACCTTTCCTCTCAAGATGTCCTTGTCAGGGATTTAAAATTCCAATTAAGTATACCTTCACCAGTTTTCCCACCTGTGAGGCAAGGCCATCAAGTGCTGTGGCACCAGACAGGGAGTAGGTAGACAATTATACGGAAAAAACTCATCCTAATACTGATCCCTTGAAAACACTGCTCCTGTTTTCACCATGCGTCACATTTAGCTCCTTTTGGTGTGTTTTGAAGATGTCCCCCTAAACTAAAAAGAAAATAAACCCTCTGGGATTAAACCATCCTGCTTTTGCAATCCTTCAGCTGCTGTACTGCCACTGCATATCAGTAGGTCACACTTCTGTATTCCCACACATCAACTCAGCAGCAGCAACAGAGCCAAATGAAGCTTTTCTACTCATTTGGTTTCCGTGGTCTAACACCTGCCAAGTGTTCGACCACAGATCTTTGGCTTGTGTCTACAGCCTCCAGGACCCTGAGCTGGCTTGCCTCCAGCGACCAGTTGAGCCTGCAACAGCTTAGCTGGCATGGGCAGCACAGGCAGTGTGCACTCAGTTCACTGAGGCCATAGGCATATTACATTCAGGTTGGATCTCCAGCTCTCTATAGGTCTTGGGGGAAAAGGGAATCCACTGAGCAACTGGTTTGTTTTTGCAGAAATACATAACAGCTCTTTTTTTCAGTTCTGTTGCTTTTCCTACATAATGATGATTCCTTTTAGGGACATCTATAGAAACACTGACATACTGAAAGTACTTTTGGAAAACAGGAGACCTAGAAGAGACATTTTGCAAGGCACACCAATCCCCCAAATGTATGAAAATGAACTGTGAAAGAGTAAACATTTTTAAACTGATTTTAAATAGTTTTGAAGTCAGTGGAGCATGCTGCAAAAATCAGCCTTCTAATTTTATAAGAAGTGTGCAGTTCTCCATCACCTCCACCCTGGCTTGCACAGAGCATGCGCCAGTCTTTCCTTGAATGAAGCCAAATTAGCAGTTGCACACCAAGACTGCACCTAAGGCACTTCTGCCCCAAATCAGTCCAGGAGATCAGAGAGAAAGTCCAAAGCAAAAACTCCACCATCCTGAAATGTGCATATTGTGTATGTGGGTCCTTGGCACTAGCTGTTTCACCTTGTAGAACCTCTCTTGGAGCAGTAGAAGCAGTACACACATCTTATAATGCAAACATAGTTTATTGCAACCTATTCCATTATTCTGGAAGTTGAGAGTATAAACTGAGCAGTGCAGGAGCAATCCTTAGCAGCTGCTATCCACGTGGAAAAATACAGATAGCTCCCCATCTGATATTACTGCTACCATTTACTAGAGAAGCATCTAGAGGCCCTTGATGGGGATTAGGCCACTACTATAGGTACTGCTTGGACTTCATATAAGTAGCCTCTACCTCAAATACTGAAGAGAGAATATATACAGAGGTACAGCCTATTTGTAAAAGGAGCAAGACAGGGATTACTGCTGTGGTTATACACTTCTACAGACCAGGCATAAATGGGGTCACAAGGGAGAAATTCTCACCCAGATTCATGTTTACCACTAAACTGCAAATAATCTGGCAGAGTTAGCTGATCTCAGCTGAAGCCAGCCCTGAGAATGCAAAAATGCTGGAGGTCAGGAGCCAGGTGGGATGGAAAGCTGGGGAGGGAAACCTCCTCCAGCCTCCCTCTGCCAGCTGCTGTTTCTGAAAGCCTCTGCCAGGAGACCTATGCCTTTCTAAGCTCTAAATCCACCCCTGACAGCTACTGAATGTCTTTGATTTGTATGAATAAATTTCAAAATGTCCTGTGATTACAGCTTCATAATATTCCGGAAGCAGATGGCAGGCACAGATGACACTGACAGTAGTTGTAAGTGCAAATAGGAGATGGCAGAGAGGAGTGAGGAGAGACAGAGTTAGTGTAGGAAAACCATGAAAGGAAAAGAGCTATTACTTTGAAGATGCAACCAAATAATGAAAGCAGGTAGAGAGGATTCAATTGCCACTAGGAGAGAAATACAGAGCTCTGCTTCTTGAACTAGCACAGTGTGTGCTTAAATGTCTTACTAAACAGAGAAGAGAGGGACAGAGGGAGAGAAAGACATTAATATATTCAACTGCCCTTGAGCATTAGGACCGAGACTCTGCTCTCCTAGGAAATAAACAGCAGTATACATTTTGGAAAGCAACACTCAGCACCTGGATAAACACACACAATAAATCCCAGCTCCTTCCTTACTTCTGGACCAGGTGATAAAGTTCACTAGTCTGAGATAAAGCTCTTTTCTAAATCATCTCAGGAAACAAAGTATTTATCTGCCAATCCCACCAAAGTTTTAAAAATCATTATATGCTCACTGCAAACCTTGAGGTGATGTTTACTTTTATTAAGATGCAAGTGGGAATGTGAAACCATCCATGGTACTAAATGTTCTTACAATGTCTCTTCAGAATACTTTCAGTCTCACTCCAGGCAGCAAGAAGAGATTATTTCCTTCCTTCTCCAATATAAAAAATTAAGCAATAGAGAAGAAATCTCCTGGAAGATACTCAGTGTGTCTTTATCCTCTCCCCACCACCTCCCCTTCACAGATTTTTTTTTAAACATAGTGTACATCAAAGTAAAAACTGACATGCGTTTCCCTGAAGCTCTCCTACAGTTTTTCGATTTTGAAAATTTCATTTTCTACCTTATGATGATTATATGAGTGAGGATAAAATGTTTGCTTTGGGGTTCATCTTAGATGTAATAAACATTGTAACTTTCCACTACAATGTAACAAATTATTTTGTAGATGGGCAGGAAGGGACTGTGTGGATTAAATTATATCTGAGCACTTGAATATGGATAAAGATGCTATATGGTGAGTATATGGAAGAGTGGAAAGGGGGAGAAAGAGAAGAAAAGAGGGATTGGTGACTTTGCCAGTGAAGTACTCACTTTTGCTCTAAATGCAGTCCACCCTGGTTTCTTAGTCCCATTGAGCTGCAGCTGTCTATTTGCACCCACACCCACAGACCCAATTATTAATAAATAATTCATCATATTTTTCAGTTTTTCCTCAGCTGATTGCCAAGTGTGAGTCAGCATGAAGACTGAATTACATCTGCCTTGTACCAAAAAGTTCTTCCAGGCATACTAAACAAGACAGAGATCATTTTAACCATGCCATGCTGTGCTGGATTACTTGTTTGCCTTTTCTCTTTGTGGGATGCTGTTGTTCAAAAGGGACAACACTGAGGCTGATAAATTCACCTTACTTCCAGCTGCTAAGTAGGAAAAAATAGCTTTGTGTTGCCCTGATTTTCCTTCCAAGAAGTTTATAAAATTCCAAAGTGCATCCATACCTAAAAAGAAGGCCACCTGCTCAACACTTCTGTTTTAGACATGCTTGCACACCAATCCCTGAAAGAAAGATCCTGCTCAAATTTGTCTATCAACAACATCCAGTGCTTTGTCTTTCTTTTAAAAACATCTTTTTAATTACTTTGGTGTCTTGACATGCAAGTCTACCCTCAGTGCATGAATGGCCTTCCTCTGCCTCATCAGAGTGGGGAGGAATTAATCCCAGAGATGCTGTGGCAGAGCCTGGTGGAGAGCACAGCGAGGCGTGGGAAGTTGCTGTGACCAGGACACTCCTCTCCTGGTGTGGGCTGTGGCTGGGACCAGGACACTCCTTTCCTCTGCAGAGCCACTCATCCCCCTCTGTCATGCTCTTTGCTTGCTCTGGCTTGCGCATTAGCCTGGTTAGATAACAAAAATGTCACTAGGCCACTGACAGTGCAGGCAGCGGACATCCGAGTGTGGTATAGCAGGGGTATAAAAGAAAAGGCAAAAAAATCATCATGGCATCACCTATACACTCCAAGTGTGCTGAAGATCAGAGCAGATCAATACCTGAGAGCAGAGAGCAAACTTAAGGGCCGGGTAGATCAAGGCTAGGCAGTGTAGTATCATGGAAAAGTAAGCTTGGTAAGGTTCTCTTTCAAGGTCGTATGCAGTAGGATTCATGAGAGGCTCATTCTTAGTACCAGGAGCTGGCATTGATGCCGAGCTCTGAAGTGTGCATTCCGCTAGATTCACTGCCATAGGTCTGATGGGCATCTGTGTAGGCATTATCTAGGTAACACGGGGACAACTATGGGTTAGCTTCCCACCTTGTCCATTTCACATGACTCATGATCTTTTGGGAATTTAGTGACACTTCCTGAGCATCTTTGCAGTAGATATGTGGCATGTGCATGATATAGGCTTGTTGGTCTGCAAGACTGTATCCCCTCAATGTGCTGTTTACCTTGACTGATGGCCACTGCAACCTGTGCTTTGGCACTGTGGGTGACCCCTCTTGGCATTTTGCCTGTGTCTTTGAAGGATTTAGGTTATGGTGGATTGATTTTATTCCTGCAGTTTATACCCAGGCATTGACCTTTGCTGGCAGATTGATCCCTTCCCAACAGCTTTGTTCATCCTGCATTTAGACTTACATCATGGCAGTAGAGGTTGAAAGACTTTTCTTCCAGCTATGCCTACAAATAAATGGCAATATCGTAAGAAGGCAAGAGCACACCGAGAAAACTTGAATCAACCCCAAATGCAGTCAAATCTTTCACACAGCAAAACCTACTTCCATCAGAGATGAAGACAGCCTCATCTGGTGAAAAAGCTCTTTGTTTCACCTCCACCAGCTTCTCTAGCATACCCAGTCACATCTTGACAGTGGTGGGAAGAAAGAGATAAAGCCCATTTCAAAATGGATGTATTTGTATGATTTTAGCAGCTACAGAGCAAGCAAATTTAACAAAGTGTCACATGTGGCCCTGCTGTAATGTTGGGAAAACACTGTCCAGACTGTCAGAGCCAAGGGTTTATTTGAATGTGAATCGTCCCCCTTATCAACTCTGCTGGGGATTGCAGTATTACCTTGCAAAAATTGGCAATGTCACCTACGCTGATTACTCCAGGATATTGGCACTGAGGTGTCTACTTGGGCAGTAGAAACACAGAGAAACTGAAACACAGAGAAAAGGAGACTGTTTCTGGGTGACCCAAGAGCTGTTCAATGCATTTTAGAGAAAGTATTGAGTGCACTGAACCTTTGCCACACAGAGGCTTAGGTTGCTTCTGAAATGCCATAATTGAGTTCAATTTATCTTTGAAATAAAAGGTTATCATTTTATTTCAAAATAATTGGACTGCAACTGCTAGTGATTCAGGAGCTGTTTTACACCCAGCTCAGTTGTCTTTCACACAGCTGAGCTGTCCATGGGTAAGGAATGGGATGGTTAGTTACAGAAGGTCATCTTATTAGCCCTCCCAACAATAAATTCTGCTGACACAAGTTGTCCTTAGCTTACACACATTTAGATTTTCAACATCCTTATTTCAGTTAGGAGTATGATTTTCCTACAGTACAAATGCTATGTAAATGTATTTCCATAACATATAGACTGATAATTAATTGGGCCAATTAGCTTAATAAAGTTTTATGTATAAGTGCTGCCTTTTTGTGGCCTAACAAAGCCTTATGAACAGAACTCTCCAAGCACAAACATGGCCAGGGGCCAGGCAGTCCTGAAGAGTGGTGTCAGCTTAACACTTAAGGGAATCCAGACCTCAATCCAGTTACTGTTTTAAAAATGTGTATCTCCATTTCCTGTTACACTGACTTCTGCATGTCTTTAGAGGTGTGGAAAGACTTTCAAGAGTTTATAATTCAGCCAACATGAATGTTGTAATGTCCTCAACTGCCTCCTTCTTTGCTTTCAATGACAACTTCATCTGTGACCTCTAAAGATCTTCCTTTGCTTTTCAGAACTGCATTTGTGCTCTTTCCCTAAGATTTTATTTGCAGCCCATTATGAGTAAATGTGGGGAGAAGAAGAGAAATAAACTGTGCAAGTTAATCCTACAGCTTCTTCAGCCTGCCTCAATGTGTGTCTCCTCTACTCAAGAGCAGCAGCCTGGATTTCTCATGGTTTATATCAGGTATCTATGCTGGCCTTCTAATCATACATAAATCAACTTCACCAATGTAGCGTTAGAACTTATGTGTTTGGTTTATTAGGAGGGTTTAGTTCAAAAACTTTTATGTTCCAAAAGCAGCAAAACTGCCAGTATTAAATTCCCACAGTATACTGCCTAGCTGAAAGGCAAAAATCTCATGCTGGTTAGTCTGACTGTCCACTAATAACAGACACATCCCCTTTACTATGACATACTATTAGAGTTATGATAGGAATTGTCTAAAAAGCCTCTTCTTCTCCATTTTCTCTCTTTGCCACAGCAGAACAGCAGTACCACTATCATTTTTTTTTCATGTATGCCCTACACCTTGTATAAGGCAATGGTAGACTAAGAGAAAAGACATAATGACTAGTAATTTTGTGTTTCATTCATTAGAAGAGTACTGCATTGAAAGTAGAATGGAAACTTTTATTTGAAATTTTACCTTTTTCAGGAATAAATGAATAAACAAGACAACTTTTGAATGAGAAGAAGGTGGCAGGTGGTTCACCATAGAGGTATTTTGCTGTCTATCAAAACTGCATCCAGAGTCTTTATCCAAAATCATGAACTATTAGGGCTCCATCTAAGACATTATGTTGTCAGCAAGATGAATCATACAATGTGTCCTTCCTACTCTCAAGCACATTATACGCTCCCATATGCATATAAGCACACATCCCTGTGTGCTTTGGACTGCTTGGTTTAGATTACTTTCTTAATTTTCCAATTTTAACAGAATTCCAGCTTAGTCTATTTTACCATGCTTTCTGGTGGCACCATGTATGATATAATTTTATGATGGAAGGAGTTCTTACCCATAATAATGGGTTTGTGAGGTTTTCAGCTGCCCTTCCTAGGTAGTGTTCCTGAGTTTAATACCCAGAATTTAATCACAAGGTTTTACACCAAGATAAGAAAACCACAAAGATCTGGTCTAAGCTGAGTAAAACTGCACTCACACAATTTTTGCCAATTCCTAGACAGACCAGACCTTAGCTTTGAATTAAATCACTAGAATGGCATAAATATATTCTGAAAAACAGGTTGATAAAATGAGTATATTAACATATTCTGAATACAGATACGTGATTTTTGTGTTCTGTTATTTTGAGCCCCACAAAGCCAAAACTACATTAAACTACAAAACTACATTAAAAACATATTGGATGGAAATTATGTAAATGCAAATCAATAACAGAGCCCTGATCTATTTATATAGAAATCCAAGTTAATATTAAAAAGGAAGGGAATCAATCATTAAGGATATTTTGCAGTGTCACTTTCTGTCTTGCCACAAGCTCTTGCTGGAGTCACTGCCAGCAAATCCCTCAAAACACACTCTATACCCATGAAGCCATGCCAACAAACAGCCCTGAAGCATGGTCCTTTCAGGAACTCTCTTTGGGCTGTGCAGCTGCCCACAATTAACAACATGGACCATGGGAAAATAGAGAATGCTCTCAGCTTCTTCATTTTAAAGTGAGCTGTACTCTGGAAAACCAAAAAAGGAACAGTTCACTTCAGACGTCTGTCTGTGAAGAAAAATTTAGTGTCAACATCTGGAAAATGTCTGATTGAAGCCATGCTGAAATTGGTCCCGAAGAAAAAGTGACAGTAAATAAAAAAAAAAAAAAGGCCAGGGATGTCATTTTCTTGTTCCTTTCATGACCTTTCATGACAGGAACTTCCACGCCTTTTTATTTCAAATTCAGAAGAATCACCTCTTGGGCTGCAGGTTATTTCCTCGGCCACACTCCTCCTAAAATGGCATGGACTCTCAGGGACACTCTACACAAACATCCTTTGTAGATTCAAAACACTTTCACTATTTTGGGTCCCTTTCAATGCACCATAACTTATAATTCTCTGATTAACATCTAGGCAAGGTGGCTTCATCCACACATGGCTCCTGCAATAAGTAAATAATCACAAATGCGTTCATTGCTAAAGTGCTCTTTATGAATTAAGCCCTTATCTGTCATTGTGAGCGTGAATGATACTGTTTACAGAGATGGAAGAGAAAGAAGCCCTTACCCAAACACTTTTGCCATCTGACTCTCATCTGCCTGCAACGTTAACAAAATCTCAACAGCTCATCCAGGTAGCTGGCATAGGGAAGGGCACTCAGCATGCTCATTGCTATGCAAAGCATGATGAACAGCGATGGTCATCACCAGTCTGGCAATTATTTCTACCTTTTGTCATTTCAATATGCCTCTGAGGTTGCACAGAAAGCTCTGTCTCAGTCATATTTATGGGTATTCTCAGCTGCTTGCAGTTATTGTGTAGCTCTGATTAATACTTCCTTCTCTGTGACACAGAAGGGGCTGCATTCTAATACCATCCTTTTTTTTTTCTACCAGATCCCATACTTTTGCATTAAAAATCCCCAACTTATAAATCAAGGAGGTAGTGTTGGAGGTCCATAAAAAGTGAGACCATGAAAATGTCATCACTACACATTTTATTTTCCTGTCCACTCTTCCTGAATCTTACAAATGCTGTTATCTTATTTATGGCTGAATTGTTCATTTGGGATACCTTATTCTTAAGAGGTATTCCGGCCAGGACTTCCAGCTCCACTTTCATGGTTTAGGTTATGTTTGGAATGGTTATTTCAGCTTCCTTCTTCATAGACCAAGTCCATCTGTTAGTGTCTGTGGTAAGCTTAGAGCACGAATTGAGTATTGTTAATCATGTTTTTCCCTTGTCCGGCAAAATTATTGTACTTTAGTCACACTATTTCTATATATTTTATTTTCTTCAATGACCTATACTATTTTTCCTTTGACCAGAGTAGGCATTAATAGGCTTCACAGAAGATCTTGGCAACAAAAATCACATTGTACAATTGATATCAATCTACTCCTGTGTGAATGGGACTAGATTGCATGGATCAGCTTGCCCTTCAAAAAGCTGGAGCAGCTATCACCTGGGTCTTCATTTACTTTTATAATAAAACTTCTATCATTTAATTAACAGCCAGGGAATTTTAGTCTCCCCTTAATGGGAAGTTAGGCTAGTTCTACACAGGCCTTCTCCTTTTGAATCAGAGCCTATAATCCATACAAGTGTAAGTTGTATTGATATAACCTGTATTGGTATAACATGGATACAATGCATATAACAGGCTGAATACTTGGTTTGGCCTGCAAAATATAATGACATTTATAACTACGCATTTCAGTAATTTCTTTTTCCCTTATTCTATGGTACTCAGCTCAGTGACAGCCTATAGGACTTAAAACTCCCGTCTGCATGTCCTTTATAGGCTGAATCCAGATAAATTCCAGCAGTTCTGTGATACCTCCGTGATTAACACAAAATGTTTTTAGATGTATGCTATTGTGTAGTTCAGTGCAGTAATTCACCTTCTCTAACAGGAGTTGCCACAGGTTTATTACAATTTATCTGAAGGGTATGAAGTGGTAAAGTGTTCTTTGTCCAACAGTTGAGGAGTGTGTGTGTGTGTGTGCAATATATCTATTTTTCTAAATTTCTGTAACAGCTGTTGATGGAGGGGAGAATGAAGGGAACAACTGAATCAGACAGAAGGTAGTTCCATCAGGTTGCTCTTCAAGAGGTGGACAGAGGCACTGCCAAAGCATTCTGAGTGACTTTTCCAAAGTCATTTATTGTGAGACCCTAGATAAATATCACAGCTTACATTTAACATCTGAAACGGCAAACCAAATAAAATGACGGGTAAGTAAGGCCATGGACACAATAGTAGAAAGAACCTGAAATATAATGATGCCAGATCCAATCCAGGCTGCAGAAAATTAAGCCAGAATGGAAATAAGAAAGCTAATAATAGATTCCCCAAATGGGGAAAAAAACATTCATCCTGACGTTTAGTGTAAGGATAAGTGTTCTTTGTTTATGAATGCAGTGCTACCTATTATCTTCAGACAATTTAAGCTTTCATTTGTTATCTGTACTGTAACTTGTATTTTGGGATACCCCATGAAACAACAAACAACTTATTATGCACCACTATAACTAAAGTATTCAGCACGCATGCATTTTCCTTCCTCATTGTGAATATGATGAAGTTAATCCAGTCCTTTCTTAATCAAATGCTGTAAAAATCAAAGCAGAAGTACAATACATTCTCAAGCAGAAGTGTGCTGATAGAAAATGTACCATTACGGAGTTAATTCAACAGAGTATGTCACCCAGTGGGGGGTGCAAATACATTCAAAACCGTGACAAAGGCACTTGTCACATTGTCAGAGCAATGTCTGATCCAGCACATGACATTCTGAAATGCAAGGAGTGCATGTAACAATGAATCACCCTGTGTAATATGTAATAGAAAGGATACCATAAAAAAATATTTGTATTACTACAATACAAAATGAAAAGTATCTTACTATTCATACTGTGACTTCCAATCCTATCAACATTTCACAATGCACGATGCAATAATGCCTAAGGAGGAAAAAGCAGTGATTAAAACAAAAATCACAAGACAGTGTCCAGGAAACATTCAAATGCAGAGGATGGGAGAAGAATGTGCAGACAGAGAGAATGGGCTTCACCTGCCCTAGAAGGAGATGCACAGGCTGAACAGCAGACATGAGCAGGCTGGCTCACAGCAAACATCCTCTTTCCAGGAAAAACATTGTTGGTCAACCTGAAAAAACCTCAAGTCTGCAGAACACTCACACCATTTTCAGGAAGATTAAAGCTTTGTACAGCTCTACGTGGACTTACCATGGTATGAACATGTTCAGCCCTTCCAGATCATGTAAAGGAAACAGCTCACCTAAGTTAATTCATGATGCAGGCTCACAATTTTTCCATCCAGTATTGTGCAGATCAGTCTAATACGGCATCTTTGTACTGCCTTACTAAAGAAGTGCATTTGCTGAACATGCCTGGGCAAAAAGCACAATGAAATCTATGCTTAATTCATTGCATGGATGTAATTTAGCTCAAACTGCATGATGCTACATGCTTTTCAGTCACAGCCTTCACTGCCTGAAACCAGTTATTCTTCAATTACACCTGAAGCAATGATGAGAACAAGTGTATTTCATCTTGTTCTTTCAGTGGTGCTTCTCCCTGCTCTCCCGCAGGGAGAAGGAAGCACCTTCTTCATGCTGGTGCAGTAGTCACAAGTATTCAACATTGCTTGCAAGCCCTGAAGAAACCTGACAGACATTGATCCCCTTTCCTAGCAATTCAAATTACTTCACTAGACTCCCTTATACTCTTACAAAATCCATCATCAGGCTAACCTTGTCCATAAACATCTACTGAAATACCCAAAACCCATGGAAAATATTTTCATTGCAATTATCTACATCTCTTTCATGAATCCTAGCAATAAACAAACTAACAAACAATTAAATAGCCTGGAAAGCCATTTTCTCTTCTGTCATGGCATTTACAAGCACAACAAGGAGAAAAATATCTATTTTTTAAGATGATACCCACATAGTTATTGCCATCACAGCTCCTATTGCATCATCAGTTTAGCAGCTTTCTTCACAGTTATTAGAATCAGCAACAGAATCCTCAGCTCAAATGAACACATGCTTTAAGTCTGAGAGTGCTTGGGAATTTAAGCACATACTTACAGTTAAACACATGCTTATGTCTTGTCACAGTGCCACATTCATCACTTCTGTAAACAGGTGTGCCTTCATTAGAAGGAAATAGATTTGCTCTCAACAGAGTGGATTAGAAGGTGCTGTTATGAGTTTTTATATCAGCATTTATTTCTAGCTCAAGCTGTTTTATCAAGAGTGATTGGTAAAAGCATATGTCAGCTGAGTGGGCGTGGACAAAAAGTGTAAGCAAGTAATCAGAAAGATGTGATTTTACAGATTTACAGGCCACTGTGACAGGGAAACAAGACCAAAGCTGCAAAGTCCCTGCCAGTATCTCCATATTTTATGAACTGGAGTAGATCGAACCTAAGTTTGTCAGTCGAGCTCAGCTGGAAGAGATAGTAGGAAATGCATCTTTCAGGCTAGAGGCCATGGATCATTTCTTCTTTTCATAAATCAAGTCACAAAACTCTAACTTTACCACGGCTTTGGAATGATGTTCAGTTCTGAACCTGTGATTAAAAACCAGAACAGGATCTGCTGAACAACATCCAGCTCGGTTCTGATTGCTTTTGCATATTCTGAGCTTGAATCCAATAAAAAACTCATGCAAGCATCACTTGTTTATGCTACAGTTCATTTACATGTCATTTAACTATCCAAAGGTTATGTTTAATACTGTCTAGTAAGTGTCCAGGTAACCCTAATTCACCATATGAAAGTAATCACTGATACTAACAGATCTGTGTTTGTTGCTCCGAAAAGATATTGTAGTCTTTGGTAAACTATTCACATTCTATCTCTTCTCGATAGCATTGAAATGTTTCTTTTACTTAGAGAGAGATATATATATATACATGCCAGTGTTATCTGCATTCCAATGTCAGCTTGACAGGATATTGGCTAGAGCACATTAAATCAAGTAGAAAAAGGCTAAGGTGATATTTCAGCTTTCCCAAGTGGGAAACATTCACATTTTAGTATTTTCTAGGACGATGCACCCAAGGTAAGGTATTAGTGGCTGTGTAACACTAATGCTAGCAATTCCTGAGAAACGCTTATTACACAGTGTTATACTAAGGCAGTATTGCAATGCAGATACCACTAGCTTCCCCCCGAACTGGAAATAAAGAGATAAATTACAGCATTTGCTCAGGTTCAGCATTCAAGTTTTCTATTAAGTTATAAAGAAAATCTTTTATTTAAAGCCAAGTTAGTTTTTTCCACTGTTATTGATACATTATTCTTCTGTCCAGGAGGTAAAAAATACTGAAAGATTTTAATAATGTGAAAGTCTTGGTGCCTTTTCAGATGTAAGCCCTTTTTCATACACTTGTGTTATGGATCGAGTGAGAGCTTTGGACAAGCCTGCCCTAGGCTCAGATTTTTCACAGCAGCTCTACTTAGGTGACCTGCACCTGAACCGCTATGGCTCACAAGTTCTCAAGAATGGCAGACCAAGTCTATTATAAAATGGGTTATTTATTAAATAGACAGGAGATTAACAGACAAAAGGCCTTAAACAGAGTTAGTTACTACACAGGATAAAACAAAAGACCTACCAGTAGATTACATAAGACAGTGCATGACAGTAAGGTACCTATATTGTAGCTAGCAAAGAAATAGTATAGAGTAGGAGTCAATGCAACTTACCACCGAACTGACGGTGGGGTACACAGAGACCTTTCACTCAACCCTCAAGAGAGTAGCTCAAGATAGGCATTCCAAATCCAGAGGAGAGATCCCCACACATTTCCAGGGAATGTGCAGAAGATTTCTGCTTTGTGAAAGTATGGTGTAGCTTTTATAGTTTGTAAAGTAAAGTGTCTGTCACTCAGAAATTCAAGCTTATCTTCCTGCAATCCTGCTTTCAAGGCAAGATATTTATTGTCAGCTGAGAATGTCACCTCCATGGCGCCAAAATAACTTGCTACAAGACAAGCTGTCCTGATTGAGTTATTTCAGCAATTAGCAAATGCATGTGAGGGGGAAGATGCCCTGAGCTATCACATCAGCAGATAGATAACAGGCCATAGGGGGGCCATCCTGCCACAACTTGTTAAAAAATGTTGTCATTGTGGAGATACCAGTCACAATTCAATAGACAAGCTTTCAAATGAGACTCTCTTCTGGGTTGAACAGATTGATGGCTACATGCAAACTGGATCAGGAAGCACCTGTTTAAAAGCAGTTCTATAGATACACAAAGTAAGATGTGACAGTTGTCAAAAAATTATTTTGTCTAAATATCATAGAACTCATCTGTGCCATTCTCCCTCCCAGAAGCCTCAATGCCTCTTTTCTGTTTTGGAGCCTTATTCAACAAACATTTAAGCCATTAGTAACTTCATGCATGTGAGTGAAAATCAGGTCTTGTGTGAGTTCTGCCTGGCAGGTGCCAAAGATGATGATTATTTTAGGCAGGATGTGTTGTGGCTTAAGGCTGGTAGGCATGTCAGCCCCACACAGCTACTTTATCACTCCCCCACTGTCAGACAAGGAGAGAATAGGAAGAACAAAACCATGAAAATTCAGGGGTTGAGACAAAAATAGTTTAAAATGGGAAGGAACAAGGAACAAGGAAGAAGGGAAAAGAAAGAAAACAACAATAAACAAGAATAAAACAAAAGCAAGTGATGCAAAGAAGCCACTGACAAGCACACTGATACTTCAAGCAAAGCCTACATTCAAAAAAACCCGAAACCCTCTCCACCCATGATATTCTATGGCATGGGATATCCCTTTGGTCAGTTTGGGTCAAGCGTCCTGGTTACATCCTCTCCCAAAATCTCATGTTCCCCCAAACTTCTGCTGTGGCAGAGCTGGGAAAAGAGAAAGCCCCAGTGCCATACAAGCCCTGCCACAACATGGTGCCATCACCACTGCTTTACTCACAAATCCAAAGCAGAGCACCATCTGGAAGAAAATTAACTCCATCCCAGCCAGGCCCTGTATAATGTTTATCTTTGTGTCTGGGCTCTCTATATTCAATCCTTAGGAAGTATAGGACTTGACTCTGCATTCAGATCATGCAGAGCAGAGATGCGCTGGCTTCAAGGATAACACACTAGAGCAGCTTCTTATTGGAGGATCAGTTCCTTGGGGTGTGAACATATAAATACATTTTCTACGTCCTTAACCAACTTTTTAAGGGCATGGAACTTTCCTCTGAGAATTACTCTTTCCTCAGCCAAACCAGGCAAATATTTTGACTATTTGATATTCAAAATCATGGTTTTGCAGTTTTCCTCACATTTCCAGCTTTCTCTTAGGAGAAAGGAATGCCAGCCTTCCATGAAACATGAAATCCACAAAGGGCAGTAAAACTTTCAGGCTGGAAAGAGCACAATGGTTTGAAACAAGCAAGCAAAGTGCTATTAGCAGTCCACATCTGTCTTGATAGAAGCCTTCTCATGGTGGCTGCAGTTTAAAGGCTGTCTCATCAGTCACCACCGTTGACTATGAAAGACAAAGAAGACAAGGCAAGGACTGGAGTGATTCAGAGGCCCTGCCTCATTCCACATGGTGCACTCCAGAAAACGTGAGGAATTTCTCTGCCTGTTCAATACTCCCTGCATCCATGGACTTTAGAGCACACAGCTCTGTTCTACAAAAAGCTTCAGTTCCATTAGTTCATGGGTTTTAAACACACACCTACCTGAAAACTGATATTTGTATTACTTACGCTAAACCATCGTGGGCACCTAAGCACTACACAGACACTTGCTCACTTCCCCACCCCCAAAGACAGTTTTATGGGGAAAGACACAAAGAAAGAGCAAACCCCAGAAAAATCATGGGTCAAGGTGAGAACAGTTTAACAGGAAATGGAAAAGTGGAAGAAGAAATATGGAAAAAAACCAGAGGTCATGACACAATCATTAACCACCTCCTGTGCTAGACTGATGCCCCACCAGCTCCCAAGCAACAGATAGCTCCACTCTTCCCTCTCTTTTATTGCCGAACATGACACTGCAGGGCATAGAAAATCTCTTTGGTCAGTTTGGGTCATCTGCCTAGCTGTGCCCCCATCCTACCTCTCACACACTCCTATCTATTCACTGGGGTAGGAGTGAGCAGAGAAGGCTTTCACACTGCACAAACACTGTTCAGCAGTGTTACCAGCACCACAGGAGTTGTTATGGTGAAAATGACCTTCATCCCAGTCAAACCTAGTACAGATGCTTCAGATCAGAAACTGGCAGACAATCCTAACTCTGACCTATCTGGCAAACCCACGAGTCCTTTCAGTCTGGCCTTTGACAGTCTCCTTGCTTTTCACTGTTATCTCATGTTACATTTTCAAAACAAAGACAAATGCCTCTCTCTCGATGCAGTGGCTGCAAGACAAATTGCTTTTGCAGTGAACAGATGTAAATTGCTTGAAATTAATTTTTCTAATATAGTCTGGTCCTGCTTCCCTGGACAGGATTTGTGTTTGTAATGGAAGCTCTCTATAGGAACTTACCTGTAGTGTAGCATGTCCAACTTTTACAACTTAATAAAACAGTAAAATTAGATTGGTTTCCTGTGTTCAGTTCACTGATGATAGCTATGAAAAATAGGTTTAACTTGCATGGTTAAGTTCTATCCAGATGCATCTAAGTAATTTGTACTTGATGGGAATTATTTCACTGTCACTGAAATAGTAATTTCAGTGAGGGTGACAGTGGGACAAAAGCCTTTGAAGTCACTGAAGTTGCAGTTGGTCATATCAGGCTTAGTGCAACCTCTAATCCAGGAACTGGATCTCTTGAGCAGGTCCCTTGACTTTGCTCTTGATGGTGAAACTGGCTTCCAGAAGAATCTGGATGATCTTCTCTCCTTTCTCAAACACTTCTGCTGCAGTGTTCCCTGACACAATGATGTCATCAATGTACTGCAGATGTTCTTGAGCCTCACCCTTTTCCATTGCAGTCTGGATCAGTCCATGGCAGATGTTGGGACTGCGCTTCCACCCCTGGAGCAGATGGTTCCAGGTGTACTGCACACCCCTCCAGCTGAAGGCAAACTGAGGCCTGCACTCTGCTGCCAGAGGAATGGAGAAGAATGCATTGGCCTGCCTTGGACTCCAGCTCGTGCTGGAGCTCCAGCATATCTGGCACAGCAGTGCTCAGTGGTGGAGTCACTTCATTCAAGCCACGACACAGTCAATTTCCATTCCCCTTCAGATTTGCTCACAGGCCAAATAGGGCTGTTAAAGGGTGAGTGGGTTTTGCTGACCACCCCTTGGTTCTCCAGCTCATGGATCATCTTGTGGATGGGAATTGCAGCATCTCGAGTTGTCCTGTACTGTCGGCAATGCACTGTCGAGGTGGCAGTTGGCACTCGTTGCTCTTCCACCTTCAGAAGGTTCAGAAGGCCTGCTACAGATGGGTTCTCTGATAGTCCAGGCTAGGTGTTCAGTTGCTTAATGCCCTCTGCCTCCACAGGAGCTATCCCAAATGCCCACCTGAGTCCCTTTGGGTCTTTGAAATACCCGCTTTGGAGGAAGTCTATGCCCAAAATGCACAGGGCCTCTGGGCCAGTCACAATCTGATGTTTCTTCCACTCATTTCCAGCCAGGCTCACCTCAGCTTCCAACAGGGTCGTATCCCGCGATTCCTCCCATCATGCCAGAAATAGAAACAGGTTCTGCCCCTACATGTCCCAATGGGATTATTGTGCACTGTGCACCAGTGTCAACTAAGGCATCATATTTTTGTCGTTCTGATGTGCCAGGCCAACGAATCCACACAGTGCAAAAACCACGGTTTTCCCTGGCCTCTACCTGGCTAGAGGCAGGGCCCCGCTAGTCCTGGTTATCCTTGCTTCCCTGGGCATACATTTCAGAGGTTCCTTCAAGGGGATCGGACATGTCATCTTCTCTTCCATCATACCTGGCAGTTTGGCTATGGCCAACTGGAGCTACTTCCTTTCTGGTAGAACTTCCTCTCTGAGTCTTGCCCTCCTTCAATTCACGCACTCGTGCTGCCAGAGCAGAAGTGGGTTTTCCATCCCACCTCCTCATGTTTTCCCCACAGTCACACAGAAAGAACCACAGCTCAGCTTGTGGGGTGTGCCTTCTCTCTCTAGCTGGGGGACGCCTGCGTTTGGTAACAGAACCTCTGGTCTGTACCAACGAGATTTGGAGAAGGCCCTCTTTAATCTCCTCCCTGAGTTTCTGGTGATTCTCCTCCATCCTATCTTCCATTTTCTGCAGACATGTTTCCACAGCTGCAATTCTTGCATGTGTTGGGCCATGCACGGCATCTGCATACACTCGGAGCTTCTTCACCATAGCAAGCACGGTCTCATCCCCCTCATGCTGCTTCATCATTGCAACAGCAGAATGTATTCTTATGGCCTGAGTCGTACGAGTTTTAGCCACATCACTGGTGTACATCTTACCAAGTTTGGACTCCTAATTGTTGGGTAATCTGTGAAGACAAGCTCTACCACCGTCAGTTCTCTCAAGTGTTGAATCACTTGTTCTATGGTCTTCCACAGATATAGATATCATCTGGGCACAGGTATCTTTCCCCCACACTTCGCAAGAGCCATGTCCAGAGACTGAGAGATTCAGGCCCCCTTACCATCCCCCAGCTGATAGCCAGATCATGTGACAGGGATTCCAAATGCCTCACTTCAGTGCTGTCCAGAACTGTATTACCACCTGCAGCATCCCAAATACAGACTAACCAACTTAATATGGATTCATCAGACTGTCGAGTGTAATCCTTTCTTAGGCCACTAATGTCCTTCGTGGACCCCCATGACCCACCCACCCTGAACAGGTAGGAGATGCAGCATCATAAAGTCACCCTGAGACGTTCAGGAAGTTCAAAATCACAGTTTCGGGAGAACCCAAGTTCAAATTAACTAATTTTCTCTTTGGGCCAGTGCATACATGCTGTTGATCAGCCCTGGCATGATAGTACTTTTAAGGGCTCAGTTAGGCTGGATGCTGTTTGTAGGCCTGTAGGAACAAGCTATCTTTCCAGAGGTGCTCAGACACCATGGCAACCACCACTTTACAAGCAGACTGATAGCAACCCAAGCCCCTGAGCCATCCCATTGCCCAGAGCTACCAAGGCTTCACTAGTTCCAGTAAACATTAGAGACACTGAAATTGGAGAAAACCAAGAAGCCTGGCTCCTTGTTTGCTGAGCAAGTTTTGCTGCATTTAAAAAAAGAAAAATAAAAATAATAATAATAAAAAAAAAAAATTAGCTGGACTGTTAGCTGTATTTAAGAATGAAAATGGCCACAGCTGCTCTCTTTTGGGATGATTCATTGACAGTACACATTTAGGTGCATGCTGAAAACACAGTCACGGCATTGGATCCCTTTGGAGCTGTAGGCACAGCACAACTTATCAAAGAATCTCTGAACAGGCTCAGGCATGACCTGGAAAGCAGTCCTCAGACCTGTAAAGCCAGCTGCAGCCTAGGCAGGGATACGTACTTAGAGTACCTTATGATGAAAACTCAGGTGCCTACACCCTTGAATAGGTTTATGTACAAACTGGACATGCATGAGTCCACCACACAGTGGGGCTACACACAGGAGCTGAACAGCTGAAGAGCAGCTTGTCAGAAAATGTGCCGGAGATCGGAGTCAGCAACAAGTTGGCTATGAGCCAGAAGTGTGCCCCGGAGGCAAAAAAGGCCAGTGGTATCCTGGGTTGCTTTAGGAAGAGCACTGCCAGTAAGTCAAGTGATGAGATCTTTTCTCTCTGCTCAGCACTGGTGATGCACATGCAGATGCTGGGTCCAGGTCTGGGCCACAGTGAACATCCTGGAGTGAGTCCAGTGACAGATCACAAACACAATGAAGGGATTGGAGCACCTTTTACAGAAACAGAGGCTGAGAGAGCTGGAACTGTTCACCTGAACAGGAGAAGTCGCAGGAGGGTCTTATAAATGTGTATAAACACTCAATGGAAGAGAATAAAGAAAATGGAGTCAGACTCTTCCCAGTAATATCCAGTGAAGGAAGAAGAGGCAGTAAGCACAAATCAAACCAAGACATTCCATTTAACCACAAGGAAAAAAAAATTACTGTGAGAGTGATCAAACACAAGAACAAGTTTTCCAGAGAGGATGGTAGTCTCTGTCCCTAGAGATATTCAAAACAAACAGCCACAACACTGAGCAACCTGCTGTACCTGACTGCTACAAATGCCCACCAGCCTCAGTGGCTAAGGTTCTGTTGCCCTCATGGATTCCATGCTTCCACTTAGTTTCTAGGGGCCTAAACTCTTCCATGTTAAGTGACTTAAATATTCTGTCCTGACTGCCAGCCTGCAAAACAAGGGTGATACTTGCTCATTTTCCAAAAATTATAGAGAAAGGGAAAATGCTAGTCAATATCATATTTACTCAAATCTGTGAGTGAAATTTTACAACAACTCGGTTGAAAGAAATTTAACTTGGAATGAAATTGATTGAATTTGCAATGAAATTAAAATTACTTGAGTCTTGGCAAAAGTTAAGAAAATACCTGTTCAGCACACAAAACCCAGTGTAGCACAGAGTTATATTATGTCCCACGATCAGAGAGATGTAGGAAGTTGGACATACTTTCTGAAAGGAAGGTTTGCAACAGAAAAAGTTGAACAGTACCTGAACAAATTCTCACTTTTCAGCATTACAAGAAAAATAACCTCTTGCAAACCTAAGGACTGTGGAAAACATCATCACAGAAGTGGTAAAGAACTTGTAGGGAAGGAAAATTGGCTGAGTTTCATCTAAATTTATCTAACACATTTCAATTAACCAAAACTAATGAACATATTTCCCTTATTGAGAGTAGAAAATTAGGAGTAAGTACATTTAATTTCATTTTCAGTGGGTACAGGTTAATCTTTAGAGGAAGTTTAACAAGTCTGGCATCTGTATCACTTCTTCCAAAAACCTTAGACATCTTGTGAAACATCTCTGAGACAAACATCTACAAAGATTGTTTTTCTCTGTTGAGGAAGCATCATTTCAGCATGATGCATGCTCAATTTTCAGCACATGCAGACTTGCCAATATTTTACCTTAGAGCTTGTTTATACATGCAGGCACCTTCCTCCAGGCACCACCCAATCTGTCATAAACAATGGAAGTAAGATGAAAGTCTGCCTGTTTTCATCTGCTCACTTTGCCAGCTCAATTTAAATCACTCTGCAGGACAGAAACCTTAAACAATCAAAGAAATTCAGAACACCTGAGTTTTGGTCAGCTTTGAATCTCCTCCAAGAAAAAGTTTTCTAAAGAAACTATGCTCTTAAAACCAAGTATCTCCCTCATGACTGAAGAAGGTGAAATGAGACATTTTTTATCTGTCTGCATCTATGAATGCATCACTTATGGAAACATTATAAATAATGTAACCGGAGCTCCAGCATAAGACAGGCATGGACCTGTTGAAGCAAGTTCAGAGGAAGGCCACAAAGATGATCAGAGGGATGCAACCCCACTCCTATGAGGACATGCTGAGAGAGCTGGACTTAGCCTGGAGAAGAGAAGGCTCTGGAGAGACTTTAAAGCCTTCCACTGCATACGGGAGGTCTACAAGAAAGCTGGAGAGGGACTTCTTAAAACAGCTTCTAGTGACAGGACAAGGGGTAACGGCTTCAAACTGAAAGAGAACAGATTTAGGTAAGATGTTTGGAAGAAATTCTTTCCTGGGAGGGTGGTGAGGCATTAGAACAGGTTGCCCAGAGAAGCTGTAGATGCCCCATCCCTGGAAGTGCTCAAGGCCAGGCTGGATGGAGCTCTGAGCAACCCAATCTAGTGGAAAGTGTTCCTGCCCATGGCAACGAGACTGGAACTGAAGGATCTTTAAGGTCCGTTCTAACACAAACCATTCTTTGACTCCAATATTTACTCTGGTGAGCACTCTTAGTGTAGCCAAGAAAACTCTCCTTGTGGGAAAGATTGTAAGATTAGGCCCCATATTTCTGTAATTAGTAGTTTGCACTTTTAAAAAAGTTGACCTTGATGATCATTATTAAGAAGCTGGCCTTACTTGCTTATTTAGGCATTGTTTGTTATTGACCACATGGTAACGCATTCAACAGCTTTCTCACAAAAAAAAAATGGGCTTTATTAGACTCAGCACAATATTCCTTCCTTTCTTTTTATTTCCAGACATTTTTTCATGCTCTGGCCTTCGGAGTTCTACAGAAACATGCAGAATTTTATAAACACTGCAACATCTCTGTGCTGTGCTTAAACAAGCCTTGGTACTGAAGTGTTCAGACACTCTGGGGAACTAGCAGGCAAGACGTACTAGTAGAGCTTTAAATTACATTTAGCAGAGAAAGAGGATGCTCTACTGGTTTATCAGCAAGGAACCAGGAACAACAGCACTTTAGGGAACAGCAGAGAAATACCAGTAAATCATCCCAAAAGAATTAGAGAGGGCTCTTCCCAGAAAATGAAGAGGTGGGTAGCTCAGCTGAAGTGCCTCTACACCGGTACATGCAGCACAGGTAACAAGCAAGAGGAGTTGGAAACCATGGTGCAATTAGAAAACTATGACCTAATTGCTATCACAGAAACATGGTGGGATGAGGTACATGACTGGAGCACTGCAGCTGAGGGCCACCAGCTTTTCAGGAGACAGGCTAGGAAGGAGGGGTGGGGGTGTTGTGCTCAGTGTTAAGGCAGGGTCAGATTGTGAAGAGCTCCTCTGGGAAACAGCCATGAACAGACTGAGACCCTGCAAGTGAAAATCAAGAAGCAGACCAACAAAGGACACCTGGTGGCAGAGGTCTGCTATAGGTTGCCTGGTCAGGGGAGCCTGTCAACAAGGCATTTTGCTTCAGATACAGGAAGCATCACACTCACAAGCTCTCAACCTGATGGAGGACTTCAACCACCTGGTCATCTGCTGGGAAATCAATACAGCAAGCAATCCAGGAGACTCCTGGAGACTGTAGGGGCCAACTTCCTGGTACATGTGTTAGACAAACCAACCAAAGATGAGACATTACGGGACCTGGNTATGGAAACATTATAAATAATGTAACCGGAGCTCCAGCATAAGACAGGCATGGACCTGTTGAAGCAAGTTCAGAGGAAGGCCACAAAGATGATCAGAGGGATGCAACCCCACTCCTATGAGGACATGCTGAGAGAGCTGGACTTAGCCTGGAGAAGAGAAGGCTCTGGAGAGACTTTAAAGCCTTCCACTGCATACGGGAGGTCTACAAGAAAGCTGGAGAGGGACTTCTTAAAACAGCTTCTAGTGACAGGACAAGGGGTAACGGCTTCAAACTGAAAGAGAACAGATTTAGGTAAGATGTTTGGAAGAAATTCTTTCCTGGGAGGGTGGTGAGGCATTAGAACAGGTTGCCCAGAGAAGCTGTAGATGCCCCATCCCTGGAAGTGCTCAAGGCCAGGCTGGATGGAGCTCTGAGCAACCCAATCTAGTGGAAAGTGTTCCTGCCCATGGCAACGAGACTGGAACTGAAGGATCTTTAAGGTCCGTTCTAACACAAACCATTCTTTGACTCCAATATTTACTCTGGTGAGCACTCTTAGTGTAGCCAAGAAAACTCTCCTTGTGGGAAAGATTGTAAGATTAGGCCCCATATTTCTGTAATTAGTAGTTTGCACTTTTAAAAAAGTTGACCTTGATGATCATTATTAAGAAGCTGGCCTTACTTGCTTATTTAGGCATTGTTTGTTATTGACCACATGGTAACGCATTCAACAGCTTTCTCACAAAAAAAAAATGGGCTTTATTAGACTCAGCACAATATTCCTTCCTTTCTTTTTATTTCCAGACATTTTTTCATGCTCTGGCCTTCGGAGTTCTACAGAAACATGCAGAATTTTATAAACACTGCAACATCTCTGTGCTGTGCTTAAACAAGCCTTGGTACTGAAGTGTTCAGACACTCTGGGGAACTAGCAGGCAAGACGTACTAGTAGAGCTTTAAATTACATTTAGCAGAGAAAGAGGATGCTCTACTGGTTTATCAGCAAGGAACCAGGAACAACAGCACTTTAGGGAACAGCAGAGAAATACCAGTAAATCATCCCAAAAGAATTAGAGAGGGCTCTTCCCAGAAAATGAAGAGGTGGGTAGCTCAGCTGAAGTGCCTCTACACCGGTACATGCAGCACAGGTAACAAGCAAGAGGAGTTGGAAACCATGGTGCAATTAGAAAACTATGACCTAATTGCTATCACAGAAACATGGTGGGATGAGGTACATGACTGGAGCACTGCAGCTGAGGGCCACCAGCTTTTCAGGAGACAGGCTAGGAAGGAGGGGTGGGGGTGTTGTGCTCAGTGTTAAGGCAGGGTCAGATTGTGAAGAGCTCCTCTGGGAAACAGCCATGAACAGACTGAGACCCTGCAAGTGAAAATCAAGAAGCAGACAAACAAAGGACACCTGGTGGCAGAGGTCTGCTATAGGTTGCCTGGTCAGGGGAGCCTGTCAACAAGGCATTTTGCTTCAGATACAGGAAGCATCACACTCACAAGCTCTCAACCTGATGGAGGACTTCAACCACCTGGTCATCTGCTGGGAAATCAATACAGCAAGCAATCCAGGAGACTCCTGGGACTGTAGGGGCCAACTTCCTGGTACATGTGTTAGACAAACCAACCAAAGATGAGACATTACGGGACCTGGTAAACACTAATGAGGTGGATGAGCACATAAAAGGAGTTAAGATCGGAGGCAGCCTCGGCTGTAACAAGGCTGGTTGAGTTTGAGATCTCATGGAGTTTGGGCCTGGCAAGGAGCAAAATTAAGACCCTGAACTTTGCAAGAGTGGAATTCCAGCTGTTGGAAAAAAATGGTGAATGAGGTCCCCTAGATAACTTTCCTTAAGATAGAGGGGCTGATCAGAGCTCTCTTAGAGCACAAGAGATCTTTATCCCAGTGTGTAGGAAATCATGGAAGGCAGGCTGGAAACCAGCATGGCTGAGCAAGTGTCTGCTCATCAAAGTGAGGAGTAAGAAACAAATGTACAGCCAGTGGAAGCAGGGACAGGTAACCTGGGGAGAGTACTGGGATATAATTTGGATGTGCAGGGATGGCACCAGGAAAGTCAAGACAAAGCTGGACCAGGACTTGGCAAGAGATAGCAATAACAAGAAGGGATTCTGTAAGTACATAGGTCAGAAATGAAAGGCCACGTAGAGAGTATCCACCCTGGTAAGTGAGAAGGGTGAACTGGTGCTAACTGGAAGGCTGAGGTACTCACCAAGTTCTTTGCCTTAGTCTTTACTGGCAGCCAGGCTTCCCACTTATCTCAAATTCCTGATCCTATCTGTGTGTGTTGAGGGAGCAAAGTCCTTCACCCTATAAGGAAAGAACAGGTCTGGGATTACTTGGTGAAGCTGAACAGCCACAAGTCTATGGGATCTGATGAAATGCACTTCAGGGTCCTGAGGAAAGTGGTTTTTGTTGCCAAGCCACTCTGCATCATATCTGAAAAGTCCTGGCAGACAGGTGAAGAGACTGGAAAAAGGGAAACCTCACTCCCACTTTTAAAAACGTGAGAAAGGAAGATCTGTGGAACTATAGACCAGTGAGCCTCACTTAGATGTTTGGGAAGATCACGGAGTAAATCTTCCTTGTAGATATACTGAGGAACAGAAAAGACAAGGAGGTGACTTGAGGCAGCCAGCAAATTTTAGTGAGAGCAAATGCCTGACCAGTCTGGTGGTCTTCCATGATGCAGTGACAGCAATGGAACGGACAAGGGAAGATCGACAGATGTCTCCTATCTCTCTCCTATCTCCTTCCGTAAGGCCTTTATGGTCCCAAATGACAACATTACCTCCAAATTGGGAAGACATAGATTTGATGGGTTTACTATTCAGTGAATAAGGAATTTGCTGGATGGACACAGCCAGAGACCTGTTGACGTAGAGCCATTGACCAATGGCTCTATGTCCAGGTGGAGGCCAGTGAGGAGTGGTGTTTCTCAGGGCTGTCTGGGGACTGATGCTCTTCAATATCCTCATCAATGACATCAACAGTGACATTGAGTGCACCCTCAGCAGGTTTGCAGATGACACGAAGCTGAGACACTGAAAAGACAGGATCCTATCCAGAGGGACCTGGACAAGCTCGAGAAGTGGGCCCATGGGAACCTCATGAAGTTCAGCAAGTCCAAGCACAAAGTGCTGCCCCTGAGCCAGGGCAGCCCCAGATACGAGTACAGACTGGGAGAAGAACTCATTGGGAGCAGAGCAGCCCTGCAGAGACGGACTTGGGGGTTCTTGGGGATGAAAAGCTGGACATGACCCAGCAAGGTGTGCTCATGGCCCAGAGAGCCAACTGTGTCCTGGGCTGCAACACAAGGCAGGTGGCCAGCAGGGCCAGGGAGGAGATTCTGCCCCTCAATTCTGCCCTTGTGAGATGCCACCTAGAGTGCTGAATGAGCTCAGAAAAGACATGTGACTGTTGGAGCAGATTCAGAGAAGCACCACGAAGATTATCAGAGAGATGGAGCACCTCTCCTGCAAAAACCAGCTGAAAGACCTGGGCTTGTTCATCTTGGAAAAAAAGCTCTGGGGAGACTTCACTGTAGTCTTCCAGTACCTTAAGGGGGCTTATAATAACAAGGGAGAGGGACCTTTTTTCTGGGCAGACAGATGGGATAAGGGGCAATCATTTTAAACTGAAAGAGATCATGTTTAGATTAGCTATCAGAAGGAAATTCTTTACTGTGAGGGTAGTGATGCTAACAACTGTACTACTTGGACACAAAGTGCTCACTTTATAATATCTTGTCAGATGTTAAAAATTGTTAGGGGATTTTTGCTTAGTTTTCATCCTCATTTTAAAACCTATGCTTGTTAAAGTAAAGTCCATGAGTCAGAAAAGAAACTAACCCACAGAGGAATAGTTCTGNTTAGATGTTTGGGAAGATCACGGAGTAAATCTTCCTTGTAGATATACTGAGGAACAGAAAAGACAAGGAGGTGACTTGAGGCAGCCAGCAAATTTTAGTGAGAGCAAATGCCTGACCAGTCTGGTGGTCTTCCATGATGCAGTGACAGCAATGGAACGGACAAGGGAAGATCGACAGATGTCTCCTATCTCTCTCCTATCTCCTTCCGTAAGGCCTTTATGGTCCCAAATGACAACATTACCTCCAAATTGGGAAGACATAGATTTGATGGGTTTACTATTCAGTGAATAAGGAATTTGCTGGATGGACACAGCCAGAGACCTGTTGACGTAGAGCCATTGACCAATGGCTCTATGTCCAGGTGGAGGCCAGTGAGGAGTGGTGTTTCTCAGGGCTGTCTGGGGACTGATGCTCTTCAATATCCTCATCAATGACATCAACAGTGACATTGAGTGCACCCTCAGCAGGTTTGCAGATGACACGAAGCTGAGACACTGAAAAGACAGGATCCTATCCAGAGGGACCTGGACAAGCTCGAGAAGTGGGCCCATGGGAACCTCATGAAGTTCAGCAAGTCCAAGCACAAAGTGCTGCCCCTGAGCCAGGGCAGCCCCAGATACGAGTACAGACTGGGAGAAGAACTCATTGGGAGCAGAGCAGCCCTGCAGAGACGGACTTGGGGGTTCTTGGGGATGAAAAGCTGGACATGACCCAGCAAGGTGTGCTCATGGCCCAGAGAGCCAACTGTGTCCTGGGCTGCAACACAAGGCAGGTGGCCAGCAGGGCCAGGGAGGAGATTCTGCCCCTCAATTCTGCCCTTGTGAGATGCCACCTAGAGTGCTGAATGAGCTCAGAAAAGACACGTGACTGTTGGAGCAGATTCAGAGAAGCACCACGAAGATTATCAGAGAGATGGAGCACCTCTCCTGCAAAAACCAGCTGAAAGACCTGGGCTTGTTCATCTTGGAAAAAAAGCTCTGGGGAGACTTCACTGTAGTCTTCCAGTACCTTAAGGGGGCTTATAATAACAAGGGAGAGGGACCTTTTTTCTGGGCAGACAGATGGGATAAGGGGCAATCATTTTAAACTGAAAGAGATCATGTTTAGATTAGCTATCAGAAGGAAATTCTTTACTGTGAGGGTAGTGATGCTAACAACTGTACTACTTGGACACAAAGTGCTCACTTTATAATATCTTGTCAGATGTTAAAAATTGTTAGGGGATTTTTGCTTAGTTTTCATCCTCATTTTAAAACCTATGCTTGTTAAAGTAAAGTCCATGAGTCAGAAAAGAAACTAACCCACAGAGGAATAGTTCTGGTAGTTGAAACTGTGAGAGTGGTAGTCTCAGTCTTATAAAATTACATTGTTTTCATAATTTTCATAATTTCTATTTTTTCATAGATTTCTTCTGAGCAACTTGTATTCAGATGGTGTTCAATGTCATTAATACCCAAAGTCTTGTGCAAATCAAATTCTTTGCTGTAATCATACTAGGTTACATTTCCAGTCAGAAAGCAGGAAAAAAAGATGTGCCCCAGCTATGAAAACTTCCTTTTCCTGTGCAATGGCAGATGCATCAGAAAAAGCTAAATGACACAGAAAATCAAAAACTGTTATTTAAGAAAGTTAAGTTCTCCTCTTCCATCACAATGCCTAGGAAAATGTTACAGCAAAGATGCTACAAAATTACTGAAATTAAGGAAAACTAGCATAATCACATTCTGATTATACCTGGGGCTGCAGTTATACCTGGAAGTTGAAAAATATTTTTCTCTAAAAACATCTTTGTTCTAAAAGCTTTCTAAAAAGCTGTGAGAAACACATAGCCAGCCTTTTACAGGCTATTTTTTTACAGGAGTGAAAATCCATCTTTTGGGGAAAAAAAAAAGGAATTACAGTTTCTGGACAAAATATGAACGTGTTAAGGGCAAACCATTTGCACCAGCTGTGAAGCAAGGAAGGTATTTGCATTAAAGAGCTACTTGCAAGTCACTGTGGGAAAGCAGCAATACACCACTTTAACACCACTTCGGTGACACTCAGCATAGACCAGACCACTAAAACTCTGAAGGAATAACTTCCACCTGCAACCAAACCTGTTATAAGGTGAAGAAACCAGAATACAAAGGGAGTCATAGCTAAGCTATAAATATTTAATATATAAATCCAGTTCCTGAGGAGTTCAAAAAGCTATACAAGCACTTCCTGCATATCAGATGCATCTTTGACTTTCAGCTTGCATTTAAAGCGTGCCTTGATGTTTTTCTTACTTCGAATCATGGTGAAGATCAAAACAGACAGATTTTGGCATTTCTTTTAACCTCTAACTATTCTCAATATTTGCAGTATATCTTGGAATCTCTGAACTACAGGAAGTTACAGGAATGACTAAGTGACTGGACTGAAAAACTATCAAAGAAACAAATAATTTTAACATGCAGGGCAGAATAAAAAACATTTAAAATTGATTATTTTGTGCTAATATTGTTATTGATACATCAAGACTGATATAAATTCCTACATCATGTTACATGAGATTGTATAGCATCTAGACAACTTAAAGAATACAGTGCCTTGATTCAAGCTAGAGACTGCTTTTTACATTACCCTGATTTGAGAAAGAATGAGAAAAAAGCAGCTCTTCCATAACTTTCCCAAGAAATCATGAGAACTTTCTCAAGCAATTCCCCATGCATTATCTGTGGTCTGTAAGCTAGAAAACAGAATGTTCTTGCTTAGAAAGAGGATCTTGTCTTCTCTGTCACTTCTGTGAGCTAGAGAGATGAGTCTGAAGTATCAATTTCTTTACTCTTAGAGAAATTGTGAGACTGTACAAGCAGCAAATGAAAGGAGAATCCTACGAAGAACTAGAACATCCTTTTAGGAAACAGCAGGCATTGCCAGCAGAGAAGTATTTGTTCAGATGGTGTTAAATTCCATTTTTTCTAAGACGTCAAATACACTTTTATCCTCAGAGAAAAACAGATTTTTTGATGCATTTCCTGTACATATACTTCACATTCATCTGATAACATTCTGCATTACAGAATTCAGAAACTTATCTGCATGTATTCTGTAATGTGTGATAAATCATTCTGCCAGAGATTAGAGCAACCTCACCACTATGACGTCAGTCATAGACCCTAGTCATGATCATGTCAAAGTGTCATCTCATTTCCTAAGATTTCCTAATATGTTCTCATTATTCCTGGCTGCAATTCATGCATCAGGGGGATCTTCTCAATGAGCAGCATATAAAAGAGATGTTAATACAAGGCTGAAGGGCCTTCCTCAAAGCACTTGCCTGATATTAGACCATTTGAGAATTATGGTCCTATGTCATCAATACACATCTTCAAGTATGCTTTCTGTTAACAAATGTTGGCAATTTACAGCAGTCTCAACTTTGAAACAGGATTATTTTTATCTGGAAACAGCTGAAGTGGAATCTGGTTTGGACCAACCCAATACAGGGTGGGGTTCACCTCCAAGCTAGCAGCTGCCAGATAGGAGAGGAGGAACTGCTGGGAGGGAAGCACGGAGGTATGCTGCACATGATCATCTTGTGACTCCTTCTCCCAGTCAAACGGAGAAGGCTATCTTTGCAGTGAGAGACTTTTGGTTAAGATATGATAAAGAAAAGCCAATAAAGCTTGAAAGGAAGAAACCTTTATAATCACATCCTGGGTTTCACCCACACTTCCTAGTAAGCATAAAACAAAGAGCAGATCACTCTTCCAAGGAGGATTGCTGTGGGGAGATCCTTTACCAGTGGACCAAAACAGAAGCTGCCATGGTAAGAAGTGGACTGGCTGCATTTATAGCGTACTGGAATTTACAGTAGCAGCTTAGTGCAAATTTCTGTCCCTAATGGTTGTACTTAAGACAAATTTTACCAGGAAGATATGGAGCATACCTCAGCTCCAGCTGCTGCCAAGGGAAACAAAATGTATTTCTACCAGAAATGTAAGTACAATAGCAAAAAGCAAAGAACAATTATATTTATTTTTCCAAAATAACAGCATTAAGATATTTTGTAAACTTACTACAGCAAGACATCTCGAATTCTGAAATTTCCTCAATTTGGAACTGAGTTGCAAAAACCTACAGATATTTCCTAATCTTGAACATAAATATTTGCTGAATATCATAATACAACTTTAATTGCACAGAATCATACAATCCTGTTGACTCCCTAATAGGTATCTATCCCTACTGAAGCTTCTTCCAAATTAGGAGGAGACAATGACCTCATCCAGCAGTATTAAAAACTGGGGTCTGTGTGTAATATATTTTACACTTGAACTAACTTTTAAAAAGCTCAGCTGGCGGAGTTAATCAGCTAATCACACACCTGCTCTCTTTAGGCTTCGAGTTGGAAATCTGTAAACATGACAAGTGTTAAATACTGCAGGCAATGCTGCTGAAACACAGGGACAGTTCGGTGTGAGCAGCAGTGCTACAGGGGCTTGTCTGAGGCTGTAAGACTGCTTCCACTTCCAAATTTGTGTGGCTGGGGTAATATACAACAAAAGAAATCAAACTGCAACAGAAATATCTGGAAATGAGAATTTCAAACATCTTATTATTGTAAACTGTTGACCTCAGATGACAGTTCTGTTTCTAGAGGCAGGGGTATGTCTGTGTTTTAATGTGCAGTATCTGTCTTAGTTATGTCTAAGACTGTAACTAACAGAAGTAGAATTTTCTTTGCTTTTTTTCTTTTTTGTGAGGAGTTATTTTTCAAACCTGGCAAAGTTTGTCAGCTTCAAGTCAATCTCCTATAAATCCACACATAAAAAAAAAAAAAAAAAATCCAGCAAAAAAACCCTGTACTCTCTAGTGCAACTGTTAGAAAACCAACACAGCACATCTTATTGCTAGATCAGGCCTCCAAGTATCTGCAAATAGGAATATGAGACCATGCTTCCCTTCCCTCAGCTCAGCAGCACTTCTCAAACACAGCACTTCCAAAAATCATACTGCAATTCAAGTGGACAAAGAATTCCAAAGCCTTATTTCTCTTTAGTGAAAGGCAGTAACTGCAATGTACATTACCATACTGAATCATATTAACCCTTGTAGATACCTAGACACATGAAATTGGCTATTTGCCTCAGTTTTATGATTGCTGGTCAATGTACCAAAAAAATCCAAAAAAACAAACCACGACAAGCAAAAAAAACCAAACCAAACCAAACCAAACAACCCAAAAAAACCCCCAAAAAACCCAACAAAAAATCCCAACAGCTTTCCAGGGCCAAATGTTCAAAAAACGAAAGAATTTAGAATCTCTATAAACAAATAATTAATTAAACACAGCTTTTTTAGATTTAAGAATACTTGAAAGCAGATGAAGGGTTCTTCCTGCATACTTCGTGTTCCTTATTTTAGAAGAAGAAAAACTACTTTCGTAACAAATAGTGAAACAACTAAATAAACCCTTGCAGCAAACTTAACATTTATTTTCATCTTTTTTGACTCACCAATGGAGTTTCATGACCATTTTCAAAAGAAAATATTTCAGGAAGGTAGTTTTTTGTGTGTTTGTTGCAATTTTTTACAAGAACATGTTCTAAAGCATAGTTGAAGCTTGTTCGTATTCACCAGCAAATTAAGCAACCTTGGAAATGTATAGAACATTACAAGAAGGAAGATCTTAAGTATAAGGATGTTTGTTACTATAGGATTTCACTTGAAACATAAGGAGATTTAAACCTTTTCCTCTTCATTAGATCTGTGCATGTTGCTTTTCAAATGGATCTGCAGCTAACTGCACCACCAGTAAAAATCCCTGGCTGGAGCTGCTATGAAAGACAAGAAGTCTGTTGGAATGATTTTATTAATTTTATGCTCTTGGATGAGTAAAAGACATTACAAGTGTTAAAGCAGAGTAGCCATTAAGATTACAGTCGAGACATGATTAATTTTTCCCTCCCTGTCACCCGCGCTAGTCTGTCACCTTCCCCTCTGACCTGTTTCTATTCTCATTTCCTCAGCGCTCTGTGGACCAAATTCATATTGGTGACATCAGTGATGCTGAGATCAGAAATTGGATCCTTGCCTCTATTTTTCTCTTGCTTTCCCTTTGATTTGCCTTTCCCTGTGCTTCTCTTCAAAGATGCTTTGCTGCAGCTCTCAGTGCTTTGCAGGTATCCTTGACTACAGCTGACATTCCCATTCTCTGGCCAGCTGGAGCAGGTCTGGATATAATCCAGATCAAAAGCAGGTGGCTAATCAGCAAGCGAGCAACTTGTTGGCACACAACAGAAGTGACTCAGTCACTACTGGGCCCCCTCTTCCCAGTCTTAAATTTGGCCAAAAAGTAGTTGTGGGTGGTGGATCTTGAAGACAGTGGATTGTGAATCATATCACAAAAAAAAACCCCAAACCCCACAACCACAAAATGACTCTTTTGGAACTGAACAGTCACAGATACCCAGTCAGCATCCAGCTACATGGCAAACCAGCAAGGCCCAATACTGCAGCACACTTGTAATGTGCTTTTTGGAGATGGCACCAAAATAACTTTGTAATGCAAAAATTTATGACTGGATGGATAGCAGAACTTCTATGACATTAGAAAGAAAACTGCAAAGTATTTTAGCAAACCTATAAAGATAGTAATTGCACAATAATGTAACTGTTGCGTGAGATTTGTAATATATAACCCATCTAGAGTAGGTTCTAGGAGCAAACAAAGCTGCCATGTGCACAGTGATTTGAATATGTTTACAAAGCCCTGCTTGTATTTGAAATCAAAGTACATCCTCCTACAAACACTTCCACCTCGTGAAGTTACTCAGCAAATTCTTACAAGGGTAAGATAAGTCACTATTTACTTTCACTATCTATTCTTGGACGGTTTGTTTTCTAAAAAATTTTTACTAAATAGAACCCAAATTTAAAACTACAAATATTTTAAACCCAACTGCCAAAATCCTTGTTGACAGTGGTTGTTTTACAGAATGCCTTCAAAATATCCCTCTTCCTCCCATCAAGTGATTAACGCAAGTTACTGAGCTGCAAGAGGAAATACACTACATCAACACAGATTCAGCCTTCCTGCCAGCTAGATCACTGGATAGAGTTGACCTCTATGTGCTATCCATATATCTGCCACTAATTTATTCTTTCTTTCAGGGAAATTGTATGCTGTTTTCATGCTTTCAAAGTGGGGATTATCTAACTTGTAAGAATTTAGGTGTTTGGCTAAATTACATTTGCAGCGCAAGAATACTGCTCTCCATAGTGTCACTGCAGACGTAAGGAAACACTGGGGGAGAAAATGCACCAGCACAGCATGCTTAGCTAGAAATTCTACCATCACGTGGTAGAATTAACACGGTTCCGTATGCCAGGAGTACATAATAAGAAAGCCTGCGGTAGGGATCTGAACAGGAGTATTGGTACAGTTTACTCAGTTTAGCTTCCAATGCAATTTAATGTTGCTTTCTTTAAGCCAACGTACAAAAAAACCAGTGAAAGCACAATTTCGCAGGACAAGAAAATACGGTAGCTATGTGCAGCATAGCTCCATAATGTTTTGGCAGCAATTTACTTGCTGTTATCTGAGTTAAAAACAAAAGAATTTCCAAAGACGGACAAACCCAGATCACACGTGTACTTTCAGAAACAAAGTATGAAAGGTTCCATCTATGACATTTCAAGTACCATTTGCCCTAACATCTTTACCAATTCTTGAAACCAGTGCTTTGATTTTCCAGAGGGCCTCTGGCAAAGCCTGGCCATTAAATACAAACCTCAATGTAACTGCAGACCTCCATTCCTAAACTGATTGTATGGTCTGTTGCAGGGCTTGTGGTAACTACCACAATCACAATCCTTTTAACAACAAATTTTGTACTCACCAGTGTCTACTAATAGCCAGGCTGTTTCTTGAGTAAAATTACCCAACAATGTAATCCTTGGTTGAATAAGCCGTGCCTGGAAAAAAGCACTTTCATAATGACTGAAATTTGAGATCTCTGAAGGTGGATTGCCTTAACTCTCAGTTCAGCCTCTCTACAACTGCAGCAGCATTAAGGCACTTGTTTCTTAAATTGGTGTAACACTCCTTTAGCCATAACAAAAAATAATAGCGTACATGAGCCATGGTAGCATGATAAAAATGGTACTTGTTCACAATCTCTACTGAGTCTTTTATCGTTAAGATCATCCTCTAACCAACTACAATCATAATTGCTTCTGTGCGAGGTTGCTTATTCAGGAGGTTCCAAGTACACCTATCAGATGAAACAAGGCATAGAAGTTAGTTTTGAAGTTATATGCCAGCTACCAGAAAAACCTGAAGAGGCCATGAGGAGGCAAAAGAACTGGCTCAGCCAAATGGGCTTCCCACTAACTGCCAAGAACCTCCATTTCACATTCCTTGGCCTAAATTTTTTCCCCATAAATTAGCTTAAACTTGGTTTGTTTCTTATTACCATTATGACTTTTCTCATATTCTTACCTTCTCTCGTGCTTCCTCACCAGTCATGTAAGAAAAAAGCCATTTTTCTTCTAGGCAGACCATGCATACCAGCTAGGAACACAGACATAAGTCATCAGGTTTCATGTGTATTTAAAGGCAGATTTACAAAAAACAAATAAACAAACAAAATCAGGGACAAAGCCCCACAAAACAACAAAAAATCCCCACTCAAAACCACAGGAAATAGGTATAAGAAAGAGAATGGGTGTTTAGAGGGAGCAATACTTTTTGGGGGATCCTTCATTCTTCAAAATGGCCAAAATTTTGCATGTTTAACGGGTGATGTACAGGCCGCAAGGAATAGCAATGGATACATCAATGATGCTGATAATGGAGCCTCATCTCTAGATTTGCCCAAGTAATACATTTTCACATCCTGCCAATGTTATTCTCTGTGGATGCTGACTATGTACAAACGAAACCCACAGCCCCCAGTGTATTTGGGTAATTCTTCAACAGTCCACAAGTTTTTGCTAACTGGGCTGGCTGCTACTGCCCTTACCTATGCGTATGGTCCAACTCCTCTATTTAAAAATTCTATGCTGAGACAAGCACAGATTTTGTAGGTCAACTGCCCAGGCAACAAGACTAGCTAAAGTCTGTCCCACTAGCCAATCAGCTTCTAAGTGGACAATTTCTATTTAACTTTTGGGATGGTTTCTGAATCTAAAATGCTGCTGGTGCATTTAGGGTTAACCTTCCAGTTTGGATCTGCCCTGTGTAAGGATTTGTGCCACACCTTTGCTCTCAGGGGTTCTTCCAGAAAGTCCTCCCTCTGTGCAGTGGCTTCAGAAACAGACATGCCTGTGCAATCTCTATTCAGATTGCTCTGAATATAGCTCGTTCCTAGGTTCTAAAATGCAGCCTGTTCAGAGTCTCACAAGTGAAAAAAAAATAGCTTTTTGCCCAAGCAAAGTAGGAAGCAACTTAGCAGACTATCTGCTTTATTTGGGATAAGACAGCAATAGTCAGTTGTTTCAGCAATCTATACAACCTGAAGAGTCGGTTTTACTTCCTACTTGCATAACCTTGGCTTCTGAAGAAAGAGTTGGAGGGATGCAAGGCAGAAACAGGAGCAAACAGGATCAATAAAAGTACCAAGTTCTTTTCTTCTGCTGGTTGTCCTATGCCATGGCAGAAGGAGCAAGCTTAGTCTCTTGCAAGTCCTCCCAAACAGGTAGGGCAATGGCTGACTATAGTGGGAATGATGTGGGAAGAAGAGCTAAAAGAGTGGAGAGAGACAGAACTCTAATCATTACTTCAAAACAATTTTCCTGTTGCAAGAACCATTTTCACCTCTTCCACAAACAAGGCAATTTATGACAATAAATTCCAATTTATCAATTAACAATAATGCCCCTAATAATTTTCTAATGACAAAAAAATAGCTCCGTTTGTTTACAGTGGTGCAGGATAATGAATGTTTTGCTAGAGATTTCCATGTGTTTCATACCTGTTTCAGGTCTTACGCAACTGCATCTCCAATTAAACTGTTGCTACCTTGGGGATTGTTTTGTGATTACATCCTTTACATGTAGGGCTATAATAGCGTGTTTTTTGTAACTGATTATATTTGTTTGCTTGTCCCCGAGGTTTTCTTACACAGCACTCCAGTACGTGTTTCCAGTTAACTTTTAAATGTCACTTTATTTGGTCACTGGGGGGATGATTGTCTTATTACTCTTCTATCTCAGTCTGCTTGCATCTGTCCACTCACAATTTGTTTTCTTCCTTGTTAATTATTCTTAATGCATCCAGTCTTAGAGGTTCAGCAGCAGCATGCAAGTTCTCTGCATTTTTTGAAAGCCTCCTGAGCAAGTTTAACAGAATTATGCACCTGTCCTGCTTACCAATCTGTACACCACACATAATAACACTCATAAATGTCAACCTACACTTATACCCAGGCATACCACACTGACAGCTTGCTTTGTTTGATAATTTTTTCACAGTACTGTGCCTGGTGAAAAGGCAGATGGCAGTCAGGGGCAAAAGGTGCACAGCCACAGCCCTTAATGTTATTGTTAGCACACATTAGAATGCATGGAGGCAATAGTGAGGCAGAGGACTGTTCCCTGACATGCTTAGAAAAATCAATTTGCCCTGATAAATAGGAAGCAAATACAATGGGCCAATAAATAATACAGGAAACAACTGACAAATTTACAAGCATTATGGACAATATAATAGTAACAACAACATATCAACCTAGTTTCATTGCCCAGAATATTAATATCAGGCTCTTTGTAACCAGGGAGTGTAAGTTTACCTAGTTCATTGGCTTCCACAGAGCAGAATCACTCTGCCTTCCAAAGCTTCTAATCAGAGATGACCCATTTAAATGCATCCCTTTACATCCACTGAAATTAGCAAGTGCACTAGAGTTAAATCTCTATTAGACAAACACCTCACCAGTACAAATCCACAGTATTGGTACAGTTTACTCAGTTTAGCTTCCAATGCAATTTAATGTTGCTTTCTTTAAGCCAACGTACAAAAAAACCAGTGAAAGCACAATTTCGCAGGACAAGAAAATATGGTAGCTATGTGCAGCATAGTTCCATATTATTTTGGCAGCAATTCCACAGTTACTTGATACTTTCATCTTTTATCCTGAACAAATGAATTCTGAGCTATTAAACTTATCTACTTTCTTCAGATACTAGTACGTTAAGATCTAGTTGCATCTTTCTCCTCATTGTCTAGTACTAATACTCTTCAAGTACTCTCAGGTCACTTAAGACACTTTATGACACCTCTACAACTAGGTAGATAACAAGTGATGACAACTTTTTCCCAGATTCCCACTCTCTGCCGCAGGGATTAACCTGACAGTTGTTTTGCTCTATTTTGTTATTGCTCCAAGCAAGTCATTCTATACAAACTTTATAGTGGAAAAAGTCCTCATTAATTTTGCAGAAAAGTCCCAGGTATTTTTCGTAAGTTGTAATTTTTCAGGAATTTAGAATGGTTGGTTAACTGCATGTGTTTTATACACTCTAGAGGAAGTGAAAGGAGGAAAACAGTTTCTGGTTTGTGACAGTTGATAACACAAATATTTGAAAACCATTGTTAAGTTCTGTGTGACAGGCTGCTAACTCCTCTGAGTATCTTCTCACCAGAAATGGGTTATTTTAACACTGTTTAAAAGTAGTAACCAACTCTGCTCCTTTAGTTACAAAAAGCATTAAAAAAATCAAGTTTATAACCCTACTAACAGATCTTCATTAAAATATAATTCTGATTATTCTGTATTTTAGGAAAAGAATTGAAGACCATTAGGCTACATTTGAGACAGTTAGAGGCTTTCAGACTGATAAAGGCTTTTAGAAGTCCTAAAAAAAAAAAAAAAATCCATCAGGTGTACCAGAATGCAATGTTTTGATTGTGCTAACAGTCTCACACGTATATTATATTCCACCTGTGCATTAAAGAGTGCATGGCAAGAGATACAGGGCTCTAGCTCATAAGCATTGCAGGAAACTGCTGCAGCAGTTAAAAGACATTACTAACACACAGACCATTCTGCCTTCTGCCAGCCAGGACAATGGAGTGTCCCATGATGTAAAGTCTCTTCAGCAGGCTGTATCTTCTCTTCATGGAAAGTGCAGGGTGACTTTGTGAAGTCGGCAGTAACAGAGTTTCCATATCCCTAGGCATCCACAAAGCCCCACAGCAAAAACCACTACGTGGTTTTGGCTTAAGAAGCAGCGCCATGTCCACACCTCAGCTCTCACAGGTTAAACTGGAACAGCACCATCAAACTTAGACCTGGTAGTTTAATCTCCGCAAACACCTCAGAATCTAATGGGCCAATTCCAGGAACATGCTTTATGATTTATGGGAAAGGAAGCCTACACATGGGGTAGTGTCCTATTAAAATATTTTACTTTAAACTACTAAAATTTGTGTCAGAGCTGTAATGAGAGGAGCACTATTTGAGCCTAGTAGAACCTTGAAGAGTTTAGTAATTTTTCATAGGAGGTCTCTAGCAAAGCTGGTGAGAATAATCTGTGCTGAGCCTCACAATTTCATCTACTGACAGACTTTTTTTCCTTCATTTATACCCAAGTTTCTGAAAGTATGAAGATTTTCCAAACTATGAAGACAGTATGTAGCTAGAGCTGTTCTGAGAACTTTCTTTGCCAGAGGCTAACCAACTATCTCTTAGCTGTCTCAGCTAACTTACCATTTATTGCACAAGACAAACTGGACAGTAAGTCCCATTATCACTTATCCTACCCAGAAGCTGTCAAGCACATGCTTGTGAGTTAACTCAAGTACATGACTCAGGTAGATTAAATATCATGCATTAAAACCATGCTCCATAACTGCTGCTAAGTTTAACATGTACAGGTTACTGAACAAGATGGCAAAGGCCAAACAGCCTCTAGCCCTCAGACAGCAGGCAAAGTCACTGCTACAATGAACACAAAACCCTTACAAGCTAAGTACCAGAATTTACATGTAGTACAGTACAAAACATGTAAAAAGGCTAACCAATTCATTAGGGTTTCTAAAAGGAACACAGATACCTTCTTAACACAGAAATAAATGATCCTGGCTATGACAGGCCAGGAACAGACTATGACAGACTATGTGAATTTACAATTTTTTCACAAAATTATTTATCCTTTTTATGATATCCTGTTTATGACTGGATGACTCTTTCTGGAAAAACCTGTTTTGTTGGATTAAAAGTTGCCTTCACCTATCACACTTCTTGTGAAGAATGAAGTTCTCTGTAACATGTCAAAAACACAGCCTGCAGCAGCATTACTTTGCCAAAATGCAATGCGTTGATTCCTATCATAGAATCATAGAATGGTCTGGATTGCAATGAGCCTTAAAGATGATCTAGTTCCAACTCCTACCATGGGCAGCATCACCTTTCACTAGACCAGGCTGCTTAGAGTTCCATCCAAATTTACCTTGAACACTTCCAGGGATGGGACATCGACAGCGGACAACCTGTTCTAATGCCTCTCTAGCCTCACAGGAGAGAATTTCTTCCCAGTATCTGATCTAAACCTCCTGTCTTTCAGCTGGAAACCATTCTCCCTTAGCCTGTCACTACCTGTCCTTGTAAAACATCTCTCTACATCTTTCTTGCAGGTATCTCTTACCTTCAGGAACTGGAAAGCTGCAATGAGGTCACTTCAAAGCTTTCCCTCCTCCAGGCTGAACAAACCCAATTCTCTCAGCCCTTCCTAACAGGAGAGGTGTCCCACCCCTCTGTCATGTTGGTGGCCTCCTCTGGACTCGCTCCAACAGGTCCATGTCCTTCCTGTGCTGGGACCACCTGCAGCACTGCAGGTGGGGTCTCACCAGAGCAGGGTAGAGGGGCAGGGCTTCTCCCTGCTGCCCACGCTGCTTTGGATGAAGCGCAGGACATGTTTGGCTTTCTGGGCTGTGAGAGCCATGGCTGGGTCATGTCCAGCACACCCAATTTACCTTACCAGTCAAAATTAACCTGATTTATCTGAATTTCTGTGTTAAAGAGTGGTCATATGAATTGCTGTGTCAGCAGATCACTAGAAGCAGTGACTAATGCAAACAACAGTGGCAGAAAGCTGACATCTACTTCTTCCATTGGCACTACTAAATGGCCTGTCCTGTACACCATCCCACAATGAAGGATTTATTTTGGCTTTAAGATCTGTTTAGCTTTCAACAGAAGCAAACCATTCTTACGTCCTAATCAGAGTGTGAACACTAAATTAGAAAATGTCTGCATATTGACAAGGCCAACTGAATTCGAAACTTCACATTTTAAATTGCATACCTTCCTTCTTGAGTAGCTGTATTTCATGTTCATGCATCTTATTTAGTAAGGAAGAAGTATAAATAGAAAATAAAAATACCTCCTGTAACAGTTAACAATGAGCTCATAGGGGAGCACAGACAGAACACCCTTAAGGCTTTATCTTGTCATTACTCTGCAAGTTGAGTAGCAGCAGAGAGATGGCTCCAATTTATCCAGGTATTTGATAGCCTCTAGAAAAACTTACTCATCCCAGATCTGCTATTTGCCTTTGGTACTTCTGATCAAATTGTGTAACTGAGCAGATAGCAGTCACTCACCAGGGAAAACTGTGTTACGGTACCCAATAAAATTGCCCTTGCACACCGAGAACATATTTAACAAAATACTGAAACAACCCTCTCTTAACAGACCATTTCCCTCCCCGTTGTAGTGTTGTTTTCCCTTACCATTACACTCACCAGTGATTTTTGATAAAACACATTTTTGAGATAAGATGGCTAATGAGACATTCCAGGAGTTGTCTCAAATGTTACATGTTTAGGTAGGAGAGAATCTTAACATATTCTGCTACTTCACATCCATACTTCAATGCAGTGCACTGATTTATAAAATTTACCAGTATGTTCTAATTGTATTCAGTTGCTATTGTATTATGTGAAAACAGATACCGCGACTGAGAAGTTGCAAACATATTCTACTGCTTGAGAATTTAAAAAAAATATTGATATAACACGTGCCTTGCTTGTGGATTCACAGCCTTGTAATCTGAAAACTAAGCACACATGAAACAGGCAACAGACAAGAAACAGGCAACAGGACCCCAGAAAAAAACTGTGAAAACAACAACAAAAAAATCTCTACATTTTCTCTTCGGAGAATGAGAAATAGAGTTTCTTTTTTTGTCTGTGCTGTTTAATTTTTTTTTCCTGGTTGCCAGGACAAGAATATCCCTTTTCATACCATGAAGTTAAGTATAAGAAAAAAAGCATATTTAGGGAGGATGAAAGTCCTGTTAAAGTCATGCCAAATTCAGCTTTACTTAGATTCTTCTGTCTTAAACATGCTTGTATCTGGGCAAAACCAAGTCCATAGTTCAAGAAGATGAGAAAGTAGTCATAATTGGCTCTCAAATATTGTTTAAACAGTGAGCAGTAGCTTATACAAAGAAGTATTTTTTACATAGTGTAATTCCACTGCGTGTAACACTGGCTTAAACAGCACTGATGAAGGAAAAAAACATTCTGGAAGAATATATAAAGCAAATGAAAAAAATTAGGTAACTGTAAAAAAGGAAGGAGAAAAGTGCAAAGACAAACATTTGTGAGAAAAAATAAGAGGAACACAACTCAAACTTGATTGGAGGAACGAAAAGTGCATGGAGGAGAAAAAAACAAGTTATGGGAAATTCTACCAATCGCACAGTCATAAGATTTCCCTGGTATGCAGCTGTGATTTATACAGAATTGTCAGTGCAAGTCATCCTTTTCAAAGGCCGACAATATTCACTGCCTAAACAGACTTCCTTTCTAACCTAACAGCATATTCCAACCTAGAACATATATTACATGTATGTAATACATGCCATTCTTTGACTAGTGGCTTGACTTGAGTCTTAGTTGAAGAAAAAACCCATTGTCCTCCCTACTTGCTTTTCACTTGGACTAAACTGAATCACCATAGTCTTTGTAGTCATACTGCAAAGTAATTATTTTTCCCAATCTAGTATATTCAAAGTTCTACAGTGGTAGTTTTCTTTATGTATTCTGACACTGCTCTGTAATCAGCATGATTCTAAAAAGGAACACCAGAATAAGTTAATCATGATAGATTTTACCTGCGTCTTGTACTTAAGAGGCAAACTCAGAGAATGTTTAAAGATGGGTAAATTCACATTTGCCATAGGAGCGCTATTAACCACAGGAAGAATAGCAAAATGGATTCTTTAAGAAACCAGGCTTTGGTTCAGAATTCTGGGTCTGCTCCACTGAACAAAAGATGTTTGATTGCTTCCAGAAGGCTGTGCAACAACCCAGGAAGAGCCAGAACTAGGAAACAAATCATCTTACTAGAGGCACACAAGAAGATAACGGGATGCCAGAACAACAACAGGTCAACACCCAGGAATGAATGCTTAATAACTGAGGACACATCAGAGTACCAGAGAAATCCATTCTGGGCATGGCTCTCTTTAACAGTAATGAGTATGTTTACAAAATCTGCAGCTGACACAAAGCTGGTGGGATTTGGCGAGCACTTCAGAAGAGAGGATCGGAACTGAAATGGATGTTGAGAAATTGCAGAGGCTCAGAAACTATTAAGATAAAATTCAATAAAATCAGGTGTAGAGTGCTACTCTTGTAAAAACATACACACTAAACTGGGACTATTTGCTTGGGAAGTACAATGGCAGCCTGAAAAGAACAAAGAGAGAAAGAGATAATGCCACTCTGTGCTTCTCCTCTTCCATAAAATATGACAGCAAACCAAATTCCAGAACTTTAGAGAGTACAAAATTAATAGAACAGTAACACATTATCTGTGCAAGCCAGCTCACCTTTCTCACATACCAGCTTTATTCTGGAATGTATTTAGAAAGGCTCTTTTGACCAAGGAGATTGTTATTACCCTCTATTTAGCCTTGAAAAGGTCTCACTTCAATATTGTCTTTTCAACATAACACTCACAAAAACACCTTGAGAGTTTAGAGCAAATGAAGCTACTTTGAGACAGTCTTTTGACAGTCTATCTTTTAAACCTGTGAATGCAGACAGATGAGCATGTCTCCATAAAAAAAAGGCTAAGGGGAAAGGGGCATGACTACCAAGCACATTCATAAAAGTGGTATTTGAACATAAGTTTTACTTTTAAATTAAGTAGTAATTAACTCTTCCACAAGAGAAGTCCAATTGACTTTGTTGTTAACCATACCAGGTTGAGAAACACTTCACATACAATAGCCTATGGTACAGTCATTTCATTACGTACCGCAAAACAACAGATGGTTAAAGAGTGTTCCCTCCTGGATTCACCTACTTCAGGGAATGTGTTGTTCCCATTTAACAGACAGGTCATGAGAAGACCACTGGACGTCACCAGCCTCCTTGCTCATGCAGTATCCCCTGGGGCACGGTACTCAGAATTTTGTCTAGACTGCTTTTGAGTACTCCAGGGAAGGAGACTCCGCAACCGCAGTGGGCAACCTGCTCCAGTGCTCATGAGAACTTCATGTTCAGGTGGATCTTCCCGTGTTCTAGTTTCTGCCCATTACTCAGCACTACTAGAGAAGAACTTGGCTCCATCCTCATGACGTCCACCTGTCAGATATTCAGATACTTATACATATTGATGTGATCCTCTCTCAGTCTTCTCCAGACTGAACAGGCCGTGTCCCTCAGCCTTTTCTCATAACTGGGATGCTCCAGCCCCTATCTTTGCTGTCCTCCATTGGACATGTTCCAGGAGCTCCAAATCTCTCGTCCTGAGGAGCCCAGAACTGAATACATTGTTGAATTTCAGACGGTTCTTCTCTGCCCACCTCTCCAACCTGCTGAAGTCCTTCTGAAGGGCTGCACAGCTCTTTGGAGTATCAGTCACTCCTTCCAGCTTTGTGTCATCAGTCAACTTGCTGATGAGGCATCTACCCCTTCATCCAAATCACTGACAAACAAGTTAAACAATACCAGACCAGTACTGAACCCTTGGGGACACCACTAGAGACAGGCCTCCCTGTGCCACTGATTACAACCCCCTGGGATCTGCAGTTCAAGCTCAGGAAGCGTGGGCTGGATGAGCAGATGGTGAGGTGCCAGTTCTCACTGCACCTCACTGTCCGCTCATCCAGCTCACACTTCCTGAGCTTGCCTACCAGGATTCGCCACAGTGTCAAAACTCTTGCTATAAGTCCAGCTGAACATCCACTGCTCTTCCCTCATCCACTCAGGTAGTCATCTCAGCATGGAGGGCAATCAGGTTGGTTAAGTATGCTGACTACACTCCATCACCTTCTTGTCTACCACGTGTGTGGACATGGCCTCCAGGATGAAACATTTCATCACCTTTTCAGGGGTTAAGATGAGACTGACTAGCCTGTAGCTCCCTGGGTCCTCCTTCTGGCCCGCTTTGAAGACCAGGGTGGTACTTTCTTTTCTCCAGTATTCTGGCAACTTTCCTGATTGCCATGACCTTTTCAAAGATCTGAGAGGGGCCTAGCAATCATGTCTGCTACTTCCTTCAGCACTCATGGGTGTATCCCATCAGAGCCCATGGACTTGTGGATGGCAAGTTCACTTCTTTATGATTTCCCTGGACACACGAAAAAACATTTTTCTTCTCTTTTGGTTTTTATGCAGAAGCCTGATCATAAAGCCATCTTCTTGGAATGTTCTAGCTTTAGCCTTTTTTCACTGGCCACCCAGGCTAAAGCAGCTGGATTCTGCTAAGAACTGGCTGAAATATTAAAAAATAATCTTTTCTGCTATTTCTGTTGCAGTGAGTGCAATTGTCTCTGGCAGACAATTGGTAGCAAACACAGAAATAGCATCACTAACTGTTACAGCAGGGGTTTCAAGGTGGTCATGGTGAGGTTGCTGTAAATATCTGCAACTCCCTGATGGTAATGATCTCCTTTTGGTAGAAGTGTCCCTGCAAGAGTTCCACTGATACATCAGTTTCTAAACAGATTTATTATGTTGGTATCATTCTTCATATAAATCAGCTTTAGTTCTACAACAACATATCCATCTAGACATATCTCTTCTCATAGTGGTACCGTATCTAGTTTGAAAATTTTATGTGCCATTTTACCATTACTGGCACGTAACATTACATCCACATCATTAATACAAGTTAAGGGCCCTCATCTTTTCTTCCTTTTGCTATGCTAGATAAATTAATAGGGGGAAAACAAATTTATCCTATAGTGTGTGATTATTCATCGTGTTTACATATCCATTATGCACAAAGCTTCAGCTACTTGAATCTCATCTAGGGAAGCCTTATTGACCCTTCCAATTAAGATTTTCATACCAGTTGAACATGCCTCCTTTGACAAAAAACCCCATGTTTCCCATTCCCTTAGTACAAGTTACAATGAGATTCAATGATACTTCATCAAAACACAAGAGGAAAAAGCTTTCAGACTGACACCAGCAACAGGCATGTTCACGCTCTCGCAAAACGAAATTGGCTGCTGCAACCTTCCCAAAATAAACATAATCATTAACTAAATATAGCTGCATCTATCCCAGAGTCACGAGAACCCTTTTTTCTTTTGCTTGAAAGATCAACTTTATATATCTTTTTCTTCACTGTATGCTTTCTAACAAAAAGAATGGCTTGACCTGCTTTAGAATGGTTTGAGTGCTGCTGAATCCAACAAACAGTTGAGCTGTCTTGAAAGAAAGCTTCCTCTCCATTATTTAATGTTTGTTTTCTCTTCTGCAGAGAGAAAAGGCAAACAGTCCTCAGATTTACGCTGGGGAATGGAGAAGTAAAAACAAACCACAAATGCAAATGACTGCTTAATGAGAGTTTCAGTATTAAGAAAAGGGTATTAAGAAGAAGAAAAGAAGAGATAATAAAAAAGGATCTCTTTACCCCTTTCATTTCCATTAGCACAATTTTCCAAAAATGTTAACTACATACTTTTATCTCTTAAGACACCAGTCTGCAGTTTAAGACAAAGCTAAAACCAAAGCTATAAATTACAAGGGCATCAAAAGATTTACATAATGACATAAGTTATTTTGTATATAAAGATTTGAATTTTTCAATTTCTTTGAATTTGTTCCCAAGTAAATATTTTTCACAGACAATGGTGAACTGAAAATACAGCCTTTTAAACTTTTTACTTTATTGATGCTTAGTGTTGCCCAGTTAGCACTGATTCTTACACACTTATCTTTCGGCATATTGGTCATTTACATAAAAAATAAGATGAAGCTAATGACTACATTGGAAAACTACAGGAACAGTAGTAATTAGCATTGTATTGACAGCACTGTAAATTGGTGATTGAACAATAAAAAGCGCTCCAAGCCAAACACCACGTAAACAATACCTGTCACTTAAAGACCACAAGATGCTCCCAGCACTGCTTCAGGTCTTTAACTACTCCACCTAACCACAGCAGAGGAACTTCACGTTAAACTCAGTCACCTGAGCATCTGCAGTAGCTACTGATTTCACCTAGGTTCCTACGAACATTCTTACTCCACAGTACAGAGTGAAATTCACAGCAAGAGATACACTACTTTCAGAATGGCAAATACCGCCCATGTGACATGAGCTCAGAAAACATAACTACATGTAACACCACCACGTACGGCAGTCTGGCTGTATTTTTTCTCTCTCTTCAACTCGCGCTCAAGAAAAAAAAAGAACTCAGACTGGCGGGCCCATTATTTTAATGAAGTACTTAGTCGCCTGTTACACGAACAGGTATAGCTTGTAAGAAAAACATGAGAGCTCTGCAGCCCCTGCAAACCAGGTAAACCACCTAAAGGATCAAAAAACCAAACAACCCCACAAACCAAAAACCAACCCAGAAAACGGCAGGAGCACATGGAACTGGAATGCGTACTTCCAAACCAGCTGGAAAAAACCTACTCCAAGCGAAGCAAGCAAGACGGAAGAAACGCAACTGCACTGTTTTCCCTCCCTATCCCTCAGAAACAAGAGATCCACCGCGGCTTTTCACCCGCGTTCATTCTATCTGCCTCAGCAGCCGCCCCGGCCCTGCACCGCGAGGAGCTGCGGGCAGCGCGGCGCTGCCGCTGGAGCCGGAGCCTGCCTGACAGGCCGGTTCTGTTGGAATGTTCTCAGCAGCCTCCTCTCGTCCACGACAGCACCCTCTGCTACTGGAGAGAGCGGACAGGGTCTAAGTTTTTCCCCCTTTTTTTTTTTTTTTTTTTTAAGGGGAGGGAGACACCCGCCCTGGGCACGCACACACGCACACAAACACACACACACTCACTCCCAACAGCCAGACACAGCTGACCGAAGACCCGTCAGGCTGGCTCCTCCCCGCCCCTCCAGCGGGGCAGAGGCACGGCGCAGTTCCAGCACCTTCTTCACCTCTTCCCCAAACTACTCCCGCGAGTGCCGCCCGCGCCCTGCCACCGCCTTCGTACGGAAAGAGGTCCTGCCCCTCTCTCCCGCCGCAGAGGCGAGCTGGGAGGGGCACAGGAGCGCAGCGGCGGCACCCGATCGGAGGGCAGGCCGCCTGCCGCTGCACGGCCAGCGCGGGAGCGGAGCGCCGGCCCTGCGCACAGCGCCGCGGAGCGCAGCGCACCCCGCCCCGCGCTCCTGCACACCTCCGCCCCCCGCCGCTCAGCTAAGCGACAGCTCCTAGGACCAATAGAACCGCCTCTTCCGCGCAAGGGGGCGGGCACTCCCTGCCCGGGGGACCAATGGGAACACCGCTGCCTGAGCAGCGGCGTCCGCGAAGGGGGGGCGGAGGAGGGGCAGGAGTTTAGGAAGAGGAGGGAATGGCTGTCACCAATGAAGTCATGTTCGTAATCTAGTCCCTCGCTCCGGTTCTGGACTCGGGTGACTCACTGAGGGGGGAGAGGAGCGACAATCAGCACGGCGCTCCGCCCGGAGCGGAAGGTAAATACAACTTGCAACTTGGTTCAACCCCGCCAGCTCTCCGTGCCCGGCACGGTCCTTTATTGTCAGCGGCCGCGACGGCTCGCACCGTGCCCACCTTCCCTCTGTCCATCGTTCCCCTTCCCCGGGCACGGCCCCGCCGGTCCCAGGCGCCGCCGTGCCACCTGCTTCCTCTGCCCACCTTCCCCGCCTCCCGGCCCTCCCGAATATTTATATCCCCCAGTGGGTGGAGAGAAGAAACTTTTGATCCTGTATTATTCTGGAATAATCACGATGCGGATCTCCGGAGTGGGAGCGACAGAACCCCCACGGAGCCGCCGGTGGCTGACTCGTGAGTCAGCGGCACTCTCGGTCTTGCCGCCCAGCGAGCGTGTCGCGGGCTGCGGGCGGCGCGGCCACGGGAGAAACACATCCTTGGGGAGCGACAGCCCACACGGACGGGTCGTAGGCGGTTCCGCCGCAGCTGCCGGGGGTCGCAGTGTGAAGTTCAGGGTGTCCGGAGGCAGCAGAGCGCGGTGCGGTGGGGCTGTTTCTCCTCCGTGGCACACGCTGGCGCAGACCCAGCCGAGCCAGGGGAAGTGGGGAGGCATGGGGAGGGAGGAACATGGTACGTGGGGGAGCGGTCTCGCCTGAGAGGAGAGTAGCGGCATTCCCCGGCAGAGCCAGGGAGGCCATGATCCGGATCATCTCGCTGTCTGCCTGTCACAAGCATTGCACACACTGGGGAGGGGGAAAGAAGCGGGGGCTGGGACTTCGGCCGACGGGCTGCGGCTCCTGTTGCTTTTCGGTGTCTTGTTTTTAACTGTGCAGTCACTCCTGCTGTAAAGGTGTCGCGGTTTACTTCCGAAAATAGCTTGCATGTCGTCGTACCCCTCCCGTTTTCCCTGCAGAAATTCGCTCTCCTCCTCCTCCCCACCCCCAAGCAGAGTAGCACAAAACATGCGCTTACAATTTTGGAATCGCCTGCCAAGCAAAAAAGCGTTTTATTTCCGGTGTGCGCGGAAATTTTTTTTTTTTTAACCCAGCCGGGCGGGAGCGAGGATGCACACGCGCGCGGATGCTCAGGTAGCTGCGGGTCGTTTGCCCTTATGTCGGGAGAGGGGACGGCGGGGTTTGGCACCTGGAAAAGTTCTGTGCCCTGCCGGAGGCGGGGTGGGCGGCAGAGAGCTGCTGCAGCCCGCTGGCGGGCGGGGCCGGCGGGCAGCGGAGCCCGTCCCCGGGCCGCTGCGGGGCAGAGGCGGGAGGTGGCGGCGGCGGCTGGGGGAGGATAGGAGGGTGGGTGGCCTTTCTCGTTCCTCCGCCTGTGCGAGCGGCGGCGGATCAGGAAGTCACCGCCGCCACACACAGGCGCACAGACCTGTTTGGTCGGCGTGACATGGTGGCGGAGGGGAGGGGAGGCGGGGAGGGGGG
>VZRS01001518.1:118305-242423 GCA_013398055.1 Ifrita kowaldi
CTGTCGGCCGGGGAGAAAACTTTCCAGAAAGGCTGGAGGGGGAAAACAGGGCCCTGCTGGTTGTGCGCGCCCGCCCCGGCGCCTTTGCGGGGGAGGCGGCGGGCGGCCCGGCGCCGAGGCCTGCGCGCCGCCCGTCCTGCAGGGCCCGAGCACCCGAGGGCAGAGCAGCGGTGCTGCCGCGGAGGGAGGGAGGAGCAGCCGCCCTTGCCCCGCCGCCCTCCGGGGTTCCCGGGTCGCGGATCCCCTGCCGCGGCTCTTCTTGCGTCCGCGGTGCGTGGAGAAATGGAGTTTCTTATGTTGTCTCCTCCCCTCTTAAATTTATAATGGTGGAACTACAAACTGCGCACGGCTGGAAAAGTTACAGCTCTTCTAAACCCGATCTGAAGTTACAGTTTAACGATTGGCTTGGGTTGTTTTTGTTTTGTTTTTTTTTTTTGCTGAGCGGGCGTTATGGTCAGGTAAAGGGAGTGTAAAAGTGTCTGCATGATTACATACATCGCACCGAATTTGTTTTTTCTTGCTATCTGCTTCTTATGTTCGATATTCAGACTTAGCGAACTTTACGTTAACGCTGTTCTTTTTAGGATGTGTTTTTATGAATAGTTACGTGAGCATGAATATGAATATGCAAGTAAATAACCGGCTGAAAATTTACGATAAAAAGTTGTTGGTTTTTCGGTTTTTTGTTTGATCGGGCTTTTTACCGCTTTAAGTATTCTGCATGCTTTCAGTGAAGAATTGGTCTGGGATCTGTGACACGGCGTTGTTCCGTTTGCATTCTCTCCTGTTTTGCTTTAGCTTTCTAAAGCGTTAAGTGATTTTAACCACAGCACGTAAGACCCAAACCATAAACACTGTACCAGAATTTAATTCCTTTGGTAGTATATCAGTTACTTGTTCGGGGTGGGGCAGTCTCTTCTGTGCAAGTTACTATTGTTGTGCAAATACGGGCACACTTTCTCTTTGGGAACCTAATTGCCCTATTACTGTCTCTGACTTTGGTTTTTTTGTCCTTTCGTTATTCTAAGGGGAAAAGAAAACGTAGTGTATCAGAAGGATAGGCGTGCGTCAAGGCAGGTTATTGTGTTTATATATATATATCTATTTATCTATCTCAGTAATAGAAAGCAAAAAGACTGTATGGATACTGAGCTTTTAAAATTTAGAGTGCATCATACAGCATACGTGGACTTGCCAGAGTTGAGAGTAAAGCTTCGTTAAAAACATATTTTCTCTCATGAGTTATGTCTCAGCTTTAAGACTGGTATTTCCGTGGTGTTGCATAGAACGTGTGCCAAGAGTATGTTCAAAGCAGTCTTAGATCTTTTCTTTTGTTCATTTCTGAAGTGGTCTGTGAGCGTTTCTTGTCACGTTTGAAAAATGCTTTCACCAACACCTGAGGCTTGAAAATTGACAAGACAAAAAGTCCTTCAGCTGGCATACTTACATTACATATTCTTGACAAAGGTGTGTTTGAAATTACTATCTCCAGATATATTTTTCTCGGTTTTTGTTGGGCTTTTGAAGTTAAGGTCAGAATGTGCACAGTAGCAACTTAAAAATGTTTTTTGTGGTCCTGATGAGTAATATTGCTGTGAACTACAAGTGATCCTTTTTAGATGGAAAATTCTAGTTCTTTGTATTATTTAGAACATTTTTGCAAATTACTCATCAAAATGTCTGTTACATTTCCATGTGTTTCCTGCTGCAGTCAAAGTTCTTTATGTGTAAAAGGTGTTTTCCTGGACCTCCATCTCTTTTGGACTTTATCAGATTCGTTGGGTTTTTTTTCCTGATTGTCTAGTGGAATAGTCAACACAACATTATGGCATAAAGATCACTTGTCATAAAATTGGCATTAGAGAAAAGCTCATGTCTTATTTCCAAGATAAAATAAAAGCAGGATGAATAAGGGAAGAAAGTAAAACTTTCTTAAATACATCTTTGATAGTTTGTGAATACAGTAGAATAAGAAGACTAACACTGAAAATTCTTTTCTTTATTTCTGACATGTATAAAGTCATTACTTATTAGGTGTAAACATTTTCCTATTTGTCTCCACTTGGCAGAGAATATTTCCTATTTATCACTTCAAAGTTTGAGTACCCAGGTGGATCATTTAGAGGCATGACCTTTCAGAAAATGTTAAAAATAAGTTTGTTTTTACAGTAATTATACACTTTTCATGTATGTTTTCATCGATATTTTTGTATTTAAAACAATCTTCTCCCTTCTTCCTCCTCTTCTTCCCTGTTTAAGTAAAGCCAGGGCCTGTCAGTACTATGGTGCATTCCTTTCCTTCTGCCTGTATCTCATTATGGCTTTTTTTTTTTTAAGAATTGAATGCGAAAACAATGTTCAATAGCTGTGGTTAATACCTGTAGTAAAGCTCACTGTATGAAAACTTAATCCATGACCACTCAGTAGTGTCCTGTATCAGTTTTCTGTGCCTGAAATTTACAGTGGAATCTACATACATAGCAAACGTGGGCTTGATCTTGGGCATTGTCTAATGGCAATTAAGCTTGTGACTGCAGCTGTCTGCTGTCTTCTTTTCCTGAAAGCTACTGTCTTCTGCAGCAAAGCTATCAGAAAGGATCATATGTCTGTGCTGTGGCATCTTCACAGTAAAGTCTGGCAGCATAGCTTAGCCTAACTTGTATGCACTCTGATTTGTGATTATGCCTTTTGACAGTCTGGAGTACATTCAACTCCCAGCTGTTAGCCAGTCATTTTTTGCTGCTGATGTGAGTTTTTCCTAAGAGGGTAGGTTGTAAGCTAGAGCAGTTGAGAGAAGTTGAACTTCGTGTAAAGCTGAAACAGCTATGCAGTAGGAATAACAATTTCTACAATAATATTTCAAGGTGAGGAATATTGACTATCATCCTAAAGTAAACTGTCTGTGCATGTGAAAATAGATCTTACACTGCATGACTTCACAACGATGCTTCTGGTGTAAGCATTCCACCCATTTTGTGAGCTGTTGGGATGCCTGCAACAGTTTCTGATAGAGAGCTAGACATGCAGCTAAAGTGTAGTATGCAGAGGTTTTTTTCTTCTGGCTTAAGTGTCTGGATAAGTAATTAAGGTTCAGCATTTCTGGTTCTGTTGTTTGTGTTTTAAACTACAAAATCCCTTGCAGAAGGTTTTCAAGTTACACTGATGCTGCATACATGAGTGTGCGAAGGCAGGATCTCAGCTGTTAGAGTGTTTGGCTTCTCTTACGTGAACTAATAACTAAGGTATACACTGCTTGAAGATTTGAGTATTTTCACTGATTTTTTGTTGTTTCATGTAAACGTGTTTATTGATTGAACCGTCATTTAATCAAATCACAATAGTTAAACCATGATAAAAAGTAATGCTGAGTGTCCTGTGAAGTTGTACAATACAAAATACTGATTTGCTTTTAAGTATGGTAAGCTATTTTATGATGATGAGCTGCTGTCATTATTAATCAGCTCTTCTGAGTATATTCATTTGATTATAGTTAGCAGATTATGCAAGTAATACAAATCATTGACAGTATAATTTCATGTTTTCGATGATAGTATAATAAAGATAGCTCCTTTAGCATGTAGTGTATCAGAAGTTTACAGTTTATCTTTTCAAAGCCACCTGTGAATCATGACTTCAGTTGGAAATGTGTGGGGACAAGTAGACTGTAACTATTTTTCTGTGAAGAGAAAGTTACAGTCAGTATTGCAGTATCTTTGTGGCTGTTGTTTGGGTCCACGTTTGATCAGCTCTAAACGGTATAGTTTCCTTACTTTTCACTACATATCTAAGGCAGGAGATGTGGCCAAAACATCCTGGCTGAGGTTCAGTTTAGGTTGAGAGGAAAGGCAGAAGTTATATTGGATGGTGAAGGGAACTAGCTAGAAGAATTATAAATACCTATTGCTCCATCTGTTCTTAGACATGGTGTGTGCCCTGTCAAAGCAGTCTGTCATCCCTATATCTTTTTGGGTTTACAGCTGGTCTTGAATTCCAAAGTAATGCGAATGGTTTTGTACCTGCTGTGTTTTTGTTTGGGGTCTGCTAATATTCCCTCATGCGAAAAAAATCCCTGCCTTTGTTACCTTTGGGTTTGTAGCAGGTTTATACCAAAATATGTGTAATAGAAGCATTGAACTGGTGGGGATCCTATTGTACAGTGAATTAATTACATCTACAAAACTTTCTAGGTGTATATAAAATGATAGTGCAGATATATTTATGTTTAGAGACTGTTATTTCAAATTGTTTACTGTGTAGGTATTCACTGTCCTAAACAATTAGAGCTAGAAATACTTGAGCAGAGATCCTAAGTATCTCTCTTAATCTTCAGCTCTTGGTTTTGTGGCTCTTCTTTGTATTTGGATCTGGCTGAAGTGACTCTGACAAAGGTTAGGTGCCTTTTTTATTTCGCTGTCTTAGCTCTGGTTGTGTCCAGCAGAGGTGGAGAAATTCTTTGAGACCACAGGAAGAACCGTGTGATTCACCACAACTAATTCAGTTGCCAGTAGTTCATTTGGGACTACTCACAGAAGAGAATTGGTCATGTTGATCTAAATAAATCTAAGAGGTGATAAGGGATTACAGTTCAGGAAAAAAACCCATCCTGTTTGAAGTCATGTGAGCAGTATTATTCCAGTGAGTGTTTTGGCGAAATTGTAAGATTGGACACTTGAAAAACAGTTGAACAACATGTAATGTGTTTGAGAATCAGGGCCAACAGCCTTGTCATTTGGAACAATAAGATGGAATTTTAATTTTTTTTCATTGTACTATAATCTTGTAATTTGTTGGAAACATTTACCTTTTTTGCCTCTCCTTCCTCCTTGCTTTTTAATTCTAACAGGCACTACTCATTAAAAAGCAGTCCAAAGAAATAGGTCAACACTGGCTTTGGCACGGAGTTGACTTCATACTGCTTTTTTCATTGCAGGCACCAGAATTTAGCCAAACTAATACCAGTGCTACCTGCATGGAGCTTGGGCACTGTTGGACCTGTTGTCTTTTTGTAGATTTTTGCTTTGACTTTAATGAGACTTTGATAAGGGCCTAAATGAATTAGGTATCTAGCTTTTACTGAATTTTAATGAGAGCAGGGTGCCTAATTTGTATGGGTTTTTTTAATACAATCTCAGACTTAATAAATATAAACTAAGCTATTTTTGAAATAAGTTAAACCATAAACTTTTAAACAGGTTGGTTCTATGGACAGATACTTAGTTGGGAGGGCCATACTGTGTTCTGGCTTAGATCTGTTTTTTTAATTTTGTGAATTACTGTTGCCAGAGAAGATTGCTTTGTCTCTTTATTCCCATGATTGTCTTCAGACAGGATTTATTACTTGCATTTAAGTAGTATTTTCCAGTACCTTATGTTCCCTTGATACAGATTTTATAAATTACTTTTTTTTTCACATGTTCTTTGACATAGAAAATCTCTGAATACATATCTGTTTAAGACAATTCCCAATTCTGTGAGATTGGGTAAATTTATCTTCTCTCAAAGAAAGATGATGAAGGGACTTGATCTGGTGCAAGTGGTGCAAACATTCACTTTTGGGAGTTACTGTTTTTCATAGTTTGGACACTTGCTATCCTAGCAAAAAGAATTCTAAATTTTTCAAATTTGCATACAGGATATGTTTAATGTATTTGTAAATGGCAGTGTAACTAATGGACTTGAGACTGGAGCCAGTTTTTATGAGAACTAAATACTGAATTTGAAATAGGGTGGATAGGTGAGTAGAGGGGAAGATTTTGATACCCGTTTTAATGCATAGGTATAGGTAGACGTCTTTTGTGAAGTAAGATATTTTGGGATACTGTATACTGATAGTACTTTGTAATTGATTGTTCTGTATACGTTTTTCTGGATGGTGGTGGTGCTAGGTATCTGCTTTGTTAAATAGATTGAATTTTGCTTATAATGCACAGAGCAACTCAGCTGTGAGTGTCAGATTTTGCAATATCATGATTGACTCATGTAAGAACTATTTGTTGTGTGGAAATGTGTGTTGTTCTTCATACAGCCAAACACAGGCCTCTTAAAGGAAGCTATGGTATTTGCTGTTGTGAACACTTGATACCTTGATTCCTTTTGTTGTCGTGTTGTGGGGTTGTAGAGGACCGTAGGTTTTGAACTGAAAAGTTTCATAGGCATCTTTGTGTTTTAACTTGCAAGGAAACAGGATCCCAAGGTAAAGTCATAGAATCACAGAATATCCTGAGCTGGAGGTCACCCAAAGGATCATTGAGTCCAATTCTTGGTCCTCTGCAAGACACCCCAGGAATCACACCATGTGCCACAGAATGTTGTCCAAACGCTTTTTGAACTCTCTCGGGCTTTATGTTGTGACCACTTCCCTGGGGAGCCTATTCCAGTGCCCAGCCACCGTCTGGGCGAAGAACCTTTTCCTGATATCCAACCTAAACCTCCCCTGACACGACTTCAGGCCATTCCCTTGGGTCCTGTTACTGGTCGCCAGAGAGGAGAGATACAGTGACAGTGTCTGTCCCTCCTCTTCCCCTCATGAGGAAGTTGTAGACAGCACTGAGGTCTCCCCTCAGTCTCATCTGCTACAGACTGAACAAGCCAAATTACCTCAGCTGCTCCTTGGTGCTTCCCGTTTTGGGCCTTTCACCATGTTTATGGCCCTCCTTTGGGCACTCTCCAATAGCTTTATGTCTCTCTTACACTGTGGCACCCAGAACTGCCCCCAGCACTGGAGGTGAGGCTGCCCTAGTGCAGAGCAGAGCGGCACAATCCCCTCCCTTGCCCGGCTGGCAGTGCTGTGCCTGATGCCCCCCAGGACAGGGTTGGCCCTCCTGGTTGCCAGGGCACTGCTGACTCACTTTCAACCTTCCCTTGACCAGGAGCCCCAGGTCCCTTTCTGTGGCACTACTATCCAGCATCTCATTTAGTCTGTCCATACATCCAGGGTTGCCCCATCCCAGGTGCAGAATTTGGCAGTTGTCTTTGTTAAACTTCATAGGATTGGTGATTGCCCAGCCCTCCTGTTTTTCTAAGTTTCTCTGTAGGGACTCTTTGCCTTTGAGGGGGTCAACAGCTCCTCCAACTTATGTATCATTTACAAACGTATTAGTATCCCTTCAAGTCCTTCATCCAAGTCTTTTATGAAGGTGAGTTCCATCCCTGAAAGCCAACCGCATCCTGTGTTGCATCAAAAGAAATGTGGCCAGCAGAGTGAGGGAGGTTGTTCTCCCCCTCTGCTCTTGCCTCCTGAGACCCTACCTGGAGTGCTGTGTCCAGGTCTGGGGTCCCCAGCACGAGAAAGACCTGGACCTGTTGGAGTGGGTCCAGAAGATAGCCACGAAGTTGAAGAGGGTTGGGTAGAGCACCTCTCCTGTGGAAGAAGGACTGAGAGAGCAGGGGTTTTCAGCATGGAGAAGAGGATATTTCAGGGAGACCCCATTGTGGCCTTTGAGTACCTGAAGGGGCCTTATAAAAATGAGGAAGAGGGACTTTTTATATGGGCACATTGTGGTGGGACAAGGAGCAGTGGTTTTAAACTTAAAGAAGGTATATTTAGATTAGCTGTTAGGAAGACATTCTTTATGGTGGGGGTGGTGAACCACTGGCAGAGATTGATCAGAGAGGTTGTAGATGTCTGTTCCTGCAAGTGTTCAAGGCTGGGTTGAACTGGGCTCTCAACAGCCTGATCTAGTGGAAGTTGGTGTAGCTACCCATGACAGGGAGGTTGGAACTAGATGAACCTAAAAGGTCCCTTCCAACCCAAACCATTCTGTGATACTGTGTTTAAGAGCACCAGCCCTAAAGAGGAGCCCTGTGGAACCTCAAGAGTGACAGGTCACCAGCCTGATGCCACCCCATTCACTGTAACCTTTGTGCTCAGCCCATCAGCCAGCTGCTCACCCATTACACGATGTGTTTGTCCAGCTGTGTGCTGGACATTTTGTCCAGAAGGAGGATCCTGTGAGAGACAGGATTGAAACCTTTACTGAAATCCAGAAGGATTCCATCAGCTGGCTTCCCCTGATCCAAATAAGTGGGTTAGCCTGTCAAAAAAGTAAGTTAATTTTGACAGGCAGGACTTTTCTGTCAAGAACCTGTGTTGGCTGTGACCAATGACTGTGTTGTCCTTCAGCTGTTTTTCAATACCTCCAAGAATAACCTTCTCCATAATTTTGCCAGTAACTGAAGTGAGACTGCCAGGCCTGTAGTTTCCAGGCTCATCCTTCTTGCTCTTCTGGAAAATTGGGATATCAGCCAGCTTCCAGTCAGTTGGGACCTTTCCAGATTGCCGAGTCCATTCGAAAATCATTGAGATTTGTCTCGTGATGACATCAGCCAGCTCTCTTGAGTATTCTCAGATGAATTCCATTGGGCCCTATAGATTTACAGGGATCCAGCGGAAGCAGCAGATCCCATACAAGTTCAGGGTCAGCTGGGAGTTGATCATTCTCACAGCCATGGTCCTCCAGCTCAGGGCACTGGGACCCCCTTAATCCATCACTGGCTTTGAGGACAGAGGCAAAGAAAGCATTAAAGGTCTCTGCCTTGTCCGTGTCCCTGTTTGTGACTGTCCTCATCCTGTAACAGGACAGTATTATTTCTCCACTGTCTTTTGCTATTAATGCATTTCAAATCTGCTCTTTTTATTGTCCCCCTCTATTGTGGCCGGCTTCAACTCCAGCTGATCTTCAGCCTGACAAATTTCCTCCCTGCAGTGGTGAGCAGCTTCTCTGTATTCCTCTCGCGTCACCTGACCTTGCTTCTGCTGAGCCTACACCTTCCCTTTTTTGCCTCTACCTCCCAAAGAAGATTCCTGCTCAGCCAAGCCATCTTCTGCCTCACCTGCTCAACTTCTGACATTTGGGAATTGCCTCCTCCTGTTCCTTTAGAAGATGGTGCTTAAAATGTGACCAACACTGATGGACCCCATCACCTGCAAAAGCATTTTCCCAGGGTACCTCACTCAGTAATTCCCTGAGCAGCCTGAAGGCTGCTCTCCTCATGTCCAGAGTTGGGATTTTGCTGGCACTTTCCCTTCTATCAGAGATTTTAAGCTTGATTACTTTGTCGGCACTGAGGCCAAGAAGACCACCAATCACCATGTCACTCGTAAGACCCTCCCTGTTAACAAGCGTGAAGTCAAGGAGACCATCTTTCCTAGTCAGCTCCCTTAGTAGTTGAACCATGACGTAGCATCCAGGCGTTTTAGAATTTGGGCTTCGTTGTGCCAGCTGTGTGGTGTCCCCAGTTAACGTCTTACAGGTTGAATTACCCCATAAGGAGAAATTTGAAGGTGTCCCTCGGCTACTTGAAGAATTGATGTCATTGTTGTGCCTAGATGGCCTATAGCAGGCTCCCATGATGACATCTTCATTATTTGTTTGTATCTTAATCTTAACCCAGAGGATCTCAACCCTGCTGTTGCCAGTTGTAAGCTCCATACGTTCTTGTCCTTCCATTATTAACAATGCTAAACTCCTGCTTTGCCTGCGCTGCCTATCGCTCCTGAAGAGCCTGTAACCATCCATCATGGCACACCAGTCACAGGACTCTGTGTGAGTCACTGAGTTTCATTTATGCCAGATATTTCTGGCACCGGGCCAAAGCTTCCCCTTGCTCATTTCTCTGCGCTGTTCATTGTAGCCTACACCTCATGGAGCGGATTGAGTGATCTCAGTTCCTCAAGTTTTGGTGTGCCATCCCATTGCTTATCACTGGCAAGCCTGGTTTTATCCCTTCCTGCCTTCCAATCTAGTTTAAAGCTCTAAAGTTAAATGAGACCTGCTAGCTCTTATGATAGAAACCTTTTTCCACTCCGCAAAAGGTGCATCCCTTCATGTATCAGTACAACAATTGTTATATAGATCATGCCCAGTAAGCCAGGGCAGGCTGCTGCCTCCTTGTATGTCCCAGTGCTCTCAGGCAAATGAAAAAAAAAGTTCTGAAAACAATCTTAATAGTCCTTTTAATGCTTGTTTCAGTGTATTACCTTGAACCTTACAAGTGCAAATTTAAGGCTAGTCACAGCTGTTTAGGGAAAGATTTTTTGATGCGTAGGTTATAGAGATGCCCAGCTATCTTTCCTGCTTTTAGTACTGCTGTGCTGTGCTTGGCCCCCATGACATATCTGGTGATAGCAAGTCAGTTCAACTGTTGTTGTTTCTGGTAGATGTTTCTCATAGCACACCAGCTGCTTTGTTCTGTGAGTACCATACAAACGTCCAGAAATGGATGGAATTACCAGTATCCTTACCTTTCTAGTGGGCTTTTAGAAGAGTGATCAAGCTAATGGGCAACATTAAGGATCGTGTAAACATTTTCTGCTGATGACAGCTTGCATGTGTATGTATATGTGTGTGTGTCTGTGTGTAGCAATTGCCGGTAGATTTTACTTAAATTCATTTCAATGCCCCTAATGTCACATAGAAATTGTGGTTTTGTTTTTGTTTTGTTTTGTTTTTGTTATTAGAGCTGTTCTGCTAATTGAAACGGAGACAGAAAATAGATGTCCACGCCTACAGACCCTGGCACCATGCCTCATCCTGGTCCTTCCCCCGGACCAGGACCTTCACCTGGACCGATTCTGGGACCTAGCCCAGGACCAGGGCCATCTCCTGGCTCCGTTCACAGCATGATGGGGCCAAGTCCTGGTCCGCCCAGTGTCCCACATCCAATGCCAACAATGGGGCCTACAGATTATCCACAGGAAGGCATGCATCAAATGCATAAGGTAATAGTTTATTACACGTGAACCTTTTTTCCGTAGAGTTCTTTCCACTGATGAAAAATCTACTTAAACTATGTTTAGACCTGCTTGACTGCTATTACACATAACTTGCAAAACATCAGCTACACTCTGACGTCTTTCTTTATTACTAAAGATTATTCATGTATCAGGTTAAACACAGTTTCCTTGTTCTTAGTAGACTACTTTGAACTATAGAGTTAGTTGTTTGCAAATCTTCATTTGTAAACTGTACTTTTCAATAAGACAGATGTTACAAGGGAGAAAAAAATGATTGATAGTGTTAAAACTTAAAGGCACACCATTCTAACCACCTTTTTCCTCTTTTTTATTCTTGTCTGTTTGAACATACTGTGGTTTTTTCTGGGGTGGTTTTTAATTTTGCATTAAATTGTTATTCTGTTTTGTAAAAAACCCCCACAAAAACAAGCTTAGTCCCCCTTAAAGGATTTGTATTACAAATTTGTTTACTCTTCCATATTGAAAATGTGGTTGAAAAATGTGGCTTTCAAGTTATTTTATAAGGACTCCATTTTACAAAGGAATATAAAACTGCGTCATGTAGAACATGTTAATAATTGCACTTCAGTGGTTATTGTTGTACAGTTAAAATTGTATGTGTGCTTAGACTATCATTAATGTTTTCTTGAGGAAATACTTGCCTGTGTGGAAATTCCTTTGTGAGAAGAGTCTCTTTATGTATTGTCATTTTTGTTTAGTTGTATATCAGACATTTAGAACCCATAATAATTTCGATTGCACTGATGTTCTACTCAGAAATATGTAGTAGCAGCTTACAGAGCCAAGATATTGAAAACACTTTGGCAGCTGTTGTCAATTCCACATGGAATTGTTATATGCACGTACAGAAAAAATTGCAATAAAAAACTGTTTTAAAGTAATAGGAACATATTTTAATTTTCCTCTTGAAATGACATCTTCTTCATTTTGACACTCTCAGATATGGATCAGTGTCGTTCATTAAAACAATGTCCAGTCAGTAGGGACGTGACATTGCCATCTTTTACATGAAGAACTGTAAGTTTTTTAATAGCACAAAGACTAGCTGAAGTGAAGGAGGCTATGATCCAGCTTCCCATTTGTACTGACGTGTTGTAATCTCTGAGAGTACGTGCAGTAACTATAACCTTTGCATTTGAATCTTGAGGTATCTGATTTACCTGTTAGCCAGATTAGACACGTGCAGTTGGCGTTTTTTTTGTTTGTGGGGTCAGTTACAGCCCAGCTTTTCAGAACTTGGTCCCCAAACTTCACAGACAGGGATCTTAATGTTCTTCATTCATTTCTGTTTTTCTTCTACTTGCTGAAGATGGCACCAGGAATTTTCTATAGAATTGCTGAATGCTTTACACACTGTGTTTTTAACTGATATATCCTGTTATATCAGCCATTTAATTCTGTGTTAAAATTAGAAACAAACCAACAAATGTCGTCCCACAACATTCTTTCAGGGACTTCAGAGAGCATCTCACAAGGTTCTGTGAGCCAGAGTAGAAATTCTGCCATTGAGCTGGCATTGAAATGTTTTGAAAAATGCACCATGATGAGTCTGGATAGCCAATTCAAAGATGATCAGTCAGTATAGTTACAGTAAATTACTCTCCCTTTTCTATACCTTGATTCTGATAATGGAATAAAGACTATAATTTCACAAGTCTTTGTTTTGGTAGCAACAGCCTTGTTGTCCTCTAGGTTTCCACTTCAGAGGTTCCAGCATGTCTTCGTATGTGTATGATTAAGCTAGAAAATGGGTCTGCTGAGCTGATACAAGTGAAAAAAAGAAAAAATTTAAATAAAATCTTAGTTAATTTTCAGTCTAGATGAAGTTTTGAATCTGTTTTTCTGTGCAACTCCAGAAATAGTGTGTTGTGATAACTGTTGGAAGGGTCTAAGAAATACTGTAGAAGGATGTCTCTAGATTATTTTGCAAATATCACGTGACTGTTGTTCAGTGTAATTAAAAAACTGGTCAGCCACCTGCAGCTGGACCAGATAAACATTTTCTTTTTGCTTAGTGCTCTATCGTATACATTGACTTTCAAGCCATGGTATACCATAACACTGTTTTTTTTAATGAAATGCAGTAAAAATGGGGTATTGCACCAAAAGTGCCCCAGTTATACAATTGCTTGTGGGGTACCCATGTATGCAGTTGGGATGTGGTTCTTCCTCTTAAAATTCACATGCTTAACTGAAACAACTTCATTCTGTGTTAGATGTTTGGCAATAATATAATGCAGAAAGTTTTTAAAAATCCAAAGGATCAATCAATAGCTAAAACACTGATTGAAACAAATTTATGTTAATAAATTGTAGCTCCTAAAATATGATTACTTAAGAACTGTTATTATGAAAACTAAAGTTGCATATTCACTTAGTAACCAGGAAACCCTTCCACAGGAAAATTTACTATTAGTTTACATAACACAGTTTTGACAGAAACAGTAAATTAACTGCATTTCTTGCTAGTTTCTTAAGGGCTACCAACCAAATTTCCAAGAAAATACGGTTCCAAATTTTACTGAACTGTATCTTGGATGCATGACAGCTATGTTTAAGGAGGAATACTTAAGAAGTCTGTCAGGGATATTGCTAAATAGATAAACTGTAACAACCTCAGAGAGTCTTGTGAGAAAAAATACCTGGAAGCTGGAAGATGCTAAAAGAAAGCATTGCTACCTTCCTTGCCCTAATGTTACTTTTCCTCTGCATGCACATAGAAGCTTCTCTGGAGACAGAACAGGGTTACATGGTTTTAGTCTGAACCAATAAAGCCTTTGACACAGTCCCCCGCAACACTTTCCACTCTAGATTGGAGAGAGATGGTTTCAGTGAGTCGTCTGTTAGATGAATAAGAAAGTGGTAGGACAATCACATCTGGAGGATAGTGGTCAATGGCTCAGAGCTCTGATGGACACCTGTGACAAGTGGTGTCCCTCAGTGGTCTGTATTGGGACCAGTGTTACTTAATGTCTTCATTAATGACATAGGCAAAGGGACTTAGCGAGTTTGCAGATGACACCAAGCTGAGTGGTGCAGTTGACACACCTGAAGGATGGGATGTCATCCAGAGGGACCTGGACAAGCTTGAGAAGAGGGTCCGTGGGAATCTCATGAAGTTTTACAAGGCCATATGCAAGGTGCTGCACCTGGGTTGGGGCAGCTCCTGGTATCAGCACAGGCTGGGCATGAGCAGATCAGAGCAGCCCTGATGAGAAGGACTTGGGGGTGCTGGTGGGTGAGAGGCTGGACATGACCCAGCCATGGGCACTCACAGCCCAGAGAGCCAAACGTGTCCTGGGCTGCATCCAAAGCAGCGTGGGCAGCAGGGACTGGGAGGGGATTCTGCCCCTCTGCTCTGCTCTGCTGAGACCCCATCTGCATCCAGTGCTGCATCCAGCCCTGGGGTCCCTGCACTGTGGGAGCAAGTCCAGAGGAGGCCGCCAAGATGACAGAGGAGTGGAACACCTCTCCTGTTAGGAAGGGCTGAGAGAATTGGGTTTGTTCAGCCTGGAGAAGAGAAGGCTTTGAAGTGACCTCATTGCAGCTTTCTTGTACCTGAAGGTAAGAGATACCTGCAAGAAAGATGTAGAGAGACGTTTTACAAGGACAGGTAGTGACAGGCTAAGGGAGAATGGTTTCCAACTGAAAGACAGGAGGTTTAGATCAGATACTGGGAAGAAATTATTTTCCTGTGAGGCTAGGGAGGCATTGGAACAGGTTACTCAGGGATGCCCCATCCCTGGAAGTGTTCACGGCGAGTTTGGATGGGATTTGGAGCAGCTTGGTCAAGAGACTACCGCTGCAAGGGGTTTGGAGCTTTATGATCTCTGAGGTTCCTTCCAGCCCAAGTTGTTCTATGATTCTGTGTTACAGCCTTCTGTATCTTCTTATTCACTAGCTGGACCACATGGTTTTAACTGCTTAACTTTTGGTTATGACAACTTTGTAGATTGTTAATTTGCACAGTGCTCACTTGAGGAATGGATAGAGTACTGTGAGCTCTCGGTTTATTTTCTCTTCCGTTTAATTGTAACCTGATGCATAATCACTTCTTTTGTGAATTTGTAATGTGGTGTACTTTAAATGATTGCTGACTGTGGAATAACTACAATGATGTCATGGACAATGCTACTGGTTTTGGTGAATGAGATAAAAAGTGAGGGAGAGAAAAAAGAAATGTATTAGTTGTTCACTCAGATGTTCCATTAAAACAGAAGGCAAATGGTTTACCATTTCAAATATTATTGGGTAACAGATCTATGCACAGTAGACATTCTGAGAATCAAAGTAGTTCTGTCATGGTCCTAGAAGTAACAGCATGCAACATCAGCAGGCGTGTTCCCTGCATTATTGTTGTTGTTTGTGTTTATGTTAGTAAAAAAAAAGAAGTATTGCCTTGAAAAATCAACAGAGAACTTATGTAAAATGGTGATATAGTGATTTGTTAAGAGATTGATGGAATTGATGGCCAATTTCCTGCTGCAAAAACCACAGTCAGACTGTTGTCCATCAGGGATGCATTCAGTTATGCGGTGTAGTTAAGTGGCGGTTACATGACAGCACACTGCTGCTTGGTCTGTGTAATTCTGTTGTTTTAGAGGATGCATGATCTACAAGAAAAGTAGTCTGGTACTCAGTCTTTGATTTTAAGGCTGGGATGTTTTTTTGCTTGGTTGTTTTTTTAAGAAGTGGATTAAAACAGCAACAAAAAACCACCCAGCCCAGACATTGTAACGTGACAGTTTACCTGAAAATAGGTCAAACTGTGATGTGTCTGGGAGAAGACCTTAGCTGCTGAATTCATAGTAAAAGCATTGTAGGCAGAATGTTCGTTATGCGTGAGACATTATGTAAGTCTGTAAGTCTGCCAAGTCTGTAGGCAAGTGCTAGCCTACAGCTGAAGTTCATCCCTCATTCTGTTTCTAGAATTGTTTATTTGGCCTGTTCAGTACTTGTGTCCTTACTTATGGGGACCAATCAAAATTGTAATTTCTACTCAAAGTTGAATATGTTTCAACTTCCTGTTTCCCTTCTGTCATATTAGAAGACTAAAATAAAAAAAAGCACCCCAGTGTGATAGTAGTGCTTTATTGGTAATGCAGGTTACTTTCTTATCCCAACAATGTCATGGTGGAAGACAGCTTGAATAATTTATAGAGGACTGAAGAATTTACAGAAATTACATTGTGTGTAAGATCCTCCTTGTACTTTAACCTGTTGCATAGATTTAGAGTTATCCTCTGTAATGGTACAGTGATTCAAAAAAGTTATCAGAAATAACTATTCCTCAGTTCTTGCAGTCCACCACTGTCCTCTGCTGAATTGCCTTCTCTATTTTATATGTTTTTTCCCGTAGCCAGTAGAGGTGCTTTTAGATGAAATACATTCTTGGAAGTACCAGTCTCTGCATACATTAGCAATTGTTTAATCATTGAAACTAATTTTGGCTTCACAGAAGTTTATGCCATCTTCATCTTTTGTATTTTTGCTGGTAAAAACCTGATTCATGAGTTCTAATGAATTTAGTTTTCAGTTTTTTTACCACATAAGGTCTGCAAACACACAGATGCAAAACCTGTTCTTCTATTTATGTAGTCTTCCTTCCATTAGACTTGAAGCATTTCAGTTTGCTACAGTTGCTTGTGTGTCTGGTTTTTTAAAACAGTACTTTTTTTACAAAAACCTGTTCTTTTGATCAATTCTTTCCAGAGAAGCATGCCTTGAATTGAAGTTTTCTTGTATGATCATGTCTCTACCTCTCTGTTCCTGTTTGGTTTTTTATTCTTTAATTCCCTTTATCAAAGGCCGCATACTTGCTTTTCTCTTCTCTGCTACCGTTTTTTAAAAGAAAGCTCCTTTCCCCACCCTCTTTATGCTGGTACTTCTGATGTACGCATGCTGTGTCCCATCTTGCTCGCATCTGAGCTGTTTGCATTCCCAGAGGTTTCATGATTGCCACCTATTAGTGCAGTGAAACCCATCCCTGCAGTTACACCACGAATGTGAACAGCTGGAGTCTTCTGTTCTGGAAATCAGATCAAGTTACCAGCAAGTCTCCTCCTCTTGGCAGCCATAAAGATACCACGGCAGCCAGCACATACCATGACAAAATAAGAATGCATCCAGCTTTACAGGTGTTTTGGTTTCTGTAGTACTCAGCTCATGCAGACAGAATGTGAAGCGAGTGTTCTCTTCTGTGTTGGCTTTGTAAGAAGGGACAGAAAGAGAGGGAGGGATCTTCATGTCTCAGAAAAGGGCACTGGGATTTACTTGGTTAGCAAAGTGTAACTATTTTTAATGTGTCAGTCATCTGTGTCTACATTTCTATTCCATATCCCAAGTTCTTGTAATCAAAAATAGCTTCTTGAGTAGTGCGTATTTTTCTGATATAATTTCTTTTCACAAATATTTTTATACTGTCATGACAATTAAATGATTTGGTGTAACATGAAAAATCCATTTTATTTTTCCTTTTCTATAACTCTCCTCCTTTTAAACCAAACTTCTGATAAAGAAAAATGATAATGAGATCCTTCAAAAATGCTGAACAACAACAAATTCTGTACATTTTTAAAGGTGCTTTCAGTCAAATCTGATGATTGCAATGGAAAGTAGAAAATTTATATGGAGGGTTTATGAATTAAAATTTAGTATTATTTTTTTCTCTTGTAGAAAGGGTGACCTTGGTTTAATTCTGTTGAAATTGAGTCATGTGCAACAAGTTACTCAAGAAATGTGACACTTCTTTTCTGTGAGCTGATACAGCTTCTTGCACGCTCGTTTAATTAACTCCCTACAATTTCCACTGGAGTAGGTTATCTTAAGTCTCTTTTTAAAAAGAGTTCTCAGTAAATAGGTGTACATTTAGATAAAACAGACCACAAGTTCTCCATCCACATTAAGGTTTGCAAGAGCAGCACTTAGGTTGCATGCATGTGTTAGAGGGGGGCAGAGCTGCGTATTTCTGTAGAGAGAGGCTAAGTAAGTGGTGCCAGTGTGTTCCTTCCTAATACAAAGCCTTACAGAGCTCTAAGTTAGAAGTTAATTAGCTTAATCCCTTCCATAGTTAGGGATATAAGTTTTGCCTTCACGAAAAACTTCATTGTTTCTTAGGACATCTTGCTTCTGATGTTACTTTTCCCTTATTTTCACTTTCAGCGCCCTTCAGTTTCTCTTATGGAGCCTTTTTCAGTGCCCAGAATGCCCTTCAGCATGTTTCTCAGACTCCACGCTGTCTTCTCTTTCCTCTCTAAAGAGAGCACTTGAAGCTGTTTTGTATTTGAAGTACCATGGGCACTGTAGTTTTTGAGGAGTGTATGAGGGGACAGGAGCTGTAGGGAGCACAAGTATTGTTTTCCCTTCCTTGACTGGCTATCCCTGTTTTTGTGGGTGGAGATATTACCTCCTGCAATGTCACCCTTGTTTTTGAAGAGAAACAATGTTTGGGACTTTCCAGTAGAGCAATGACTGAAAGGGCAAAGTTTGGACTAAAAATAACTCAAGTTAAGCCACAGGCTCTACTTGCATAAGTTAGTGTGTGTTACACTGCTTTGTAATATGAGGCCAGTACAGGTTATGTGTTTGTATTTGGACAATTTGCCTCCCTGCCATTGCCAGCCAGTTCATAAGGTAGAAAAAAGGCCAAAAGGAAACAGACGGGACAAGCAATCTGATAGTGTTCTGTGCTTCCCCAGATATCTAATTCCAGGGTGAAGGTTTCTGGTTTTTTTATTTTGAATGACTGCTGAAAGAAGTTTTTACACTTCATGTATTTGTTTAGATTTTGAGTTAAAGTTGTTGGTATTTTTAGAGTGGATTTATGTAGTATCTCTCTCTAAATACTTATTTTGTTTTCACAGTCTATTGATGGCTTGCATGAAAAAGGACTGGTTGAAGATGTTCATTGTGGCTCCATGAAGAGTATGAGACCTCCTCATCCTGGAATGGGTCCACCTCAGAGTCCAATGGACCAGCATAGCCAAGGTTTATACATACTGTGCATGCTCTATGATTTTTTGTTCCACAGAGAGTCTGTAGTTCCATGTAACAGATTGCCAGTTATTTCCTTTCAGCTTTGTTTGGAAAAGCTGAGCAGGAGAAGGATCCCTTTGCGTTCTGGAGTGTCCATCAGGCATGTATTGGAAAAAAGCTAAGGTTCAAGTCTGTGCCTGGGGCAAGTCTATCACAGATTTCAGCTCGCATCTCTGAAAAAAAAGCCCCACCAACTTACTTCTTATCTTATGTGGCTACTGTAAATGCAAATGCATTATAATATGATTCATTTTAATCCTTTGGTGAAGTACTTATAAGAGGAGAACCCAAGCAAACCTGGAGAAACATTCTTTAATATCTGTAATTTCTGGTAAAGTGCTGATCAAAGTTCTTTCCAATATTTTTTATGCCAGGAGATAGAAACTCTTTTTAACACGTTGCTGTGTGCCTTCTTTGTGTCCATAGGTTGGAACATAAATGGACATGCATTTTGTGAGCAGCTTGGTATTTTGGAGATTTAACTGGAAACACCTGCTAGTATTAATGAGTTTGACAGCAGATAAAGCTTTCTATGTTGCATGGTTAATTATTTTACAACACCACCTGAAGAATCCTAAATGAAATTAGGCTCTTGGTGGGTGTGACACACTCTGTACATATCTGTTAGGAAGTGGTCCTTGTTTGATGTATGTACATAGGATAAGAGAAATGCTGGAAGAAGAAAACAGGTACAAATCAGCGAAAAGACTGAGCCTGAACTTTTTTGTGGCTTTTCAGAGGTATGCGACTGAAACTCCAGCGTGTAACTTGCCAGCTGAATCCCAGTCTGGGACCCAGACAATTAGAAAGTAATGTTTTTCCATTAAACCTTTCAGTATCAATTAAGTAAAATAGAACTGTTCTTTGGCATAGACAAGTTCTTCATCAGGTAAAACTTTCTCATCAATTTCAACAAAATATAAGCGTGATCATCTGAGATACAAGTTTCGCTTGTCTTTGTGTTTAGGGGACACTTTCACTTGGGATGAAATGAGCAAAGCATTTGGTCTAAAGATTAAGATGGGACAGTTCATACATTGTGTACTGAAAATACAGGAGCATTTTGAAAACGCTTCAAAAACAAGTAGCTTCTGAGTTGGTTTTTTTTGTGCTGCCTGAGGTTAGATTTCCGGGTTGTTTGGTACCACAAAAAGTTGATTGCATTTGTAGCAACTTTGTCAGGCTGGAGACTACAGGTTCCTACTCTCTTTTTTGTGTATGCCAGCAACTGTTACAATGTAAACAGATATTACTAGAGTTCTGATGTGGAGCAGGCTTTTAAAAGAAATGGTCAAAAAAAAAAAACCTGGACGTTCTAATATTTCAGATACTTTTTTTGACATTATAGAGGACTGTTATAGCTTTCATTGCCTCTATGTCTCAATTTTTTTTGTTCTTACACAATTGTCTTTTCCACAAAAAAAGTGGTGATGGTACTTGGTGCTGTTCTGATGCAAAGTGCTGTTCTGGGCAAAGTCCCATCTACTAGACTTGTACATTTTTGCCATTAGTGTACAGGTCCAGGGTAGAAAATCAGGTTCCTTAACAGCCTGTGAGCCTATTGGATATTTTCTATGTGAGTTCCCACGACACTAGAGAAAGTAGGACACTTGTTTTTTTACAAATTTTGTGGAAATATGCAGTGTGGTGAAAGAGGGTTTACCCATGCCCATGGCAAAAGGACAGTATGACTTCTCTAAGAATCCATGGAAAGATGCCTGGGAACTCTTGAAGTCCTGTCAAAATCTTCAGTTGGGTATGGTAGAAACCAAGACGTAGTATAAGGTTCACTTCCTTGTAGATGTCTGATAGTTGAGCTTGCAATACACGGTTACGTACAATTTTTAACAATATAAGTGTCAAATAGAAAATACACCTCGTTAGTGCTGGGTCTGGTTTTTCTCATGGTTTATTGTTTGTAGTCCTCAAGTTGAAGTAGATAAATATGCACTAATTAATATTTTTGAGGGACATTTGAGGTAAAGTTGCTGAATAAGTCCACAATCCCAGGAAGTGAATCATCCTAAATTTGCCCATTAGTTTGAAATCTTAGGGAGAATGGCCAAGTATCAGTAAATATTGTTGTAGGTAAAATAAAAATTGTCTATGTTTTAATTCTCTATGATGTTGCCTATAATTCAGACCATCAAGAATAATTTTTTGGAAAAATTACAAAATCATAGAAACATAGTATGGTTTGGCTTGGAAGGGACCTTTAGAAGGCCTTCTGTCCAACCCTTTTGCAGTGAGCAGGGACATCTCCAACTAGATCAGAGCCCTGTTATTGTTCAGAGTTGTTCAGCACCCCATTGAAACTTACCCTGAATGGGGATGGGGCATTTACCACCATTCTGAGCAACCTGGCCGGAGTTTCACCACCCTCATTAAAAAAAAAAGTCTTCCTTATATCGAGTCTGAATTTGTCTAAAACCGTTCCCCCTTGTCCTGTGACTACAGTCCTTTTAAAAGGTCTCTTTCCAGCTTTCTTGTAAGCCCCATTCAAGTATTGAAAGGCCCCAATAACGTCTCCCTGAAACCTTCTCTTTTCCAGGGGGAACAACCCCTACTCTCTCAGCCTGTCAGCAGAGCTGGTCCATCCCTCTGATGATATTTGTGGCCCTCCTCTGGATCCCCTCCAACAGGTCCATGTCCTTCCTGTGGGGACCCCAGAGCTGAATGCAGCACTGCAGGTGGGGTCTTACTGGAGTGGAGCAGAGGGGCAGAATCCCCTCCCTGGCCCTGCTGCCCGCACTCCTTTGGATGCAGGACACCTCTGGCTTTTTGGGCTTTGACTACGCGATGACAGGTCACATCAAGGTTCTTGTCCACCTGTATCCCCAAGCCCTTCTTGGGCTGCTCTCAGCCCCTTCACTCCCCAGCACGCATTGATGCTGGGGTTTGCCTCAACCCTTGTGCAGACCCTTGCACTTGGACTTGTTAAACCTCATGAAGTTCACGTAGTTATGCTTCTTGAGCTTGTCCAAGTCCTTCTGAATTGCATAAAGTCAGCCTTTAGACTGACAAATTTACTGTATGTTACATAAATATGATACTATTATATTATTTTTGTATAATAGTCAAACAAGTTTGTTATTTTTTGTAGCGATACTAAGCTAAATTCCTTCATTAAAATGTCAAGGAGTGTGATACAGTATTTGTACGGTTGTCAGGAAAAACGATCCTAGTCCATGTTTGGGGCTTCTCTGTGCATTGTTAAAGCCAGTAGCAGTGACGATAGACACAACCTTGTCTGCCTGGTAGAGTTATAAAAATTCCTTGGCTTGTTACTGTATGATGCTGTGATTTAAGAGAAAGATATCACTAAGTAAAATTAATATAATCTGCATTTAAATATTAAGATAATTAAATGACAAATTATAAACTTACCTATAACTAGAAGATGATCATCCACTTGTGGATTTTTCTAGTTTTTTAGAAGTCTATTTTGGGTCAGGGCTGTTCAAGGTATTTGTGATCTGGAGAAAAGTTTAAAGTCAGTACAGATAAAAATTATATATAGCGCAGAGGTTTAGCAGAAAATAATAAACAAGTTGTTTACAAAGGCTGATCAGAATCTGAGAAGAATGGGCTAATTTTTCTGGCACAGATTTTAGCACAGCCAACAACAATGTATGTCTAGGAGCAAAACAGTTTGCTGTGTAGTGGTATAAACTGTTTCATAAAAAGCGGTTTATACTGGTGAGAAGAGTATTTGTTTTATCCTGGAAAATGTTAAACTCCATTTTTTTAATCTGTCTGATGAGAGAATTAAGAGAATACTTGATCTGTCTGCACATTCCCAAAACAGTAAAAGGGTTTGTAATAGATGGAGCCTTTAAAGGGGAAAAAAAAAAAAAGGAGGCGGTGTATTTCAGTACCTGCAAATTCAAACTATTTGAATTCGGAATGTGTTAAATAGCTGTATCTTACTTAATGAAGATAATTAACCTTTAGAACAAAGATTACCCAAGTATTTGTTGCAGTTTTTGTGTCATACAAAAGCTAAGTCAACACTGGATGTCTTTCTCATCTGTTTCATGGACAAAAGGGAGAAGTTTGTTTAGAGGTCAAGAGTCTTTGGTCTGTTTTGGACAATTTAGGTCGACTATTGTCGCTGTAATGGTCCCTTACTGACAGAAATGTGCCTGTTCACAGGCTCCAAGATTCTGAGAAGAGCTGGTAAGCTAGAGTGGGAAACAATGTCCTTATATTTTTTGGCAATGGCAAGGTGGATGGTCTTCATAAAATGCTTCAGTTCTTAGAGATCTGAGTGGAACAGTTGTGATTAATCCATAGGCTGTAGTCCTTCTGTATGCAGTTTGCAATGGGAAGTGATCACAAACTGAGATTTCATTTAAATGTCAGATGTTCGAATAGCAGTCTTTTAGTTATTTTTAGTAATTTTGGTAAAGAAGGAAGTCTTGCAGAAGATTGTCTCTAAGTACAAAAGCAAGATTTAAAAAAAAATATATGCTTACAAATGTAGGTGATAAATTAGAAGTAAATTGGCAACTGCACATGCAGTTGTAGATATGGTTTATGTAAATCAAGCATACAGTTGTGAATGAAAAAGAGAAAAGTTGATACAGAATTTTGGAAATAATGATTCTTCCAGTCTATATTAAATAATTTACTACCATTTTCTGAGGTGAAATGAATGATGAGCAAATCAGAAACATTTGAAAGCTAGATCTGCATGAACTTTGTCATTTTACGTAAGTGCCTGTTCACTGTTTGAAGGGCAGTTACTGTTCTGAGACTTTTGCAATTTTTTGACTAACTGTAATTACTATGTTAAGGTATGCAACTTTATTATTTAGTTTCTGGGTTTATTTTTTTCTTGGTGCTCAGTGAGATGCGAGTCATGCAGAAAGAATGTTTTACTAGCCCAGACAGATCATCTTACTTTCATTGCATACTGCAATAGGATGATTTTCGGAAGTCTGACATTAATTTATGGGTGAAAATACTCTGAGTTGGTATCTTTCTCCTCACAGTTACTCCTTCCAGTCTTACTGCCAAACTGGAGAAAGGATAGCATTCCTGACTAGTTTTAATGACAGATTCTCTCTTCTTGAACTTATGCACAATAATGTCCCAGTTTAGTCTTAATACCTTTGTTTTGATCCTCATAGGTTAAATGAATGGAAAATCCATTGCTCCAACTTCATATTTAGCTGTAGAAATAGTAAGCTTACTGCTCGTTACTGATTTTGAATTGGGTTAGAAACTGTCTTCTGACTCTGTGAGTGAACTGCGGTGAATTTTGCAGTATTTGAGGAGTATGAAATTTAATGTAAATTGTTAGGCTGTTAAACAGATATCCAACTGATTAAAATCCTGGTTGGAATTGACTTTTGAAGGGGATAGAGGAGAAATTGCAAAGATGAGCCAAATATTTATATAAAATAAAATATTTGTATTATAAAGACTTCATTAAAATATATAAATGGACTGGAATAAACAATTTATGTATTTTTCTGGGATTTGTAAAAATTAAATGAAGTTACTATGATCCAGCCATGAAATACAGACCAATTTGAGTTGTTTGGCTGTCATTTCTTGCTGTTTGTAAATGGGAACATAAGGGCTGAAGGAATTTAGGATTCTGGGACTTGATCTGTATTCATTTTTAGTAATCTCGTAGTATTTGTTGAACTTAAAAAGACACACCATTTTTTAACTTACAGAATTCACTAATATATGCAACTTCACAGGCAGCGTTCATTGTCCCTACTGTTCTTAAATTAGTTGCACTTCCTTTTCTGAATTCTTTCAGACTTTTAATGATAAGACCTGCCACCTTACTCATCTGCCCACCAGTGTAAGACCTCTCAACAACTTTATTTCTGCAGTCCTAGTTTTAAATTACTTGCCGACGTGTGACCTCTCTTTTTCTTTGTTCAGTTTCACAAGAACTATTGTTAACCCTGGCCACACTACTGAGAGGGAAATTTTATGTTTTGCTTGCCTTAAGGAAGTTTTTAGCCTCAGTCCAACACGGACATGTTTTTCACTGTGTTCCAAGACATAATGCTTTTGTACTGTGTGTTGCGGAGATTCCTTTTCTTTGTTTTTTAAACTAGCTTCAGTTGATGGTTGAAGTGATGGTTCAATGAGTTACAGAGCTAGATTTCTTCAGTCCTGTCTATATCTTGCAAACCCAAAAATTCTCTTAGAGTCACATTCTTGAGTACAAATATACCCTGCTGTTGGTTTTAGCATAAAGATGTGACCTCTGATCCTCAGACACTTTCGTTGTTTTAAGACTTACTAAATTTTAGTGGAGGTTCAGAACTTCTGTTGTACATTCCAGTGTCTGGACTGCTAAAACTTTAACTCTTTCTGTCTCATTACTAGGGTTTATAATTCGTTTGTAGGTGTTCTTTCTGTTTCATTTTAGCATTAAAACTGGAGAAAAAGTGTCTCTATTTTTAGCACTCTGATTTTTCAGCTTTAGAACAGAAAAGAAAGATGTTATTGTTTCTGTTAACTGAAGTGAAACAAATAGCAATTAAAGCTGAAACTTTGTGTACAGTCTGCCCTCCAATAGTACTTGGTGAAGTGTTAGAACGAGGATTTCTTCCAAGGTTGATTCTGTAAAGAATATACATTGTTTATGACATGCTGTGATGTATTTCTGCTGAACAAGGTGATACCAAAGGGGGATTAAATATGTTTCTGATTATGCATGCGGTTAGGAAAACTTGAGAAGGGTTTCTGATGCAGCCTCTACTATAACCCATTGAAAGATTATGGAAAAGACAGACAAGACACTCCTCAAAGGTGTACAGTAATAGCAGAGAAGTAATGGTTACAAATTGTGTAAGTGGAATTCTGATGGAACTTACGGGAAAGGAAATTCAGCATGAGAGTGATTAAGAATCACCATCCGAGGTTTTCAGAACAGACAAGACCTGGAGAAGCCTGATAAAGCTTAGAAGTTACCACAGTTTTAAATGATAGGCAGGGTTGTTTGGTCCCTTTTCCGGTGGTGAATGACTTCTGTTCTCTGTGTTGGTCAGAACTGTAGGTTATGTATTGTCTTTTTAGGGTGGTTAAACTCAGTTTTAGGGGATCTTCTTGTGTGTATGCTTATCTGTGTTAGAGTACTTGTAATAAGATAGGAAAAAAGCAAGTAGTGTATATACCTTATTAGGACAGGCTTGTGGCTGTATCTTTTGTCACTGTCATAGTATGAAAGTTTTCAGACTTAAAAGGAAAATCTTCATATAGCATCATGAAATTTACATTGTGTAAATGCCACATTTTAGCACCTTTACAAGAGGTTTGGAAGGATTTTGTTCTTTCCTAATGTATTTTATGGGAATTTGGTTTTTGTTCTTCCTCTTGTCAAGCACAGTTTTCTATTGTTAAGAACCCTAATGAGGACTTTGAGGAAGAGAGAAAGTGTAAGTAATAAATGTATATCTGGAAAGATCAAAAAATGTCTGCTTCTGAAAACTCCTCTTTGCAAAACGTAGTCACAGACTTTGCAGCTTGAGCTGTCAGGACAGAAAACAAATACTCAACATCTCAGACCACTGTTCTAAATTTTTGTAGTCCAGATGCAGTTCAAGATCTTGGGTCTGAAATCTATCAGCCATTACGGAATTTATAAATTGGACAATATAACTTGAGGAGGGACAGAAACCATTCTTTCAAAAGCAGTTCAGAAAACAATGTAATTCCGATTAGGTGCCAATTAAGGTAAATCCTGAGATTTAGAAATATAATAATGGATAAACATTGCAATAAACCCCATTTTATAGTATAAACCAGTAATGCAATTGCATATTTTGTTTTGTTGTGGTGCGATGGGTGCTTTTTTTAAGCAGTGTGCTCAGCAAGAAGGATTTGTTGATTCCCCTCTTTTCTTAAAATAATAAAAAGATAAAAGTAGGTTGGTGGGAGAAGATGAATACGTGGAGTAAACTTGCAGTTATTTATCATACTTTTTATCACCCACAAGGGATGTATAGATCATTTTTATATTGAATGAGTATATAGCTCCAGTAGTTCTACATATTTAGTGTCTCTTTCTTCCTTTTCTTTGAACTTCACCCCTCATTTTTCTCTTGAACCATGTAACTCTTCTTACTCTTACCAAAATCATCTTCTTCTCCCTCATCATCATTTTTAAATTGAACTTGGTCTTTTTCTGTCTTGTCTGATCTCTTCCCATCACAAACCCCTCTTTACCCCTGTACTTCTATCTCATTTTCATTTTTTTAGGAGAACTGAAATCCTTTCTTCTTTTTCTTCTGTCTCATACATTTACAACCTTTATTTAAGTTGAGCACAAATTTCAGTTCTTTGACAGTCTAATCTCTTCACTTGTTTAAGTTCTAGTGACTTACAGCTGCTGTCATCCCAGAAAAGTTGAGACTACTTCGAGGTTTTGCCTATGTTGCCTTTACTGAAGGGTCAGTAAGAACAGTGAAGCTAAAGAAAGAGCAAAATTTCTTCTGTGGTCGGTACTACATACAGATGGAATTGATGTAGTTTCACTTTAAAATGACAGGAAAATTGGGAGAAGAGTAGATTGGGTGTCACAGATTCATGAACTGTGCCATGATCTTTGGATCTGTGGCTTATGAATATGGAATATGGAAATGAGCCAGAAGATTTCTAGATTTTTACGAATTTTTTTTAGACTGTCCTAATTTGTGAGATTATTTGTGTTCCACAGTACCAGAGCGAAGTGAGTAAATATTGTTACCTCTTTTTCGCTCTTGGTGGACAAAATCCCCAAAAACTAGCTGTGTGTTGGGCTTTGTGAAGCTCAGGAAAATACTTAGTAGGTGTAATTAATATTCACAATTAAAACTGCTGCATTTTCAAGTACTGTAATAAGATGCAAGCACTGTTCATTTCAGAACTGTGATTGCTCTTGATGTAGTCTTCAGCGGCTTCTTCAGAGGGTGATTTTTGTGCTTGCAGTTGATGTTCCAAGTTGTTGAGCACCCAGATGGCAAAAGGTATTGAACATACTTTGTCTGGCTCAAACTTTTAATCTGTATAAACTAAAGAGTAATTGTACGGAAAGTGAATACTATTTATTTCTATTTCTCTATGTTGGTGAGCATTAGCAAAGAGAGCCTATAGAAGTGAATGGATGTTCCTTGATGTGTGTGCATCAAAATAAACTTAGAATATTAAGCTATAAACTAGGCAGACTTCACTGCATGTGTTCCACAAAGAAACATTTTTCCAGAGTTGTAGTAAACAACACTATATCCCCAGGCTTCTGTATTGTATTTCATGTTTTAGTTTGTCTTACTCCAAATATGCACGTAATCGTTATTTTTAGCAATTATTGGACTAAATAATAGTAGTTGTTCTTGAAGAAGAGCTCCTGAATTGCACTGTTGTCTTTGCAGAAAATACTACAGCTATCCTGATGTGAGAGAGACACTTTTATGCTTTATGTACTGTTAAAAAATCAGATGAAATTTAGGTTTAACTAGCAGAGTGGCAAGTTTATGATTCTTCTACCTGTTCTAGGTTATATGTCTCCACACCCATCTCCACTAGGAGCACCTGAGCATGTGTCCAGTCCAATGTCCGGAGGAGGTCCAACACCACCTCAGATGACTCCCAGTCAGCCAGGGCCCATTATAGCAGGAGACCCTCAAGTTATGAATCAGCCTAATAGAGGGCCTTCCCCTTTCAGCCCTGCACAGCTGCATCAGCTGCGGGCTCAGATTCTAGCATACAAAATGCTGGCGAGGGGTCAGCCCTTACCCGAAAACCTCCAGCTTGCTGTCCAGGGCAAGAGAACCCTGCCTGGCATTCAACAGCAGCAGCCTCCCAGTGCCTTCAACAGACAGTCTGGTAAGTGAATCTGTGGTAAGAATCATTGCTCAGGTAATTCTCCAAATTCTACCTGTGATAGATGAAGAAATGAGTGCTGTGCAGGGCTGCAATTTGGGACTGTATTCTGGCATCAAAGTGACTAGCATGGCCTTTGGTATTAAGCTTGAGCAAGTGCATAAAACACATCTGTTATTAATAGGATATTGTCAAAACTGAAATAGAAGTTATTTCACTATGCAGTACTGTGTCTGTCCTGATATGCTTGGCAGTTTTTGAATGTTAATTTTACTTTACTGATGGCAATTTCCCTTGTTTTTCTGAGTGAATTTCCAGTCTCCTGTTGCTGTGCAGGAAAGTAGATGAATAATCTGGATTGAGTTGACTGATTATTTAGGTTGTTGAACATAAACCGTGTATTTGCTGTTAAGTGAAAAACATAAGGAAAAGGAAGTGTACGTACTTTTTTCTCACAATGGTAGTAGATATTGCAGTGAGGTAAGCAAGCACATTTTGGTCCTAAGAAAACTGTTACATTAAACACCCTGCCTCTGTAGTTTCTGAACCCTTCCATTGCTGAGTTTGCGTTAGAATTGAGAGTTAAGATGATACTATTTTCTTAGGTTTTAATAATGTCACTGTTGTCTTTATTTTGGTGAATATGGCTTTTGCTCCTAAGTAAGTTTTTTTTTTCATGAAACATGATTTTGATACAGTTCATTAGGTGTATGTAGTAACAGTAAAACCCACTTAAATCCTTATTTAATGAAGAAGTGTACTACTTGCCTGAATAGACTAGCATGCTAGAAAACAATGATTTTTGAATCTTGGAAATGCTTTGCATCTTAGCAAATTTTTTTCCTCTGTCAAATTGCAGGTATTGGGTTACATGCAATGGGTGGTGCTGCAACTGGACCAGGGCCGGCTCCAGGGATGCCTGGACATACAACTGCCATTACCCCTAAAACTTGGACTGAAGGTATAGTGGGAAAAAGATGTGGGGAAAAGTAAAAAAGGAAAGTAAAAAACTGTGCAGAGAAGTCGTATCAAAGATTTTGATCAAGGAGAGTCTAACCTTTTATTAATTTGGAAAAGACCCACATAAAATTACTTTAATTTTTAGACAGACTGAACGTGAAGCACTTTTTTGCAATCAGAACTGAGTGTGCTTAATTGTAGCAAGCTTGTCTTTCACCTTTGCTACTGTAAACAAATGTTTTCAAATCATGGTAGAATTACACTGTTTCCTTTTGTTTGTTTTGTTCTTTTGGAATCGAATAGCTTTGAACGATCAGTGTAGTCTTTGAGATCAAATGAACAGTGTAACTTTTTTCCCCATGTCTTCAAATTTATTTGTCATTCATTGTGCAGTCATTCAACTTCTCGGATTCCCTGAGAACTGAGGTTGCACAGAGGCTTTTGATTGGCTTGCTTGTTTTTCTTTTTATAAGCTGAAATGCAGTGTTGCTAAATACAGAATCTACGGCTTGTGCTCAAGTTCCTTTTCTGGAGTTTGATGCAGATGTGTGAATGAGAAATTGTGATCTCTATAGATTTCAGGATGTTGGTTTTGAATTAAGGTTGATTACAAGACTGCAGGTGTACTTTGTAGCTGTTTTCCCTTGCTTAAGTGACTATGACTCTTCAGACAATTAAGTGGCATCTTTATTTTAGCAGTGTCTGTTACTAGTGAATTCATGAACATCTGAATGCATGGGTAATTTGTCATAATGAAATACTGAAATCTATGACCCTTAGTGACTGTAAATGACAGGTACTATTTTCTTGTTAACTGAGGTGTTGCTTTTCAAGATGATTAGAATAATTGAGTTCCTGATGTTTGAAATAAATACAATTAATGGGAGATCATAATGAAACAAAAGCTATTTGTATCTGGCAGGTATTTATCAATACAGTTGTAAAAATTTTCATATGGTTATCAAGTTCTGATAGATGTCTAAAATCAGACCTACTTCTGCTTGTTGTCATAGATGCTTTCTTCTAAGTAGTGCAAGGATAGTGAGCAAGAGGTAGAATGAGGTCTTGAAGTCTTTGCAGGAAGTCAGTTCTACAGCTGTTTTATTTCTTGTAACATTAGGATTAAAAGTCCACAGGAATAGCAAAAGAAATGGCATTCATTATAAAGTTTCATGTGTTTTGTTTTTCTTTCAGCCATTTCTTGCAATGTATGGTATACTTGCATTTTAGCATGTCTGTTTCAAAAAACAGTGTAGTCTCAATGTGCCTTTCATGGTGATTTTGAATGTTTACCTTAACCTGCATGTCCTGTGTTCGGAAAGGCATCTTGATTTTCTTCCTCCTTTCCATATTTCGTGTTATGAATCAGTAGTGTTTATGTTTCAGGCCAAGCCCCAGATATGAACGTCTCCAATGCACAACAAAAGCTTCCAGCGCCTGCTCCTAGTGGGCGGCCCTCTCCTGCTCCCCCTGCCGCCCAGCCTGCTGCCACCATGCCTGGGCCCTCTGTACCACAGCCCCCACCTGGACAACCTTCACCCATTGTCCAGCTGCAGCAAAAGCAGAACCGCATCAGCCCTATCCAGAAGCCACAAGGATTGGATCCTGTTGAAATACTCCAAGAACGTGAATATAGGTAAAAGTGAATAACAAGATTAAAATGATGTTCACATCCTTAACTGGAACTCCTTGCTACTGTAGTGGTTATAGTGGTTGTAGTGGTAATAGTGTAAACAAAGTTTCCAGAGAAAGGCTGTGTTACCGAGAAGTACACAAACATCGAACCAAACAGTTACTTAATTCTACCCCGAATTATGAACTAGTAAAGCATGCTGGCTGTGTCATTGCAAACCATTTAAGTTTAAAACAGGCTCAAGGGTTCTGCTGAGTTAGTGTATTACTTGGATCTTGCAAACGCTGAAAGTTAGGGAAATCAAAATCCTTGTAGTATACAGAGAAACTAATTTAGTGCTCAAGGTTTTCAGTATTATAAACAAAGGGAAGTTAGAAGAGAACAGAGAGGGTCAAAAGGCTGGAGTTAGTAGCCACAGCAAACCCACATTTTGTTAGTATGATGGATTTGGCTGGACAACTGAAGAGTGGAGAGAATAAGAAAGTCACAAGGCAAGATTAAAAAAAAGTGTACCAGGAAGCGCGATTTTCAAAAATTGCCTCCTGAGTGTTCTGTTTAGATGGTGAAGTATATTTCTTATGAAGTACAGGGCAGAACATTTCTTTTGGAGTTAGAAAGAGACTTCTTCGCTCTTCATCATCAAGCCTATTTTATAACTGACCTTGAGAATCTGCCAGGCAGAAGGATTTTGACCTGCACCTAACATACATTCCTGATGATTATCAGAGGAAAGTAATTGCACTCAGAATATTACCTGTTTTGGACTAATGATGCATCTTGCATTGTTACTTTGAGTTTGTAGAGGAAGGTAGCCAGGAGGGATGATGATCCCATGGAAAACTGGTTTAATGACTTCTGCTTTATGAAGGTAAAACACCATGAAGCATTTTAGGGTGTGATGCTATGCCCAGAATTCAGGCCTTGATTACAGAAAAGCTCTTACATTTTGTGTCAGGTATTGCTTAAGTAATTCTATCAGTGCGTTCTAGTCGTCATTTTGCCAGTCTTATGCATGTACCCAAGACTGAATGGCTATAATGGTTTCAGCATGAGCAATCACTACTTTCCAGCATCTTTTTCAGAAAGCTTGTAGAACACACCATTTTATGGTTTCACAGTTTTTCTGACAGAAGAACTGTAGCACTAACTTCAAACCAGAATCATATGGCCAGTATGATGTAACCTTTTCTGCATCAATTAACCTCAAATTGTTACTCCTCATGTGTTTTCGCCCTGCTGTGTTGCACTATTTGTGCCAAGCTATTATGTCTTAGTGTTTGTAAAGAGACGAAAGTGAGAAGTGACAAAAAATAACGCTGACGGTTTTACTAATTTAGAGAACCATTTACAGATACATCATATCTATTAGGTTCTAAATACATTGATGTTCTTGGCAGAGCAAGAGGAAAGTTTGATAGGGATTCTGGAGCCAGAGGGATTTTTTTGTTGTTTTTTTTTAATCCTAGAACATAGATGTAAGATCCAAGCTTTTTTAATGTTGCACATTACTACTATTTGATTTTGCTTTGAATTCCAGAATATGTAGAACTCCTGGAAATCTTTTCATTAATCAAAACTGTATAATTACATCAGACAAAAGTTTTGAAAAAAGCAATTTGACAGCTTCTGTGGTTTGAATGGTGCTGGATTTAGCCTTAATATAGGCAAGTTTAATTCAGAAACATGTGTTCACTATTTCTTAATAAAAATTGAGTAGAAAAAAAGCCAAAATAAACATCCTTATCCTGAAAACACTGAGGTTAGTGAAAGCTTTATGAAACAGTTGGCCCTTGAGATCTCACACTAAACCCTTTTAATAAAGGGGCATTATACTTTGAAATCCATGTGAATTACAGGTGGATCTCTGCATCCCTGTTGTCCTCCATGGGCTACAGGGGCACAGCTGCTTCACCGTGGTGTTCACCGTGGGCTGCAGGGGAATCTTAGCTCTGCTGCCTGTAGCAGCTCCTGCCCCTCCTTCTCCACTGATCTTCATGTCTGTTTGTTCCTCTCACATATTCTCACCCTGTTCTTCTGTGGCCACAATTAGATCGGCCCAGCAAATTTTTTTTTCCCTTCTTAAATCTGTTATCACAGAGGCATTACCACCATTTTTGATTGGCTCAGCCTTGGCCAGCGGAAGGTCTGTCCTGGAGCTGGCTGGCATTGGCTCTGCTGGACAAAGGGAAAACCTCTGGTAGCTTCTCACAGATGCCAGTGCTATAGCCTCCCTGCTAGCAACACCTAGCTGTGCAAATCCAGTACGTTTTTATAAAACTTTCCTTAATGCTTTCTTCAAACTAGAGTGCTGCTTTTTAATCTTACTGAAGAGCTGTCTTAAAGATAATAATGTCTATGATTTAAAGTTGTTCTATTATGTTGAAAGGCTTTTTCCACCTTCTCGTTCTCATCGCTAATTAAAAAATAATACACTTGGTAATGTCCTACGGATTGTTCGTGGTTTCTTTCTGTTACCTGCAGAGTATCTTCTTAGGTATCTTCTTGGTTTACGGCATGGCATCCATGCCAGACAGGTTTGAATGTACAGCCATAACCTCTGCTATTGACCCAAGTTAATGAGGAATGGGTGTGCATACTTGTTTTGCAAAGAGATCTCTGTGTACATTCAGTAGCCACTTTCTGCATGAAGATAAATTGCTGAACTGCAAAGATTAATTTGTTTTATGCTTTAAGTGGTGATATATCCTCCAAGTGATTGTAAAAAGATCTAGAAAACCTTTTTCTTTGGATTCTCTTTACCTAACAGCTGTTAGCATTTTTCCATGAAGATAGCAACAGTACAACAAACTGCAGTCATTTTCTTTAAAGAGTAGAAGGTGGCTGTGGTGAGAGATAGCTCAAGCAGTTGTTGCATTTACTTGGGTTGGAATTCTTTCAAAAATCCTATTGACTACTGAAGAAAACATTACCATTACTCAACTAGTATTGTAGACAATACATGTAAATAGTACTTCTAGGAAAATATGAAATTAAACTTCAAAACGTGTTCTTTTCTTTCTTGGTTCATATGTAACTCATCTGGTTGTCATTTCTTTATTCTTCTGTATGTGTACTGTAGATTTTCATTAGTATTTCAACTTCTTTTATGCTGGATTTTCTTTAAATAGAGAATTGATCTGAGTTACAATACAAGTTTTCTGAGATAATATTTCTGCTGACTTAGAAGTACTGATTTTTTTGTTCCTGTACCTTCCCTCTGACTGGTTATTAAAGCATGGATAGTCACCCACCAAAGCATTGAACTGTCATTGTTTGTAGCTCAGTGCATTTCAAGGTATGAAGGAAAATAGTTGAAGGAAAACTAACCTGGATATACTAATCTGCGCTATAATTAAATGATAAAATTTCAAGTGCATTTATTTCTGATCCACTTTTTTTATAAACTCAAGTGGAGAAAAACAGAATTATTAGTAGTGAAGTGTGTTTTATATGGGAGTGGACTGCATGATGTGTTTATGGTACATAATAAGCATACTCTGTGAGCTTTGATTATGTTTAGACATATTGCAAGAAACATGTATACTTGGATTTTTGTTACAAATTTTAATAATAGAAATGTAAAGACCAACCCACCTTTGGCAATTGCTTGAACTTCTGTTGTGTAAACTTCCACATCCGCAAGCACTTCTGTATGTTTTATACCTGAAGTTAAATAAACAAACCAATTCAGACAGAACTAGTAAGTCAACATTTCACTTCATGTTTGTTTGGAAGTGACTCTTACAGTTAGTTATCTAAAACCATAAGGTACGTCAGGGAGAACCTGGATTAACTTTTTGTGCTCATCCTCGTGTATCGTACAAGAAGGAACACTCATTGGTAACAAGAATGAAAAAAAGAAATTGAAAATATGTTCAGTCGTCAGTTGCTTTAATAAGTTCACAACTCAAAGGTTTGGAAAGGTTGTGACTTCTCCCTTAAGGTTTCATTGAAGTCAGGGAAACTGGGATTTGGCTGTAACTGTTTTGTAGGTGATCGTTTCAGGAGAAGCACTGCAGTTGTTTGGGAAGGGAAAAAGAGTAATAAATAATCATTGTGATGCAGGATTGCATCCATGTGTGGGTAAGTGACAGGTAGAGCATGTGATTTAGAACAGCTTGGCTGCTTTTTTGTATGAATGTACACTGGTACATCTCTCCATGAAACCACTTAATTCTCAAGATTTTACATCTGTAGGTGAACTAGAATATCTTCTTACTAACTGGAATGCCTAGTTGTGCGAAATTTGAACTTTTTAAAGTGTAGTGTACAAACTGGAAATAAGAAAATAAAGCCATGTTATTTTCTCAATGAAGATTTTTCCTGCAGCAATAATGAACTTTTCTGGGCCAAGACAAATATTTTCAACTTTTAATGAAACTTTCTCTAATTAGGAAATAACTCTTGATTTGCTTTTCAGTTTGTACGACAAACAGTACTTATCTGACTCTGCTTCCATTTTTTGCTCCCTTGAAGACACCAATGTAATCTTCTGCAGTAATGCAGCATTACATCATATTTGTTGTTCCAGGGACTTTAGAATTCTTCTGGTAACAGTAAAATTGGAAAAAATCAAGTTCTGTCTCTCTTTTCTATTACTCTTTTTTTCTCTGTCTCTTGAATTTGCAAATGAATGCAAAATGAATTTCTAAATGAAGAGTGAAGTAGAATTTGATTTCCAGTAGCAGCTATATAGCTTTGAATACTTTATGAAAAAACCTACTTTGTCAATAAAATACTGAGGTAGAATTCCAGATATTAAGGCAAGTACAGTCCATGTCATTGCTGACTACACTGCATAAAAATAACACCCATCATAGAAGCTTGAAAGCATAATCCTGAATAGTATGTGTAAAACAGAATTCCCAAGTTTATTTTTATGTGTCTAGTTTTAGTTGAAAAGAAAGGCCAGGGGACATTTTGATCACTTGACCATTTATTTTCAAAGTGGGAAAAGATACCCAGTGTCATCTCTGCAAAAGCCTGTTAGTTCAGAAAAAAAAACGGAAAAAGACATGTAAATGCCTGAGTTAAACTGACAATTTTTACTATATAATTTTAGTAATGGCTCTCAGATTTCTTGTGGTGTCTTACTCAGTTTTCTGGTTTTGTAGGCTTCAGGCTCGAATTGCTCACAGAATCCAGGAACTGGAGAACTTGCCTGGTTCTCTGCCCCCTGATCTGCGAACTAAAGCTACAGTGGAGTTGAAGGCACTTAGGTTACTGAATTTCCAACGCCAGGTAATGCCATTTACTTCAGGAAAGTTTTCGTAGCCGTCACAAGCAAACATGTTCATGCAGCAAAGAGTGAACTGGAAAGAGATTTTGCAGCAGTGCAAAGGGAAAGCAGATTCTGCATGAGAGCTAACAACCAGCAAGCAAGTCACAGAAATGTTAGATTTTATTTTGTTTTGGTAATAAAAATGTGCGGGTGTTACTTTTGCGCCTTGCTTTATCTTCCAGTCTAGATTGTGACCATAGAACTGTGTCTTTCATAATGAACGTGGTATTGGCACAAAGACAAAACAAGGGCTGGACAGGCTGCAAGCTGATTTTCAGCACAGATCTTTTCAACAGATACCTCTTTCTGGACATACTTTGTATTTCCACAAGTCCCCTTGTTTTAATAAGAGTTGTATGTTGGTGTTTTTGGGGTATTTCTCTGATCTGTTTCTGGGATTTCCGCTATGGCACAGACTTTGAAAATGAAACATAACAGGTTCAAACATAAGATTTAAGTTGAATGTTGAGTGCCTGTATCAGCAAATGAATCTCAGAAGAGGAATCACACTGCCAGACTGTTACGGGCCTCTTGCCATTGGCTTTTACAGCTAGTTTGGAAGAACAAAGATGCGTTTTGGCAGGTCAAGCAAAATACTTCCTGACAAAAGCCTTGGCAGTAACTGTGCCATGGTGTCCAAGTCTTCCTTCCTTCTACGCTTGGCACTCCTTTGTAATGAAGTTTTGTCAGAGGTCAGATGAAAAGCAGCAGGCTCTCCCTGCTCTACTGCTGGGACTATGGCAATACTGTTCCAAGCTCTTAACATTTACTTCTCCCACCTGTCTTCTGTACAGCTGGCAGTGAAACAGGTTGTCAGTTGTATTCAGGTCCAGCACCAGAAAATGTGTTATGTATGTGGTCCATTTGCATTTTATTTTGATGGTGTAACATCTTTGCTGGCTGCTTTTATTGCAGCAGGACAGTTGCTACTAGCATCTTCTAAAGAGGGAAGAAATTATGACTGAAAGTGATGAACACTTTTGACCATTCTGTGAAGGTTTAAGATTTGTTTAGGGTAAGAGATGTAGCTGTTGCTGTATAAATAACTGTATCTTTTCAGAACCATAATGAAAAGGGTAGAAGAGGCTGAAATATATTTTGAACTGTTTACTGTTTTACTCTGCCATGACAGTGTTTAAAGTTGTTTTATTAAAAGCTATTATATTTTTTTGAGTGTTTGTTTTTTTCCCCCCTCCCTCCACTGGTAGCTAAGACAAGAGGTAGTAGCCTGCATGCGTCGTGACACAACACTGGAGACAGCACTGAACTCTAAAGCCTACAAACGAAGCAAGCGCCAGACTTTGAGAGAGGCTCGTATGACAGAAAAGCTTGAGAAACAGCAGAAGATAGAACAGGAGAGGAAGCGTAGGCAGAAGCACCAGGTATTGTAACCTATTAAGTGTTTACCCCAGACAGATATGCATCTAGCTTTGCTGCGCAGATCTTCTCTTTTACGTATTTCATTTACCTTTGGAGTTCTTCTGATTAAAAAACTCCCAAGTGGTGTGATACATAATTGCAAGGCTTTAAGATTACAACTCCCGTGTTCCTGATTCCAAATCCTTGCTATGTCAGAGTGCCTGCACTAACTTGATTCTCTTTCTAGGAATACCTGAATAGCATATTGCAGCATGCTAAAGATTTTAAAGAGTACCACCGGTCAGTCGCTGGGAAAATTCAGAAACTTTCTAAAGCTGTGGCAACTTGGCATGCCAACACTGAACGTGAGCAGAAAAAAGAAACTGAGAGAATTGAGAAAGAAAGAATGAGGAGACTGATGGTAAGGAGTAGAGGAAGGAATGTGGTTATTTTAGTTAAAGTTACATACTGTATTCTTTTAATATCCTTCTATACTATCTCAGCCATCCCCATGTGTTTCCTTTGTGAAGTACTCTGTAATGAAAAAGTGTAAATCCAAAACTACTACAGTTTGTTATATATGTTTCTGTTAGTGGTGATGAGTGTGATGCTGTTCAATTTAACCTGTAGCTTCTTCTTTTTTAAGATTTTTGTGTAGGAATAATTGGGGTTTGTTTACTAGCATGAAAACTTAGCACAGCCACCTCTGAATAACAGCAACTTAATCTTACTGACTTCATGTAGTAATGCTGTTGTGTAATTGCAGGGCTATTGGTCCATTTTACAAATAATGGGCTTTGATTTATTTCTAGGTTTATAGTTTTGAAGATTTTGAATTATTAACTTCTTCATGGCATTATTCCCCAATTTTTACATACAGCTGATTCCACATACAAAATACATAGCGGTAGTGCATGTATCTTGAGAATGAATAGCAGTCAGTTCTACCAATGTAATGCTTCAGACCATACTCCTTACTATTTCATGGTTTTTCCTTCCCTTTACCCACACAGTATCAGCTGTATCATTCTAAGAACAGAGTAAAATGGGTTTGTGTATAATCATGTCTCTTCAGAATGCTGTGGAACCAGTCAGGGGGCTGTCTACATTTCAGGAATTAATTCTGGAATTTGAAGCCTAGGCAGATCAGTGCGTACATACACGTATGTCAGTGACTTGGGGTAGAAAAAATTCTTCAAAGCATTTGTTAGCTCTATCTTAACATTTTATTAACATTTCACCAACACAGAATGAAAGGAAATTGACAAGCTTACTTTGTAACTTGCTGGCAAAAAGCAGTAAGTATCTAATAGATGTGTAGAGATAAATGCTAGTTCTTGGCCGGTATCTATTCCCACCATGAATATGAGCTGAACAATTTGGTTTTAAAATTACAAAATGAAATGCAGAAAAAATTAAATGTAACAATGATAGAAACTTGGAAATAAAAGCTTGTGTAAAGTGTGAATTGAGAACTTGCATAAGAGAGTAACAAATGTGTAGGCCCTAGGGCATTTCTTAAAATTACATAGTAATCATGATGATAAAGCTTTTTTTATAGTTGGAGATAATCATCAGCAGTTTGTCTAACCTAGCTTGTAAAAGTGTTAATTATTAGCAGAAAAGGAGCCGATTTTAAATAAAAGCAATATTAACATTTGGGAAATACTTTTGTATCTTGTGAGGTTCAGCTTATGTCAAACTGAACATGCAGTGTGATAAGTAATGGAGATGTCCACTGATGAAAAGTATGAAGTAGATTCGAATGCCCAGATTATCAGTGCTTTCTCCTAAAACACCTTCAGCAAGACTGGTTAACCTCTTACCATAAATAGAGAATTTCATAGGCATTTTCAGTTTAGGGTTTTGCACCTACTGCTTAATTAAATCCTTCTGCAAAACCAATCTCTAGGTTTTGTTAATGGGGTTATTTCGCCTATTGAGTTTTAGTCCAATTGTGGTAAATTTGGAATTCGCAGATGTGTGCTAGTGGTTTTTTTTAAAACATCATCTCCTCTCAGATGCTTGGCATGGTCTATGAAAATGTGCTGTGTCTAAAACTTTTTGCATATCTTTTCAGGAATGCTGAATTCATTCCATAAATTTCCCTTCATTTACTATGATTAGAAATGGTGATTGTGTCACAGCTCATTAGTAATAGTATATATATAATGTGCAAAAATGGGCATTGGTGTGATTTAAAAAGATACTGTCAAGACAAGCTTAAGTGTATAAAAGAAGTACCTTGGCTAGATTACACAGACTGTGTATTCAGTAACATTAGAAGCAACTAAAACAACAACAATAATCATAATAATAATTATTTTTTCTGAAAACTTGGAGTTTGAGTGTTGTAATTTTGATGGGTTGAACATAACAGTGGAATTTTGCAAGCAGTTTTGCAAGCTCAGTTTGAACATTACAGCTGTTCTTTCAAACTGTATGCCATTCTGGTGTCTCTAGAAAAGCAGATCTCCCAGAGTGCCATATTTTAAAGTAATCATCTTTAAAATATTTCTTACTTATGTTTGGTTTTTATAAGGCGCTGTATAATTCTTAATTTGTTGTTTCAGCCAAAATCAAGACAGGCATGTCTGTTACTTTACTGGTATTTTTCTGACATGCTGTATTATATCGTCACAGCATATGAAAATAGTATTTCTTGTATGTCCAACACACTTACAGAGCATGACAAGGAAGCAGAAGTTGCCAGAATGACTCAGAGACGGGGTTTATCTGGTGAACCCTGTTTCTGATTGTAACCTCTATCAGAGGTGAAATATCACCAGAGTAGAACAGTCATAGATAAATCTAACAAAATTTTCACATGACAGCTGGAAGAAAAGGTTCTGTGTTCATACTGGAAAAAGGACTAAATGCAATTTTACGTCCAGCTCCCATGTTCTTCCTTGTGGTGAGCTACCTGTGCTTCATGTCTTTGGAAAGTCATCTCTGTAGGAGACTCACCATCTCTGTTTCAGGACCCTGGAATCTGCCTGATGTAGCATTGGGGTTTTTTTTCCTCCTTTGCCAGTCATAACTACTGCAGATTTTTCCAGTCATTAGTCCATGAGAGTAGGAAATGTGTAGAATCATGGACTCTCTGTCTCAGAGTCACTCAGCCTGTCAGAGACCTCTCTAGTCCCGAGACCTTCCCAAAGCAGTGTTAACATTGAGTGCAAAACAGGTTGCTCAAGGCTTTTTTCAGTCTTGTCTTGAAAACCTCTAACGTCAGCAATGGCACAACTTCTCTGCCTGTTCAGGTCCTTCTGAAGTGCCACCCAGCCCTTGAACATATTGACAGATATCCGCTGATTTCACGTCCTCCGCAAACTTGACTGAAGTGCCCTTTATCCCTTCCTCTATGTCACTGATAGTCATGTTAAATGCAACATGATGCAGGATAGACCCCTGTGGTATGGCTCTTCATACTGTCCTCAGATGAAGTACAACCCTCTGACACCTTGCAGAGAGGGGTTTTGAGTGTATTGGTGGATGACAAGGTGAGCAAGCAGGACCCAGGAATATGAACTTGCTGACCAGAAAGCCAACTGTATCATGCACTACATCAAAAGCTGAGGCCAGTGATATGGCAAAGTGCCATTATAATAAGGCAACATGCCAGGCCCTGCCCTTGGGTCACAACAACCCCCACTACAGGCTGGGGCAGAGTGGCTGGAAACCTGCAGAGCAGAAGCAGACCTGGGGATGCTGGTGACAGCGGCTGAACATGAGCCAGGGTGTGCCCAGGGGGCCAAGAAGGCCAATGGCATCCTGGCCTGTACCAGCAACAGTGTGGCCAGCAGGACCAGGGCAGGGATTGTCCCCCTGTACTTGGCACTGGTGAGGCCACCCCTCAAATCCTGTGTTCAGTTCTGGGCCCCTCATTACAAGAAAGACATGAAAGTGCTGGAGCATGTCCAGAGAAGGGCAACAGAGCTGATGAAGGGTCTGTAGCACAAGTCTTGTGAGGAGTGGCTGAGGGAGCTGGGGTTGTTCAGCCTGGAGAAAATGACGCTCAGGTGGGGCCCTCATTGCTCTGTACAGCCATCTGAAAGGAGGTTGTTGCAGGGTGGGGTTGGTTTCTTTTCCTAGGTTACAAGCGATGGGACAAGCAGAAATGGCCTCAAGTTGTGCCGGGGAAGGTTTAGATCAGATTTTACATCGAAGAAAGTACTTTACTGAAAGGGTTGTCAAGCATTGAAACAGGCTGCCTGGGGAAGTTCAGAAAACATGTAAATGTGGTGCTTGATGACATGGTTTATTGGGGGACCTGGTGGTATTGAGTTGATCTTTGTGCTTGGTATCTTTGAGGTCTTCCTACCCTAATAACAATTCTGTGGTTCTGTGAAAGTATGGTTAGAGGAGGTATTAGGGAGAAATACTTTACTGTGAGAGTGGTGAGGCACTAGATTAGATTGCCCAGGAAAGTTGTGGATGCCCCATGCCTAGAAGTGTTAAAGGCCAGGTTGGATGTGGTTTTGAGCAGTGTGGTCTAGTGGAAGGTATCCTTACCCATGGCAGGGGAATTTGAACTGGTTGATCTTTAAGGTCTCTGCCAACCCATATGATTCTGTGATGTATTGATACAAATGTACAACTCCTGAGCCTGATCATCCAGTGATCATCATCTTTACCCATATAGCTGTCCCTCTCTGCAGATCATGACAAAAGATGACATTTGATTATTGATATAGGAGTTAGATGGTGTGTGTTCACCATCATTTCTATCATGACTGGCATCTCTTTTGTATCACTAGGCTGAAGATGAAGAAGGCTACCGTAAGCTGATTGATCAAAAGAAGGACAGACGCCTAGCCTACCTGTTGCAGCAGACGGATGAGTATGTGGCTAACTTGACTAACCTGGTATGGGAGCATAAGCAGGCACAAGCAGCCAAAGAGAAGAAGAAGCGAAGGAGAAGAAAGAAGGCAAGTAGTTACAGCTGATGTTTTTAAGCCATTTCTTCTTCAAATCCAATTTAAATGTTGATAAATGTAGTGATGCCCGTTTGTCATACACAGACCAGAGTGTCTGAAAACATCTACACCACCAAATTCTTAACACTGAGGGAACTCATCTCTCTCTCTGTTGAAATATATGTATGCTGTTATTAAGTCAGAAGAAGGTGAAAAGGAGGCAGGATTATAAAATTCTTAGCTGTTAACATTATTCTTCTTGTAACAAAATTTGCTCATAAACTTTGTACAGGTAAAATTGGGACAGATAAGTAAGGGTTAATTAAGGGTTAAGTAAGGTACCCAAAAGTGCAATGTATCAAAAATACATTCTGTGAAGAAGATAGCAAGAATCTATTTTGTGTGGCTGTTTCATGCAGGGCACCTATTTTAGTCTTCCACATTATGCACTTGACTCACTCCATTTTGTTAGGACCATTGGAAATGGCTAAGAAACTTGGCTAGGTTTATTATAGTAAATGGGTATTTTGCCAGTAGTATTGTTCATTGTGCATTTTTAACCTTTAATTGAAACTTTCCAAGATTGCTTTTCTTCGTATGAAATGTTTTACCCTGCGAGAGAAAGTTGTTGAAATTGAACAGTGCAGTTTAAAAAAAAAAAATCTGTATGTAAAGTAGTGATTAAGGAATGATTTGTAATTTTTTATGACCTCAGAGTACATTACATCTCTTGCAGAATGAATAAGAGGATTTTTATAATCCATTTCCATGCCTGGTTTGCTACTAATTACTGCTACAAATACAAGTATTATGTTTACAGGGTTTACTAACAGTACTGGAAATATGCTAATAAGAACCAGCATGGAAAAATACCGATCTTGGACATTAATGGCCTAAAAAACAGTTCATGTTTTCTCCTGCTTTCACAGAAACCTCTGTTCCTTAGGGTATGTTCTTAACATAGGAACAATACCCTGTCTATAGAATTAAGATGTAATTTGGATGCGGTTCTTGGCCTGTATTACCAGTGAGAACAGGCCTGATTTATTGGTATGCACAGTAGAGGTAATCATTAATGAGACAGCATGTGGAGTAACTGCATAACTTTAATAACAAATACGTGTGGCCTTAACTATCCACATTTGTGATATGTTTCTCTTTCTATGTCAGTTTAGCTGAAGTATTTATGAGAAACAGTGTATCTTCTGGCCATGTCAGTAAAGATATAATTTTCTGTCCCTGAACTTAAAAAGAAATATGTCCCATGTTCAGTGTTTATATATATTCAGTATTTATGTGTATTCCACTCTAAAACCTAAAAAGATTAGCAAAAAAGAGTAAAAAAATCTTTGCTCTGTCTTGATCATCTTCATCCTTTCGTTTGTAATTAACTTCTTTCCAGCAATCTTTTGCTCATCTGCGAAGGAAGTAGGAGTTTACACAAATATTACCCTTTATTTTATAGAATTCTATGAATTTGTCATTGCCTGGCTGCAGAACACATTGCAATTAGTGGGCACCGCGTCTTTTTTAAAAGTAATACACTTTCAGTCCTTAGACTTCTATGTTTTGTAATCCATACAAAAGTTTAATGTACTAACACCTGTAGTTAATGTTTCGTACTTACAGAGAAATGAGAAGAGAGTTCTTAGGATTTTCTCCTAGGAATGGCAGTGAGGAAGTAGATGGTGAAGAAATAATCTTTGCCAGACTCATTATAGAATATCCAAGTGAACCCTGTATTCTTAGTAGAATAAAATTTAGATTAGTCCATTCTTTCTTTGGGAAACAGTTTCTGTAATCTTCGTGATACATTTTCCCTGTTTGTTTTTCACATTCCTGTTTTGTGTTTTAGCTTCCTCCTGTAGCTATGGATAAGAAAAAATGCTCCATATGAAGTTTCCATCTGATAGGCCAGTTCAACTTGCTCTGCAGTCTTTCACTTTATTGTTAGTAGTTTTTCCTGTCATTAAACAGAATGAAGAAAATGTGCCTTCCTACTTTTTAATATTGGGATTTCCCCGATTCAAGGATTAAATTGTCAACATGGTTTTTGCCTAGTGAATAGCACTGATGCTTACTGCTTTTCTGCAATTTGACTTGTAAGGTTCTTTTCCATTGCCTGTAGCTAAGCTATAACAATCTTTATGTATTAGACAGCATTCTCTTGTGTAAAAGAATGGATCCCAGCCTGGTTCATCCAGGGAGAAAGTATCCGCAGTCACTGCAGTGTATTCAGCCAAAACTAGATGCGTGTTCATAACTTATCCTACCCATGTGTTTATTTAAAATCTTCACTTCTGGTACGGTTCCTTTCTTTGTCAGCAGTCATACCTGCTTCCTAGAAATGCTGAAGCAGGCAGACTTGAAGCTTGTATTGTTGTTGCCCCTACTAAGCATCAGCTGCTGCGTGTTCATTTCAAGTTTATGCTTTACATAATGGATTTCAATGACAAAGAAAAAGGCCGAAGCAGTTTCTAAGGATTATATCAATATTGAGAAGTGGAGCTATTCCTCAAGTATACTTCTTAAAGAAGAAAAGGAATAACGTGATAGTCCATATTTATCACATGCTTTAATAATAGTTGGAAGGTTTTAACTCTAAAACACAATTTAAGAGATCACTTCTTGTTGTTAGTCTATTCTATTTACATTAGCATCCAAAATAATATTTCGCTGTAGTACTGTAAACTCAGCAGTGTGACATAAGGAGAAGCTGTAAAATATGCTTTCTTGCTCAAAACTGTTTGGGAAAGTTTGAATGCAGAAGCAAACTATATGTCTTTCATTTTTCCTTATACTGTGCCACATTTTTAAGTAAGGTAAATGAGGATAAGCCTTGAGGAAGATACTGCTGATTTCTCAGGCTGGTGCCTGGAGAGAAAAAAATCTAGCTTTCTCCAGTGAAGAACTCCAGGGTTCTTTTTGTTTATAATTGGGTAATTGCGGTCTATGCATGATTGGAATATAGTGTGAAGAACTCCCTAAATACTCCATCTAGTTAGTTGCCAGGCCAAAAACCCAAAATATATACCCAAGATAAAAGTGCCTTGCATGAATATACACAGCAGTCTGTGATGCTTGCTGACACCTTCAAAATGGAGATAAAAGCAGTTTAGAAGAAATTAGTAGTAAATCACGTGAAAATAATTTGCTATTTTATTTGTATTAGAATAGCCTATGAGCAACTGAGCTCTAGGTTTGAACCAGAAATTCAGTGGGCCAACCACTTCTTACGTGCAGATTTGTAACATTGACTGAGGTGAGTAGGTACCCTCCTTACATTAGTAAATGTTTTGTGGGTGTTAATTGTTAAGGCCCATTTCTGTCTATATCCATCCACACTGTTAATAACTTGAATCCCAGGCTGTTCAGAAATAAGTGAAACATATTCATAATCGAAAATGTTCACATCATACAAAGGGTTCTTTCTGTACTTTTAATTTGACCACAGTATTTTTCACTTCTTCATTTGTTGTAGAAAGCTGAAGAAAATGCAGAAGGAATGGCATCTGGTCTTGGCCCTGATGGAGAGGTATGAATTTTTACAAGGTGGTTGTTTTTTCTTGTTGTAGGTTTTTGGTTTTTAAAAAAAAAACCTTTCCGATGATTGTTCTGGATTGTGTGTCATGGGTACAACTTTAAATTTTAAAGAGTTATGATGACATCTGTTCTGGGAGCCGTTGTTTATGAGCAGAAATAATCATTACCTAGGTTAACATTTATGCTAGCTTGTCACTATTCTGAAAATCAAGCACTAAAACGAGAAGTATATTGGATATACTTCAGTATATTGAAGAACACTGAGTATGCTGAAGTCTGCCTCTCATTTTTGTAATGTGCTTACAAGAAACACTTTTCTTGCAGTCTGTATATAGACAACTTACTTTCTAGTTCAAGCTCATAAACACCATATAAATATCTTCTCATCTTTATAAAAATACATTGTTGACATTGCAGGTAATTGCCTTTCAGTCACAGGACAGAGTATAGTGTAATGATGGATTAAGACATCTGAAAGTTCTTTCTTCCTCAGAAGCAAATGGAAATGAGTAATTTTTCTGGGTCATTCTTCAAATAATATTCTTCATTCAGTAGCAGAGCATATGCTACCTCATTCAGAGCTTTAAAACAGGCCTTTACTTGGAAAGTTAGCTAAATTGTTTGATTTTTGTTTCTAAAAAAAAAAAAGAAGTCATAAAGTCACTGTGTGTTTTTTGTTACAGATGTCTGTTGGTATAAATAACAGGATTAAATGCCTGTAAGAATACATATCTTGTGTCTTGTCAAAAACCAATAGTGTATTCTTTTCCATGCTGTTCTTTTTCATTTACTTGGGATTCTGGGATATATTTGTGGATGTCATATAGAATATGTTACATACAGAAATACTGTGGCTCAGTGCTTGCTTAGTAGTCATGTGGGGGAAGTGTGGCATCTAGTAACAAAACTTCTCTGGTTGTTCAGAACTGGAATATTGATAGTGCTATTAGTTTTTTTAATTATGTAAGACAAGCATGAAATTCAGTTGCCTTATGGCGTAAAATGTCACTTGAATTTTTAGCCCATAGACGAGAGCAGTCAGATGAGTGACCTTCCAGTCAAAGTGACTCACACTGAAACAGGCAAAGTTCTTCTTGGACCAGAAGCACCCAAAGCAAGTCAGCTGGATGCTTGGCTGGAAATGAACCCTGGGTAAGTAGTTAGTGTACAAAGTAGACTGTTTTTTCTTTTTGCATTGATACTTTTCATGTTATACTTTATTTCTTGTTTACCAATTCTATTCTCATTTTAATATATTGTATATAAGCTAAATAGGAGATGTATTGAACCTATTACCTCCTCTTGTTAACTGTAATTCACAGTTTTTCTGTCATTTTTGTACAGCTATGAAGTTGCTCCCAGATCAGACAGTGAAGATGAAAGTGGCTCTGAATATGAGGAGGAGGTGTGTATCTTTAAAAAGAAATACTGGGACAATACAGTAAAAAACAAGCACTTACTTCATATTTCATTTTCCCGTTCTTCATAGTGAAGAGAGGGGAAGTGATAGCAGATGTGTAGGTGCTTTAAGACTAATACAAACAGGAAAATTAATTGATTCTGTAATTCTTGATTTATAGCAGTTGTTCTTTATATACACTCTAAAATGCCTAACTGTGGTTACTGTGGTTAGGAAGAATGAGTATTTTACTCTGATTATTATTAATAATGAACCAGAGAATTAAGGAGGTGCGTATTTTAAAATACATCTCAGAAAATGCTGCATTGTGGCTTTGCGCTGAATGAAATTAACATCTTTAAGGTTTATGCATCAGAGGTTTTATAGGCAATAAAATTACATGGTTGCTACTTATATATTATGTGTATTAAAATGTTAGGAATTATGCCAGGGATTTGTACTCAGACTTTTCAGGGTAGGCTTATTTGATTCAGTATTTGGATGGTGATTTTAAATACTATTTATTACAAAAATTCTAAGAAGAATCTTAAAATGAACACACACAAAGATCCCAGCCTTGCAGGGTCATAATATTAGGTACTATGAATAGTGAATACTGATACTTGCATAGCATTTTCACATCATTACTTTCTAAAGGAGAACAGAAGTGAGGAATAGAGAAGGACCATGTTCAATCAACAGCCTGGTAGCAGAACCAGGTATAGAACTCAGATCTCCTAAGTTTAGCAGTCTTCACAGTACTAGACCAAACAACCACTGAAACTGACTGGACTGTGTGATGTTACAGTATGTGCCTTTGTAGGACTAATTTCTGGTAATATAATTCTACATGTCTGTCAGCATTAAGATAGGAGAGAAGCGCCTGATACCTGTCAGATTCCAGAATCTCACTTAGTGAGATTTTAAGTTGTTTGCTATCTACTGCAACTGTAGCCAAAAGACAAGTTATTTTAAAAAGAGTAAAAATAACTCATTTTTAAAAATTAAGAAACTAGAGGCCTAAATCAGTAGTTCTTGGCAGTTTTTTAAGCTTTATTAATTTATCACACATCTGGAATACAACATAAAAAACCCCATGATATTGGAATACTCTCCATGAATATGGTAGTCAGAGAAAGCCTTTTGAAAGCAAGATCATTAAAGGGGAGAATAGTTTTTATTTCAAAGTATTATGACTTCCTGCTGGTTAATGTATGTCAAAAATAAAGCATCTTGTTATGCTGCAGTGCAGTTCTATTGCAGAATAGGTGTAAATTGAGCCTTGTGATTCAGATGTCTGTCATAAACCACTGAGCAGTGAAAGCTAAGAGTATGTGAATGCCAGTTCAAAGCATGACTGAGGAACACGTTACGCTTCCCAGAACTTTTGTTCTTTTTCTGTATTCTGTAGGATGAGGAAGAAGAATCAAGCAGACTAGAAGCAGATGAGAAGATACTCCTGGATCCTAACAGTGAGGAAGTTTCTGAGAAAGATGCAAAGCAAATAATTGAGTGAGTGTTCCTTAAGAGCTGTTTAGTTGGAACTATATTTTCTTACAGTTGCAGTTCACAAGAGTACCTTTCTCTAGATTACAGTGATTTGAGGCATGAATATCTGCAGGAGAAGGAACATGATCATTTAATTATATATTTATAATCTTGCACCCTTTGGTGTACTCATCACAGTTGAAGACTTGTACTGTTTATTTAGACATGTATATGTGAGCTGTGGTCAAAAAATATTTGTTCGTGGGAATTCACTCAAGTTTCTTTTCTGCTTTCCAGGACTGCCAAACAAGATGTGGATGATGAATATAGCATGCAATATAGTGCTAGAGGGTCTCAGTCCTACTACACTGTTGCTCATGCAATCACAGAAAGGGTGGAAAAGCAGTCTTCCCTTCTTATTAATGGCACATTAAAACATTATCAGGTGAGAAATCACTGAAACATTAAATTACTTGAAACTTGGAACTATGCTGAACATTTCAGTGTGGTATTTCATATGGCAAACTGAAAACTTGTTAAAAAACATGAAGTCTCTAGCAGGTTGGAATTTGGAAATACGGACAAAGCAATGGCACCTGTCACAGATAATGTTTCATACGTACTGCTTAAATAATACAAACTTTCTACAGCCACCTCCACCTTTTTTTCACTGCAGATGAATATTTTGATTTTGCTATCCTTCTCATTGACTTGTAATTTCAGTTCTTAGTGTTTTAATTTGTGGTGGGCTAACAGTATTTTCCTTCTTCCGGTATTTGAAAGTTTAGAATTTCATTGTTTACTTAAGATCCTAGTAGTTCGGTGCAGTGATAGATACAGTTTGAAAATAAGAAGATTTTACTATGGAGGTTGGTGTCACCTGTTCTTTCAGAGCGGACTTTCACTGGATTTAGTAACCAAGAACTTCAGTATTTTACACTTCTGCTATTGTACAACTTTCTGGTTAACTCCAACAACCTGCCTCTTTTCTCTAGTCAGAACATTTTTTGTATGTATATGTATCTCCACATAACGAATAGTGACACAGACAAGATAGCTTTCTTCTTCTCAGTTCTGAAGTGACTTTATAAGTGGGACATACAGTGGGACTACAGATTCCAGTCAACTCTTGATGGCTTAATAGTAGATATGAATCAGTCCACGTGTATGTAAAGCCAGTAAAGTGGCAACATTATTTTGGATACTGTCTTGCAGGGACAACAGATGGTTACTTCAAGCATGTATTGTAGAGTTTTCCCTCTGAACTTTCTCAGGCCACCTAATTTCCTGCTCTCTCCGTGCATGAGATACACCAAAAATCTGGATGTTAGAAGCAGAAACTTCACAACTCCATCAGTAATGTGACACACACACGTGGAAATCTGTCTGACAAGGGAATAGTGCTTTCTAGCAGTAATTGAACTTTCTTGGTGTGTGAAATTCTGTTATGTCGACACTGCTAAGCTGCAGAACTCTGGCTTCCTTCCAGCTCTGGAATTTTATACACAAGGCATATTTGGACAAAGGTGACTTACTCTGACGTGGAGTTTTGATGGCAGACGCTAAGTGGACATGTGCTACAAGAGTTTTAGCATACCATTGATACAGTTGGCAAGTGTAAGGCTTACACGTTTTGTGCAGATTTGACAAGTTTCGTTTTGAAAGATTTTAATTGACACAGGCAAATGTCATGAAAAACACACAGAAAGTTAGCATTTGACAGTGTTGAAATTGAGGAACAAATTCCTGCAGTGGCGTTTATCAGCCTTACATATGAGTGCCTCTGTTGGACATTGGTCCCATACTGCTGTTCTATTATTAATTATTTTTGTGAGTTTTGAATAACTGAAACTCTTACTCTTCATTTCAGCTCCAGGGACTGGAATGGATGGTTTCTCTCTATAATAACAATCTGAATGGAATTTTAGCAGATGAAATGGGACTAGGAAAGACAATACAGACTATTGCTCTCATCACTTACCTGATGGAGCACAAAAGACTCAATGGCCCCTATCTCATCATTGTTCCCTTGTCGTAAGTAACAGGTCTCATTCTGGCATTATTGTCCGAAGCATTGCAGATTAGTTTGTTTGGAACACAACATGCTGGCAAAACCAGAAAGCTGATAAAACACTTGATTCTATTAATTTTGGCAAACTGTTTTGAATTTACTGTAATTCACTCTTAAGCCGAAAGAGGGGGATGTTTTTTCTTTCCTGTTATATGCATGCACTTCACCTTTCAGCTTTTAACTGATATTAAAATTCTGTTGCTTAGTTCTTCAAGCAGCTGGTGCCTCATCTGATACCATGCAAGCATGTTTTAATGAGGTTGATCTTTTAAGTACTGTATAGGTAGCCCTGGATATATGTAGCCTTGATTGATATGCACACTTTTGTCAGGTGTGTAGATTATGATTGTTTATCGTGCTGCCTGCTTTTCCTTAACTTTCCAAAATGCTGCTTGTTTCATAGATTTCTTTTAATGTATTTTCCTTTCTCCAGAGGTCAGGTGTGGATTTTAGTGATTTGAATAAAAAATGTCAGGCACTGTAGAACTCTTGGAGGATGTTGAGGAGTTGTTTTCTTATTTTTATGTGTAATTGACTTGATTGACATTCAGAAGTTTCTGGTAGTTTCATTAGCTAATTTGTCCACCAGTTGTGCTGAGCATGCAAATTCGTCCTCAAATTAGGATAAATTTGATTTGTGGTCATCTCTTGATTTCTTTTGAGGTGTCCTGTCTTCTGGCTGCACTACAGTAGTAACTGATTGACTAAGATAAATGCCACAGGTTTGCCTAAGTGTATGGATACAAATGATAAGCTTAGTTTGAAAAAAAACACCTGAGAGAAGAGCTATGAAACAAAAATATAGGGAGTATATTAATGTCAATTTTCATGTGGGCACAGTAAAAAAATCACATTTCTTTTAAGTACTCTAGTGTTTTTTTTAAAAACTGAGAAAAGCTGAAAGTTCTTACTTGAATACATTTTAAAAGCTGCCTTTCTCTGCCTTTTCTAAGTCGTTAGTATTGCTGCCATCATTGGTCCACTAGGAAGGAAAAAAAAACCAGCAAGCAGCTGAAAAACCTCAAGGTTATTTTTTGCTGTTGTCTCGTGATAACAATTAGCTTCACAGTAACAACTTTTCTGTTGTTGTCAAACAGCAGAAACAGTGCAAGAATGGATCCGCATAGTGGCAGTGGTGGCACTATGAGTAGTTCTGCTTGAGTGGAACACAGATGAGGTCTATTATCAGTTTCATTGAGCTGTATCTGAAAACCTGTAATGTCCATTTTTGGATGAAAGTAGTATAGAAGAACTTAAAAAACTATTTTTTTGTTCAGAGATATTGTTCTTATCCTTACTATGTTCCAAAGTATAAAGGTACATGTAAGACACTACTTCCACTGGTTTCGAAAAGGGCCCTGAATGTAAAATGAAAGAGTGTTTCACACTTCTTTTCTTGTCCCTCTGACATGCTTGTATTTTGTTGCAGTATATAAACTGCATTTTTAAAATATGTTGTTATTTATGGGGGTTGATTGTATAAAATTTGTTGAAAAGCTGGCAACCACTTGGAAACGTTTATGAAGTTTGATCTGCAAATGATGACATGTTACTTTTTCTCTGTTATCTCTATGATAGGACTTTATCCAATTGGACATACGAATTTGACAAATGGGCTCCTTCTGTGGTGAAGATATCTTACAAGGTTTGATTTGCTTTTTATATGACTGTAGAATAAAAGGAATGAGAACTAGAGACAGGTTTTCCTCTGTCTCAGCAAACTTTTAGACTGCTCATCAGGTTTTGTCATGTATATCACACTAAGCGGTGTGAGTTAATCATACTAAGAAGACTGTAGCAAACTGTGGAAGACTGTAGAAGTAAACCAATTGTAAACCACTGTACAAAATGCAGAATAAAATTGTTAATTACCACATAGCAAGGCTTCTGATGAAAGTTACAGATGGTAACTACCTAACATTTTATTCCTAGCTAAATACTTTCTTGTATAGCTACTGCAATAGTGATATAGCCAAGCTATTTGTAGGGAGACCAGACCCTTGGCTGTGTATTTCCATAACCCCCATAAGGAGCTTTACAGTCTAGCAGTGGTTTAGGGAAAGCACTCTGAGAAGGTCTGGAATTACATCAATGTATTGTTTACTGTATGGTAGGATTGCAGGTTCAAGTAGCTGCTCCTTGTCTGCTAATTCATAAAAACAATGTTTTTTCTTCAACAAAGTAGAGAATAACAACTCACATGTCTTCCTCTTTCAGGGTACACCTGCAATGCGCCGCTCACTTGTTCCACAACTTCGAAGTGGAAAATTTAATGTTCTTTTAACTACTTATGAGTACATAATAAAGGACAAACATATCCTTGCTAAGGTAATTTTAACTATTATCTCTCTACAGCAAGACCCAGACACCTTCAAATGGTGCATACCACAAAACACATTTTTGTTTTATAGGGAAAGTCTCAGTTGTTCTGTCCTTCAGTAAAAGTTAACCTTTTCATTTACTTTCCTGTTCCTCATTTCTTGATAGAACTTCTCAGTCACAGCTCTCCGTTATGTAAACACTAGGGATTTCCTGAATATGGCCAGGGGACTAGTTCCTCTGTGCAGTTCTGTCAGTACTGTATCCTGTCTGTCCTTGGAAGAGCATGACTTTTCTCACCTCTGCATAATATTCAGCCTGATCTGCATCAGTGACTTTTAATTTTTTCTGTTATTTCTGTCCTGAAGCTCACTCTTATTAGAGCCCTTCCAGCTACGTGGTCACTTTTCCCCATGTGACTAAATAGTTACCTATATCATGAATTTGGTATCCAGACTAAAGAGTCTACACATTGCAGTTCCTAGGGGCTCACTGACTGTCTACAGGTAGGTATCAAATATAATGAATTAAAATGAAAACTGCTGTACTATAAGACTATTTCATGTGCTCACAAAGCAGACTAAGGAGGTATTTTGCTATACAGAGAAACCATATGGTCCTCCTGCAGTTTTGTTGTTCATTTTCACTTCATTTTCGTATATTACATATTGCATATTTACTGCATATTACTTGTTTGTCCTGTCTAATACAAAGGCAGTGCATTTTCTTAGCATCATTCTGAATGCTTGGAAACAGTGTGAGACTACTTCCTTTTCCCCTATTTTTTCCCACTCTTGCTGAAGGGTAGGAAGGACAGCACTATGCCACTCATCATGTTCTGGGAAATGGAATTAGGTAGCACCTCTAGAAGTACAAACTGAGGCCTTCCTAGTCATATGGTCAGTGTGGCACTAGTGTTGACCGTCCATGTTGTAGTACAGGTGGTAACAGAGAGTTTGAACAACAGCTTTTAACATCTGCTGTGACTGCATTTAAGATTTCATATTAAAAAATAGAAGCTTTGGTTGAAAGCACAGTAACAGAGATGATTTTAATTATGCTGCTTTCTTCTCCAGTGAAAATACAGGATTAGCTGAAACAAAGTTCAGGGTTGCTGTTGTTTGTGAGCATACTTACTTTATCTGAAAATGCTTTTGTCTCCTTTCAAGGTTCTTGTTACAGACAGATTTATTTGGAGTTCATGTGGTTTCTTTCTTCCACTGTGAACCATATTCTGGCCTTGAAGAGCCAGTCATTCTAATCTCTTTCCCAGAAATGGGAGGAATCTGCTGTTTGCTATGTCAGTTCCAGTCAGAATTCAACATCAGATTGAGCATACGTAGTGTTTGTCTCTTATGTTTACTGCTAGCAAGGACACTGATAGTTGCATAATGCCTGATTTGGCTTTCCTCAAGGTTGAGACTGACTAATGTCTCAGGCTTTTAAGTAGTTTTGTTCTATGCTTGTTGGGAGGAACTTGACAAAGTCTGGCCTGTTCTAACTTTGCCAATTGTTCTTCTTTTCTTCCAGATTCGGTGGAAGTACATGATAGTAGATGAGGGCCATCGAATGAAGAACCATCACTGCAAGCTGACTCAGGTCTTGAATACTCACTATGTGGCCCCTCGACGGATCCTGCTGACTGGGACTCCTTTGCAGAACAAATTGCCTGAACTGTGGGCTCTTCTCAATTTCCTTCTTCCAACCATTTTCAAGAGCTGCAGCACCTTTGAACAGTGGTTCAACGCTCCATTTGCCATGACTGGAGAAAGGGTACTGTGGCAGTGTTTTTTAAAAGAACAGAAATAAACCACTTTGATGAAAACAGAAAAGAGCTTATACAGAAGGATTAGTGTTTGAACTTGCTCTGGTACTTAGGGATTTAACATAACTAAAATAACCCTTTTTTATAATACCAAAATTTTAAAGTGCATTTTTTCACTCAGTCAGTTTGGTTGTAAGATGCAAATAATTATTGCACATTCTTAACTTTTCATGTGAGAGAAGACATTACCTAATACATTTGAGTTGCCTTGTAGTGACTTTTATAAACTTCTCTAGGTGGACTTAAATGAGGAAGAAACTATTCTGATCATCCGTCGTCTCCATAAGGTGCTTCGGCCCTTCTTGCTGAGAAGACTGAAGAAAGAGGTTGAGTCTCAACTGCCAGAAAAGGTTTGCAATGAGAGTAGTTCTGGGAAGGGTTTAATATTCTTTCTCAGCATTAAGTAATGTCCCTTTTTCAGATTTATTTTGCGGAAGAGGACCTCTTTAGCATTTGTTTGTTTGTACCTCTTTGGAGAAAGCTGGCCACTGAGGAAGCCTGAGTACCTGAAGTTTCTGCATTCTCAGGATTCCTCACCAACTATAAATGTGTTTGTTGTAACCACTGTAAGATATGCCACTTCTTTCTATAGAGTCTGGTTTCAATTTGTGAGTCAGCCATACACTGAGCATAAAATTCTGTCGTGCGTCATCCTCCTTGCACTGGGTTGAAGCTAGTTCACTGAAATTCTTGAAGGGCTAGTGGACTTCATAAAGCAGGTACAATTGGTCCTGCATTATCATTCCAGGAGTTGTGTGAAGTCTCTTGTTGAAATTACACCATTTTTTATAACTAGTAGCTTTTTAATTCAGAACTTAAAATTATTTTCTGATTTCAAAGGTAATTGTTTTTATTTCTGGGTAACTCATCTTGTCCCACTGTGTCCTCCTCTGCAATTCTACATCCCTCTTCCTGGAACAACAACAGCAACTAAATATAAAAAAGTAAATTTGAAGGTGTGATAAGGTAAATTTGGTTTTAAGGTAAACTGGATTAAAACCATACCAAACTATAATATTTGTAAGGTGTGTTACGAGCTGACTGGCTAAATGAATTAAGAACTCCGTACAGATGCTTAGGGACAATACAAAGAAAGGCATTTTAAAATTATTTTGCATCTTTATAATCATGTCAACACTACTACTGTTGAAAATTTTTGTTCCTTCAAATGTCAAATTCTCAATACCCCCAGAAGCATTTATTTGAGAATAAAATATACTTGCATTTGAAAATAATACAGAAATCAAGCCACTGTGTTTGATAAATCCAATAATCCAAAGCCAATAATAGGCTTTGGAGAGGGAAAATTTTCAAGTTGCATACACACTCATACTCAGAAGGCAATGTTTCTTTTTGTTGCCATTATCTTGAAAAAAGGAGTTCATCCCACCATGAGGATTGAACTTGAGGACTGAAGCCTATTAATAAGGTTCATTTGCTTTTGTTAATCTTGGTGAAGAAGCCATTGAAGGAAGTCACTTCCATTTAAGGAGTTCATACTCCTGTCTTTCTGAGAAGAAAATAACCTGATGATTTTCTTCCCTTTTATTTAATAAATATTATGAAGCTTATGCTTTGTCTTTTATTCACAGCTTGAAAGATTTCTAGCCACTAGTGTGGTTTTGTTATGTTACAGTTTTTATTTACCATAATTTACTAAAAACATAGTAACTGTAATCCGGACACTGGGCAGTAGAAAAAACTACATAAAATTGGTGTGTGAAGTCTTGGTGTTACTGTTTTTAAATATAGTATGCAGTCAAACACTAAATGTAATTTTACAAAGCTGAACAAGTCAAACTGAATGTAGGGGTCATGGAGTACTGTATTAATTCCCTGTGTTTTAGTGTGTGTTGAGAAAACGGCGTATTTCTGCGACAACCTAGGTAAATATTATGCCAGTTAGACTCTATGAGGGATTCTTAATTGCTAGATATACAGTGATGATATTTTTATTATGCTTTGCTTAATATTTCTATAATGCTTAACAGACACAATAAATTCCATCGGTTTTAAAATACTTTTTTAGTTGCATGTTAAATATAAAATTAATTTTAAATTATTTTTTAGATTTTAAAAATTACGGAGTGAGAAATAAAGTGTGTTTGGTAATCCTGCAGTTGCATCCTTAGGATCCAGCTGTCTCACTGCAGTTGTGACTCACGGATAATCTTTTGAGATACTCATTGCTGTGCTTGCGGTTGGAGTGCTGGTCATGGAAATTTTATGTGGTGTTACGGTACAGATAAAAGATTAGTAAGGTTTTTTTGTTTTGTATTGTTCTAGAATGACAAGAATCTGCAGTTAGATCCTACTAGCATTATTATGTCATTGTGTTTATGGTTTTTGTTTTTTTTGGGTTTTTTTGCACCAGGTGGAATACGTGATCAAATGTGATATGTCAGCTCTTCAAAAGATCCTGTACCGTCACATGCAAGCCAAGGGAATCCTTCTCACAGATGGTTCTGAAAAAGACAAGAAGGTATAAAAGAAAGACTAAAATATGAAGGAAATAATGTATTACGAGTAAACATGTTAACAATATGATTTCTGTTTTGTAAAATTAATATGTAGACTTACTGCAGGTATCTCTCATGGGAAGAGAAATCTCAGGCATGCCTTTCAGTTAAAAGACTGCAGCTATTCACAAGGAGAAGATACTGCTTGTATTCAATGTACTTGCAGTGCCTTTCTGCAAACAGGCAATGTTTGAGAAAAAACTGCATTTCCCTTGGCTGAGTTTAATTCAATAATATATCTGAATAACTGTGATTGTGGCAGCAATGGTTACAGAAGGTCATTTATCTTGTCTTTCAGAGCTATTAGTTAAGTCTTGTTTCAGTCAGCTAGGACTGTATGCTTGCGTTCATCCTTAAGATCTGTTGGTGTCGAAATTCTTTAAGAGATCAGTAAGATTCAAAGTCATAATCAAATATAGACTGTGTGTTAGTAAATGTTGGTTATGCTGTCACGGGATTTGATCGAGTCAGTACAGAGTAAAGAAGTTGCCATTAATGAACTTTTCACATTATAACAAATTTGAAATACTGTAGTAAATATGAAATACTTTGAACAGACACTGCAGAATATCTAGAATGTAACAGTTCCAGTTTGTACCCTCTTGTGTATATTGCTGATGCAGTGCAGTCACATACAGTCTTTCCCTAATCCTTTTTCAGGTTGCATTGGTACAGTGGGTGATTTTTCTATTCAGTATCTTATTTTACCTTCCTCGTTCTCTGTAGTAAAATTGTTTTCTTTGCTGGTGCTTAATTAAACTCCAGACAAAGGTTTTTTTTCTGTGGATATTGAAACTCATCTTCATAGTTTGAACATTTTTTAGACATTAATACATGTTCCTCAGTTGTGTTTTTAATTCAGTTTTGCTGTTTGATGTCTTTATATTTGTCCTAAAAATTTCATTTTGTATCACAGTCTTCTACTTTCTTCCTTTTCTGATCTCTTTCTTTCATCTGCTCAGAAGGTTCTGTGTATTTTGTCCTACCTGTTTCGCTACCTGGCTTTGTGCTTAACCAGTTAAAATTGCCTTTGCTGTCTTCTGAACATTTCCCTTGCCTTCCTCTCTCCCCAAGGGACTCAAGTTTTTCCTTTCTTGCAACCCTCTCTTAACAGATTTTTTTCTTTAAATGTTAAATCAAGGTCTGTTATCACTGCTACCTGTTGTCAGCAAAGGGAGGTGGTTGTTAAGACCGCTTGACTTCAGTGATCAAACAACTATAGTGTTAGGAAAAAATCTTGTCTTTCTGAAACTCTGGCCTGGACCCAGCTGAGATAAGAGACAATTCGCTAAACTGGAAAGCTCTAGGAAATTATTTTTATAACAAGTATGAACTGCATTTTGGAGCAAATGTGAGATGATCTTGGAAAGAACAAAACCAAATTTTAGATAAGTGGAGTGCCACTTTCAAATGGATGATCTCTGCTTTAGATGAGAGTTATGATTTCAGTGTTTCTCCCTAGAAAAGACTAGAATATTGCTAGTATGTGTTATAATCAAGTAATGTATTTTCCCCTGGTTTTAAAACTTGAAATTGGTAAATTGTTTTGGCTGAGATTTTAAAAATAAATCTAAATTAGTCATATAGTAAGCTTGGAATATTGATGCCACTCTGTTTATATTTTTATAAAATGGCAACAAAACAAAATGGCGTTTGAAAGCAACAAGATTTTGGCAGTGTTAATGTGATACAAATGTTCTCAAACTTATATTGACCAGCTGCAGTTAATTTTAAACCATACAGTTTGGTCTAGCACAACTGTCTATCTGATGAGTGTCCTGGTTCTACAGGATTAACTGTAGTGTATGTTTTGCGAATATACTTGCATAAATAATAAGATGACTCATGAATTTCATGAGCTTTAACATTTTTGTACCTCTGGCCTGATGTTTTACTCGGCCTAGAGTGAGAAACCCATATACCAAGTTAATAAACTGGAGAAGTTACTGTGGAATTGGAAAGAACGCAGCTAGAATGATTTCCTGTTAGAGGGTTCAGACACTATGGAGTTTGTATGGTTTCATAATAAACAGTATAAATAATCAGGACAGTAGATGCTCTGCTTCCCACCATGAATACTGCAAGTAGAAATGTAGTGCACTTCATGGATTACTTCCAGGTCTTCCTTTTTCATTACAGAGCATCCTTATGACAGATGACAGCAAGACAACTGTTTTGGATTTTTGTTGTTTTGGTTTGGCCTGGTTTGGTTTTTTATTATTGGGGAGTTTTAATGTTTTATTGATTTCCTTTTGTTTTTTGTTGGTTTCTTTTTTTTTTTAATTAGTGATGCAGTGTTTGGATTTGGGATAAAAATATTTTAAAAGGTTACGCTCAAAAGCTAAGAAATTAATCATTTGGTTTGCATTGTTTGTACCTGTAGGGAAAAGGTGGAGCAAAAACTCTTATGAACACTATCATGCAATTGAGAAAGATATGCAATCACCCATACATGTTTCAACACATTGAGGTAAGACTGATAGGTTTGATTTTGAAGGTTGTTTTTATTCAGATGGCTAAAATAACTGCTAGAAAACTGCTGCTCAAGCTTGTATGTATGGGAGGGGGCATCTCTGTCCACATAATTTATACTGGAAAGGACAGATTTGGAAAAAAAATTATTATAGTCAACAAGTGCCATCTTTTTATTGATAATCCAAAGTCTAGTTTTAAAGTATTTAATTTTATGGAACAGTGTCTTTAAAAAGTGAAGGGGTTTTTGTTAATTTAAGACAACCCAGAGCAACTTAGTAGCCACATACACCAAATTTATGACATATAGACACTAGCTGAAAGTGTCATGTGTAGAATCTTTGTAATTAGCAGACTGCTAATATTCTGCAGTGAGAACTAAAATTGTTCTATTCCATCCATATTGTTTTTTCAGCAAAAATGTGCTATCTGTATAACATCTCTCAGTAGGATCTAAGTAAATAAATATGTCTGAAAAGATAGAAAGTGTCATAGATATCTGGAATGTAGCTACGTTTATGAAAATATAATAAGGTACCTACTGTGATATATTATTAATATTATTATTACTGTAGTTTTCACTCTTCATTATCTTGTATGCTGAGTAATTAAATTGAGTAATTTGCGGATGGATTGTCTACTGATTAGTATAAGTTAATTAGTATTCTACTGTATTTGTAATCTGGTAAAATGTATGCTGCAGAAGTCACTTCTTCATGAATTTTAAATAATAGTACAGGAAAACATTAAGCAGAGTACTGTTGCCACAAGGTGGTTTCTGAGAGTATGATCATCATTGAACTCAAACCTCAACACTCTCAACACTCGTATATTTAATTTGATTTCTATAAGAATGTGTAATTTTTGGTTACTGTGTAGTTTGTAATATGTTTATTGCTTGTAACTTTGCAGGAGTCCTTTGCTGAACATCTGGGCTACTCAAATGGTGTCATTAATGGGTAACTCTTCCTGTTTTTCCTCCTATCCATAGTGCTGTGTTGGAATTAATGATCACATTCTTTTTCTGGAAGCTTACGTGTTAGCAAACTCAAGCAGTTCATACAAAGGCAGAGGAAGTACGGGGCACATATGTAAATCAAAACCTATTAGTACTGGAAGTGTCATAAGATCTTTTCATGACTGTCCATCTCTTTCACGATGGCAAGCAGAGAAGACTCATGTCTTCCTTTCCCCTTATTTTGGAATAATACACCATCTGAAATTCATTGGGATGACTCTAGAGATATCTGTTAGGATTTTCTTCTCTTTCTTGTTACTTTTTCCTTCTTCACTATCTTTATTCCAAATTAAAGTAGCATTTCTTCCATTATCTGAAATGAAAAAGATTTGCTTTATTTTTCTTGACACTTTGTGCAACTGTAAAGTTAATAGATGCTTTCTAAACGAAAAATGTATATCATCCACCAAACTTTCTTCCTGTATAGTGTTAATGACAATTCTTTTCTTTTTTTTTTTTTTCTTATCTAGTATACCAGGCTGTTTGTCTCCTTAGCTAGAATACCAGAATACTTGTCTCCTAAACAGTTTAGTCTTTGGCTGATTACAGATGTATGCATATCAGAAGGCTGTGTACCTTCTGGATTTTTTACCATTGCTAATGATAAATCATATTTTGAGAGTACAGACTCAAGGTTAGAGAAAAGTTACATGAAGTTGGTTTCTGTAAAGTGTATCACAGAGATGCTGATTTAGAAATCTTGTTTACTTCTATTCATTTTCTGGGTTACGGGTTGAATTTCAGTGCTAAGAGTCAGTTTTGGAGTTCTTTGCGTAGAAGACAGAAGTGTAGCTAATCAAACAGCTGAACACTGTTCAAAACGACTGAGGTTGTATGGCTAAAGAGTATATCCTATGTCAGACTCCTGCCACTGTGTCCGTATATTAGTTCAGTTTGCAGTATTTCACTTCCATGTGCATAATGGTTGAGTGGAAAGGGGGTTGTTTCCAACATATGCCCAATTAATAGAATTTGAAACTGCAGTTGCAATTCAAAGTTGTTTGTAAGGCCAGTTGTTTTTAATGCCACTTGCAAATAGCAAGTGAATGTCTTAGGTTATAAAATGCTTATCTGGCTGAGAAATAATGTTTGTTTTAATAAATAATGAAAAAGAATTGAGTTTCATAAAGATATTCTGTGTGATTGCAAGTCAGCACAGTTTTTGTGATTGAAGAAAAATCAGGACGACAGAACTTACATGTGTTTGTTTTAATCAACGTATGCAATTTTAAAGAAAGAAAAGTGCTATTAGTCTTGTTTAGATTAAGTAAATTAGTCTTTTTGTTATAATCTGACATGATGATGACTACAGACTTTCAAATGTGGGCTTACTCTGGCATTTACTGTGCTGCTTCTCTCCAACAGAGCCGAACTTTATCGGGCCTCAGGGAAGTTTGAGCTACTCGATCGTATTCTACCAAAGTTACGAGCTACTAACCATCGTGTGCTTCTTTTCTGTCAAATGACATCACTCATGACCATTATGGAAGACTATTTTGCATTTCGAAATTTCCTTTACCTGCGTCTCGATGGTAAGCTAAATGGAAAAAAAGGATGAATAATAAGGTAGGAGGTAGCATCCTTCATTAGTTTGGGCCTGGGAGCCCTGGGTTCTCCTCCTGGTGTTTCCATAACAGTGCTGTGTTATGACTATACAAAAGTGAAAACAGGTTTGAAATACTATTTTATAATCCTGCAAGTGTGCTTACCGTGAAATTATGGCAGTAGACAGTAGACCCTTCAGGGACAGTTTACTAGAATTTCCCATGTTCTTCCAGACAAGGTACTGAGAACGACATACTTTTGCTTCTGTCAGTAGAAGTAATTTTCTCTGCCTTTTTCAGTGTTTGCTTTTATCTGTTTAACCTACAGACCATTTGGTCAATGGATTCTTTTGATAAACACTCAGGTCCACTCCAGGAATGCAGATTATGTATAAATTTGCTGCTTAGAGGCTCATCTCTTTTTCACACAGGGTTTAAAATCCAGGGTCCCAGTCAGTCCGCTATCTAAGTTACCTGAAAATACTCTCACAATAAGAGATGATAATGTCAGTGTTAGGTCTCTATTTCAATTGAATAAATTCATTTTTATCTGTTTAAAATTCGACTGCTATTTTTCACAGGATAGCTGAATTTCAGCATCATGCCTGAATTTCACAGGAAGATCAAAAGCCTCAATTTCTTCATACGTAGATATGTTTTATTACTTTAAATGAAAAGATGGTTGAAAAACATTGTAGATACCAATATCTTTATTCTGTTCAATATCTCTGTTGAGTGTTCAATATCTTTGTGGATGATCTGGGTGAGGGGATTGAATGTACCCTCAGTAGATTCACAGAAGACACCAAGTTGGGTGTTTTGACCTGCCGGAGGGTAGGAAGGCTCTGCAGAGGGATCTGGACAGGCTGGAGCATGGGCCAAGGCCATTGGTGTGAGGTTCAACAGGGCCCAGTGCTGGGTCCTGCCCTTGGGTCACAACAACCCCAGGCAGTGCCACAGGCTGGGGCAGAGTGGCTGCAAAGCTGCCCACAGGAAAAGGACCTGGGGGTGCTGGTGACAGCAGCTGGACATGAGCCAGGGTGTGCCCAGGTGGCCAAGAAGGCCAATGGCATCCTGGCCTGTACCAGCAACAGTGTGGCCAGCAGGACCAGGGCAAGGATTGTCCCCCTGTGCTGAGTGAGTACCCACTGGAGAGGCCATACTGCCAGTCCTGTGTCCAGTTCTGGGTACCTCACTCCAGGAAGGACATGGAGGTGCTGGAGCATGTCCATCGAAGGGCAACAGAACCGATGAAGGGTCTGGAGCACAAGCCCTGTGAGGAGCAGCTGAGGGAGCTGGGGTTGTTTAGCCTGGAGAAGAGGAGGCTCAGGTGTGACCTTACCACTCTCTACAGCTCCCTGAAAGGAGGGTGTAGCCAGGAGGGGGTTGGGCTCTTTTCCCAGGCAACCAGTGACAGGCCAAGAGGACACCATCTCAAGCTGCACCAGGGGAGGTTCAGGTTGGACATCAGGAGGTATTTCTTCACAGAAGGGGTGACTGGGCACTGGAATGGGCTGCCTGGGGATGTGGGGGAGTCACCGTCCCTGGAGGTGTTTAAGGAAAGATCGGACGTGGCACTCAGTGCCACGGTCTGGCTGACAAGGTGGTGTTTGATCAAAAGTTGGACTCAATGATCTCAGAGGTCTTTTCCAGTCTATTTGATTCTCTAGTTGATTCCTGCAATTCTATGAAAGGAAAACAAAAAATCCCACCTGAGTCTTAAACCTCTTTGAAAGAAGTTTCCATTTTGGTCTTCTTCCATGTTGATGAGTTCTGCCTCATACTGAGCTTCTTAAATAGTGGTCATTTTTACTTAATGTTTTATCTCACACATTATAGTCTTACGTAGGACTAGCAGCATTTGTCAGAATACCTTTTTAACAGAGAAGCAATGATATAAATATAGAGAGCAGTATAAGTGAGACTTGAAGTTTCTTCTGAATGTTTTTTAACAGCGTTTTAAATTGACTTTTAGCTTCACGCTTTATTCAGAAGAAAAAGTAATACCAGGAAATATTCTCATCCTTTACAAATATTAATAAACGTGAAGCTGAACCAATATTATCCTTGAATGTAAAGTGGGATTATGAAATGGACACACAGATGAGCTATCTCACTCTGCCATGGAATGCCAAAACCGTCTGAAGAACATACTAGCATGCTAACAAACCCCTCTTCACACCTCTGGCTGGCATGTGTTTTAATACTTCTCTTCAAGAAAAATAAATTACATTGCATTTTAAATGTTTTAGATTACTTTACATCATATATTTTTGCATGAATTCTTTTTCACGCCAGAGTGTTTATGGCAAGACATAGTATGGTAGATACACCTCATTGTCTTTTTCAGGTAGTTCATTAAATTGGATAAACCCTTTCTCTTCTTTTCCAGTTTCATAATAACAGGTATCTTCCATACTTGGATCCAGTCTATCCAGGTTCTGTCCACTTGTCTTCTTATATGGAGTATTTCCTACCCAATTCATGTGTTTGTTGTGGGGTTCACTGGGTCAGCAGTGGGCTGGCAGTTTGGCTGTGTGGTTGTGGTGGCTACAGGTGGGATGGAGTTAATTTTCCTCCTAGCGGCCCATGTAGTGCTGTGCTTTGCATTTGTGGTTCAGCAGGGTTTGTAACACCATCAGTGGCATCACCCAGTGTTTGGCTATTGCTGAGCAGCACTTGCAGTGTCAAGGCTTTCTTTCCAAACACCCCTCACCCCCAAGGCCAGTAGGCTACATTGAACTGGGACAGATGAAACAGCTGACCCAAGGTGACCAAAGGGTTGTGAACAGCAGTAAAACCTGAGGGAAAAGAGGATGCAGGGACATTACTTGTTATGGCATTTGTCTTCCCAATTAGGTATTACAGGTGTTGAGGCTCTGCTTCCCAGGAAGTGGCTGGACATTTGGTTGCTGATGGGAAATTGTAGATAAATTCCTCTTCTTGTCCTTGCATATCCACCTTTCACTTTTATTAAGCTGCCTTTATCTCAGCACAGGAGCTTTTCTGTCTTACTTCCTCCCCACACACTGCTAAGTTTGGGGAGGCAGGGGGTTGTGTCTGGAAGCCAGCTGGGGAACAACCCACCATAGTAATAAAAAAAGTTTTGTAATTTCATTTTCTGTACGTATATCACCCTCAAGATGGGACATTTTCAGAATTCTCAGTCTTTTAGTATTAACTATGACTCCGAAGGCAAATAGTGACATTTTGATAAATCTCTATATAAGTAGCTTTTAAAAATATTTAATGCTGCTGTAGCCAGAAGGCATTAATCAAAACTAGAGCTCTCTTCTGTTTGTATATAGTAGCTTCAATTGAAATTTATGTGAGTTATAAAAAGGTATAACAATGTTAGCCAACATTTTAAGATCTACTTTAGGAATGTCAAAACAAATGCATTTACAGAGACCTTTAGAAGTCCATCTTGTAGTTGTGATAGGCAGTTGACCTAAACATCCATGGCCAGTGTTACGGAAAATCTGGCAGAGGTGTCAAAAAGTAGTGCATTAAAATCACCCTTTCACATGTACTTTCAGCAACAGACGTTGTATTTATATTATTTCAGTTCACATCTTTATTATACAGTATTTTTATTTTTTCTTTTCAGGCACAACAAAATCAGAGGATCGAGCTGCTCTGTTGAAGAAGTTCAATGAACCTGGATCACAATACTTTATCTTCTTACTGAGTACAAGGGCTGGAGGGCTAGGCTTAAATCTCCAGGCTGCTGACACTGTTATTATCTTCGATAGTGACTGGAACCCTCATCAGGTTATTTTTATTTTCTTACCTTCATGAAATGTGCAAAGAATACATTATGCTTTTTTGAGTTGCTTCTTTAAATAGATGATATAGCTTGGGATAAAAGGAAAAAATCCAAGTAGGAGATAAAATGCTGCTTTGAGAGGAATTAGTGAGGCAAACTGCCATAATGAGGAAATGTTTTGGTTTGAATCGGTTAGCTAGTTCTGTGCCTGCATATATATTTTATCTGAGTCTCAGGGTATTGTCAGTGCTAGCAGTGTTATAAACCTGCTTTATTTGTGTAACTGTACTCATTCTTTACCCCTTAGGATATAATAACCAGCTCCCTAGCCTTTGGTAGATAGTTTGCAATACTTTAGTAAAAGCTGTGCTGAATGCTACCTGTCTCACAAAATTAGGTGACCATGTCTCTGTAGTAGTCTTGGTCTGAGGCACTGGTGGTTAGTAGTAAGTACAGTTCACCAGGGAAAGAGGATATCACACCACTTTGGCTTATTTGAAAAAGCCAGAAGAGGTAACTGAATTATGTCTTTGCCACCTTTTTTTTCTTTTTGTAAGAAAGTAAGTTTGATATCTCTGGAAGTACGTCACTATGTGGTGTTTTTAGCTGTTGTGCAAGTATATGCAAATCACATCATACTCAATGGCAACATGTAAAAGTAAGGGAAGTGAGACTAAGAAGAGTTTGAATATCTGTGTTCACTCTCTCTGTTAAATTATTCTCTGTGTTCTTTGCCTAATAGGACTTGCAGGCCCAGGACAGAGCTCACCGAATTGGTCAGCAGAATGAAGTTAGAGTCCTGCGACTGTGCACTGTGAACAGTGTGGAAGAGAAGATACTTGCTGCGGCAAAGTATAAGCTGAACGTAGATCAAAAAGTTATTCAGGCAGGAATGTTTGATCAGAAATCTTCAAGCCATGAAAGGAGAGCATTCCTACAAGCTATATTGGAGCATGAAGAAGAAAATGAGGTAAAGTAGTTAGAAATAAATAATTGCTAAGAGAGAGTTTCAGGAAGTACTGACTCTTCTTTTGTTCATCATTTACGAAGATTGTTATAACTCTTGAAATTTGAAATGTGATTATAATTCTTACCATCCAGTCAGAGAAATAACTTAAATTTTTCCTATTTTTATGGTCACAGTAATAGGCTGTAACCTAGTGGTTATGATGTAATGGTTATGATTAAATCTTAGTGTAGAATTAGGCTTTGAATTGTAACTTAAAACCCATTTTGGCAAATAATTGCATTCAAAGAAAGATTTTTTCCAGAACAGATTATAAACCAGCTCCTAAGTCCAATACGTTGAACTAGGCAATTTGATTTTCAGACACGCTGAGCAGCTAGGTTCAGTCTTGAAGGACGTTGCTTATTGTGCTTCTTTTGGAACCTAGTTAAGAATTAAGATTTGCTTTGATGTGCCTTGGGCTTAGGACAAGCCAGAAAGTAACTGTTTCTTTTTGGTGCTGTGTCCAGCCTGGACTTCGTATCACTACTTCCTCTTTGAGAAATAATTAGCTGTTTAAAAACAGATACCAAGTCTTTCCTTACAATAGTGGGAAGTGAGGTTATAGAGTCACTGAGTGTATGTCCATGTCTTTTCATTGTGTTCTTCTATGGAACTGTGAGTGTGGAATGATGAACCTATTCTTTCACCTGTCACATGCAGACTCTTCTCTTAATTTGAACAAAATTCAGTATTTGGATGAAAGCCATACTTGGGAGACATTAAATAAATCTATCAGTTATACTGATCACACACACACCGAAATTCTTGTTCAGCACTAACTTTTTCCCACCTTGAAAATACCCTGTACTGGTTAAAGACAGAGGTTTTGAGAGTGTGATTTTGCCTCTTGAGTGTGCCTTGTATGTCTGAATAAGGTGCACACTGATTCTATAGCGTGTGTTTCACTGGCATCCTTCATAACATGAAGTAAAGTTTCAAAGATGGAGGAGTTTACTTCTTCAGTCATTAATCCTTTTCTGTAGACTCTGCATTGTGCATTTAGAAAATGTCTTGAGTTTTGAGACAAAATTTTAGGGGGAATGAGCGCCTCCTCCAAAGGGAAAAGGGCTTCCCCTTTTCCTCCGCCAATGGGACAAATCGGTAACAACAAGTGAAAGTGGGGAAAAAGTAAACTGTTTATTAACACAAAACAAAACAGGGTAGAACAGGAAAAAAAACTTCAGAATGCAACAAGTGCCCGGAGAGGGAACAGACGCAAGGGCTCGGACCAGCCAGGGCCGCCCTGTGGGCCCCCTGGGGCCACCCCAGTACGCAGGCTCCCCAGACTGGAGGGAAGGGAAGGGAGGCAGTGAGGCAAAAGGAGGGAAGAGAAAAAACCTCAACACAACCTTTCTCCAGCTGTCTGAAACAAAAAAACCCCAAAGAGCAGCACAGCTCTGCCGGCGCACTCCCTCCTGAGCCCCACAGCCCCTGAGCCGCTGGGCCCAGCTGTTAAACTGCCCCGTGGCTCCGGCCCCCAGGTCCAGCTTAAAGCCACAGTGTCCTTGGGCACTGAGCAGACGGTTAAGGAATAAAAAAAACCCCTTACAACACTACCCCAGGACAGAAAAGCATGAGTAAGATGTAATTTTGTATTTTAGTGTTTTTCATAGAAATTAAAGAAGAGTGACAAACGTTTTTGTCAGTAATTGTCTTTTATTTGTGGTGTTAATGCAGAAATTTGATGATATACATATGTACCACTTTTGATTAAGTAAACCTGTAGTTGTAAAGCAGCCCACACTACCTATGTAAGTAGATAGATTAACTTGAAACCAGCATACATTTTCAGTAATCCTGTGAATTTTTTTTAAAATCCAGTGTACATTTGTTTCCGAAGCATTTATCTGACAGTGTTTCAGAAGTCCGGGCTGTAGCTCAGGCCTGTGTGACATGCCTTATTTTGTAGATGACTTCAGAACAATTAGTTTCTTGTGTATTGTTCAAATATTCTTGGTCTGCCGTCCTGAAGCAAGCAGATTTTAAAGAAGTTTATTTTCCACAGCCCAGCATCAGTCTTTAAAGCATTTAAGATGTTGCAGGATGACTCCTGGCTGAAGCTTTCAAGTGATACTTCTTTGTGAACAGAGACTGTGCAAAACTCTGCCCAAACACTCAGACTCTTGAGGACTAAGAGGAATTGAATTTGCACCTTCACTGGTCACCCTTGCTCCTTCATTGCAGCAGCACTCGGTATCAAACAGGAGACTGATGGGGAAAAAAAATAAATCTCTCAATTAAAAGTTAAATTATTAACAATATTGACATGCATTTGACTTGCAAACATGGACTAGCTTGTCTAACAAAGATACTGTTTACTGATCATCTAGTTAAGTATTCCCATGCTAAGCATGCTTTAAACTTCTCACACTTGTATGTAGAGTACTGTGTTCTGTTCATACTTTTTTAGTAGCTTTTTTTAAGTTCAGTTATTTTGCTTGCTTCTTTTTGATCTGTTTTTTCTTTTAGCAGTACTAGATAAAGCAGAGAAGTAGTTTCTGTGTATTTAAAAAGATTCATTAGAGTAGTAGCAATGTACGACAACTGATGAGAAGTAATTTTTTCATAGAGTAATTTTTGTTTGCACTCGAGTTTATTTATAATTTTTTCTTCTACCAAGCCTACCTGTTTGGCAACAGGATTATTCAGCATAACTGCTGACTATGTGGACACTGTTCTTACAGCTTCTACTGTGGGATCACTTATATTTTTTCGGTCAGAAGTTACTCTGAGATAGTAAGGAAGTATGTGGAACTTTCATCAGGGTCACATTTATAAAAGAATCTTTTTAAAGAATCTTTTTTTCTTTGTGTGTGTAACCACGTGACTTCCTTTTTGTGAACAGTGAGGGAGCAGTGACTAGAAGTGAGAAGACCTAGCTCTCGTAATCACTTTCCCAGTTGCTTGGTTCATGTCATAATTTAAATTATATGTTGATCAAGGTACAAAGGTGTTCCTTGAGAAACTGCATTAGTGAAAACTGATTTGGGTTTTTTTCCAAGGTGTAGAAATCCTGACACTGAAGGGAAGATAGGATGTTTGGATATATAAATGACCTTTTATTTCTGAAGAAAACCCTACAGGATATTAGCTTTTCGGATGCTATATACATCATTCTATACTCTCATTAAGCTGGGTTCAAAACATGAGTTTTTGGGAAGAATTACAGGTCTGTAGTATACTGTAGTATAGGTTCAGAAAACCCTGTGTAGAGTAACGTGTTGGCTGTGGTTTCGGAATAATTCAGGGAGGAAGAGTGAACATTGAGGGCTTTGTTTTAAAATGGGTATCATAACTGTTTCAGCTTTAACAGTTTCCATTGAACACTACAGTTCTAAATTGTTTTTCTAGTGTCTGTTTCTGTTTTGTGAAGTAATCCGTTTTGTCTGCAGTAAAATGTTCACATCTGAATTTGTAAGCAGAAAACGAGAGGTCAAGAGAATGTGATTCAGCAGGGTTATTTTCCAGTATAAAAACATGTTTCGTTTTTTTTCATTTAATCAGAAATTTTTCATTCCCCTTGCTTTGATGGGAAAGACCTCAAAATCTGGAATGGTATTTCTGAAGGAGTATTGTAAAATAGCAGAACGGAAATACATCCATTTTAACCAAAGCAATAACTGTGCTTCTGACCCAGGAAAACCACAACCCAAAATTTCCTGGTTGTGTATTTGCTCATTTCCTCATTCTCGAGTTTTGTAGGTGGTAAAAAGTCTCATCTGTCACTCTTACTATGTTATTTTGTTACTTCTGAGTAGCCGAACAGTTCAAAAGTTTTTGTTTCAGTTTAAGTGCTTCACATACCTTGTCAGCGGAAGTGTGTCAGTGGAGCTCTTAGGTGATGGAGGCTGTTACTTCAAGGTGCATGTGAGTACTTTCTGACAATTTTACCCATCTTTCTAACCAGGAAGAAGATGAAGTTCCTGATGATGAGACTCTGAATCAGATGATTGCTCGACGTGAGGAGGAATTTGATCTCTTTATGGTAAGATAGTATAATCATAAATAAATTATCTTCTCTAGTGTTTTTAACAAAGGCCTTAATCTTTTTGTCACTCAAGTTTTTCAAAACTTTACTGAAGAAACAGGTTTTATTTACTTGCATTGTTCATCTGAGGGAAGAAGTGTAGTCTGCTTAAATACAGAGTTCCTCAAATGACAGAAGGACTTCAGAGATGCTTGCTGTCAGTGGAGCAGTGACAGTCTGGAAGAAGAATTTCATAAAACCTGAGAAATTTATAGTGCAAAAACGTTAGTCACAGTTTGGCTTGCTAATTCTACAGCATACTTTTACTATTCAACATTTCGTCTTACTTTCGGACTTCGGTAATGGCAAGGACAACTACAGGACCTTAACAAGGCAGTAGATTAGTAGCCTAACAATGCTGTTTTCTTGGTGAGTTAACTGGGATATTGTTGATGGTTTTGTCAAGAATCCAGTTAGCTGTATGTCTGCTGCTACAACTGTTGAACAGTTACCAGAATAGAGCTAGTGGTTCAAATGTGAGCCACTCCTTTTTATTAGTACTTCCTTTTTTGTCTATGCTACTGCGGCACTGATGGAATAATTACTCAAACGTCTTTGTAGGCATGGCTCTTGCCTTTTAGTGTTTGTACAATCTGAGGGTTGCTAGAGGACCTCTGGGTTTCACTGACACCAGTACATGCCCTCTAATTCTACAGAGGCTGCTTTGTTCTGCAAGGTGGAACAAGACAGACACTTCTTTGTGCATAAATGGAAGTGTGTAAGGTGGTGTCCACAGAAACAACTGCTGATAGGACCACAGCAAAACCTGTGTAACCAATACTGCTTTTTAGTCCCTTACTGTCTTCTGCTCAAGGATTCATCTGTAAAAATTTGCTGTTACACAAGTGTGCAGAGGTCCTTTTCACACAAGTGAAAGGTACACTGTTGGAAAAGGCCATATTACCCCATATGACTGTTACTTTGTCATTGCTGACTTGCCAGTTTAGTGCTTTTATGCTAAGCTTCATTAAGTCTTGTCTCAGAACTGCAATCACTAAAGCCAAGTTGCACAGAAAATGAGTGCTTACAGACTCGTGTCTTTTTAAACCTTCCATCAGTGATTTGGGTGTAAGGAGATTTGCGTGACAGAAACCAAGAGGTGGCCATTTGATCCAAAAGTCAGAAAAAAAAAATTCATCTGAGTTATTGACTGAACATACCCTGAGATTTGTGAAAGTGGATTTGCTGCTAGAAAAGAGCCTCTGATTTCTCCTTCAGACCCAGAAGGGAAGAACTAATCCATGGTTGAAAGTAGCTGGTGAATTTATGCCTGTTTGCTTCAACTTTTAGTATTAAGTTTGAAGGATGTAAAACAGTTTGTAAAATAGTTGGGGAGCCTAGAGTGAAGACAGTTTTCACAGAATCACAGAATATGGTGAGTTAGAAGGGAACCACAAGGATCGATTCCAACTCCTGGCTCTGCACAGGACATTTCCAGGAGTCACACCATGTACCTGAGAGCACTGTGCAAACACTTCTTGAGCTCTCTCAGGCTGGTGCTGTGACCACTTCCATGAGGAGCCTCTTCCAGTGCTCAGTGACTCTCTAGGTGGAAGAGTCTTTTCCCGATACCCAACCTAAACCTCCCCTGACACAACTTCAGGCCATTCCCTCAGGTCCTGTCACTGTCATCACGGAGAAGAGGTCAGAGTCTGCCCCTCCTCTTCCCCTCAACGACGAAGTTGTAACTGCAGTGAGGTCTCCCCTCGGCCTCCTCCAGGCGGAACAGAACAAGTCACCTCAGCTGCTCCTCATACGGCTTCCCCTCCAGGCCCTTCACCATCCTCGTGGCCCTCCTTTGGGCACTCTCCAATAGCTTTATATCTCTCTTACACTGTGGCACCCAGAACTGCCCCCAGCACTGGAGGTGAGGCTGCCCCAGTGCAGAGCAGAGCGGCACAATCCCCTCCCTTGCCCGGCTGGTGATGCTGTGCCTGATGCCCCCCAGGACAGGGTTGGCCCTCCTGGCTGCCAGGGCACTGCTGACTCACTTTCAACCTGCCATAAGCCAGGACCCCCAGGTCCCTTTCTGTGGTGCTGCTTTCCAACATCTCATTCCTCTGTCTGGCTGTACATCCAGGGTTCCCTGTCCCAGAAGCAGAATCTATCTCTTGTCCTTTTTGAACTTCATATGGTTGGTGATTGCCCGGTCCTCTCATTTGTTGAGGTCTCTCTGCAGGGCCTCCCTGCTTTTGAGGGAGTCACCAGCTCCGCCCAGTTTTTTATTGTCTATGAACTTGCTTAGTATGCCTTCAAGTCCTACCCGAGTCATTTATGTAGCTATTTGGGCTAAATTTCTGTGTTTCGTATTAATTTACATGGAAGTTTTGAAGGGAAAGTAAGGAGTTGGTAGTAGATAGTAGAAGTTGGAAGAGGCAAAACTACATGCTTTGAAAGCAAGGGGTTTGAAAATGGTAAGACAGAAAGAGTGTAGTTAAATATTAATGGCTAAAAAATAATTTAAATTGTTTATATAAAAGTTGGTTTTAATTTTTGTAAACTGTTTCTTTATAAAAGAAAAATCTGAAAAACAAGTCTAGCAGTCAGAGCTATTTGTCTTTTTATCAGTATTTCAAGTCTTGCGTAGTCAGATAAAAAGCAAAAGGTAGTCTGTATTCTCCTTACTGTAGTGATATCTGTGCCACCTCATTCCCTTTTAAAGTTGTGCATATGTAATGAGAATTCAGGAGATTGCAATACCCAAGAAAAAATGTTCGGGTTTGTTAATTTAACTAGTCTTAGGTGTGTAAAAGCATGTATTTTACTTACTTGAAGTGAGCAGTTCCAAAACAATTGACAAGTGAGATTAGTTCCATGAGAAGCTCTTCTGTAGTCAGTTTACAGGTTAGAAGTGTTGTTTGACACAGGACCTGAAATGTAGCTGTAGAGCTAAATACACTGTTCAGAAAGAAGGTGGACAAGTGGACTTCGTTCCTGTGGCTTTTAGAGGCTTCACATAGTAAAAAAATTTAGAAAATACTCAGAGAAAAACCAGTGGTTTTATGTGATCTGTATAACTCTTTTCATTTCATAATAATGTTTTTTTTCTGGAAAAAAATGGTTGCTTTTAATGTTAAAATTGCTTAAATAAAGTAAAGACGACATTAAAAAGTCATGATTTTTGATGTAAAAAATGCCTTTCAAGTGGAAGGCCAAATGGGTACCAAAACTCCAGTCGTGCTAATACAGTCAGTCTCCTTTAATCCAAAATGGCAAACTAGTAGAACTGAGCGTATAAATTGCTGGTTTTACACTGAGTGGCTTGAATGTTTTTTTCAAGGGCTCTCTTAGTTGTAATTTGGAAGGTTTTACACTGAGTGGCTTGGATGTTTTTTTCAAGGACTCTTCTAGTTATAATTTGGAAAGTCTAAGATAACCATTCACAATTCACAGGACAGCAGTGCTCTCTGGTTTTTCTAAACTGGAAGTTTTAGGCCTTGAGTGTGCCAACATTCAAGTTCTTTGCTTAGGTCTAAGTACTGGTAGCATAGGACTTATTTTTATTTTTAGCATTTAGGCCTTATTGAGGACAGTGAACATACAATTATTTTGGTAGTTATATAAAGATAGTAGGGATCTCTCTTGCAAACACAGGTTTTGGAAAGATATGGGAAGATAGAACCAGAGGTTTCCCAGATGTAAATATGGTTTGAGTAGTATCCTCAGAAAAAAAAGTCAGTTTTTATCTTTGATATCTCAGATTAACTGAGATTGTCTTTAGTTTTCCTTCCCAAGAGCTTTTGTATCAGAAAACAGCTATTATGATATACTGTCTTAGTGGTCAGTCTTTGTTTTAGACAAAGAATCATGTTCATCAGGGAAAAAATACAAAGTTTCAGCATTGGCTTCATGTACTTAATGTCATTAAAATATGATGTCTCTGACTTCACTCAAGTTCTCCGCTAAATAATATCTATCTGTTGATAATCTATCTATTCCATTTATCCCATTTGAGCTGTCTCTTGGTGCAGCTTTCTGGTTGTCATGTTAACAATGAACCAAACCGCATGTCTGGCTTGAATGAGACACTTTTTGAAATTAATTCAAATTGAATAAGATGTTCTTTAAAAGGTGAAATACGGAAATCTGCTATATAAAACTACAGGCTACACAGCCCATTCACTGTTGTCTGCAGTAATGGGGAATAGGGAGTACCCACATGTATTTACAGTTGCTTCATGAACATAGTTGGACCTGCAGACTGAGGACACACATCTTGCTTTCTACTTTTCACCAAGTTTAGAAATCATAGAGTGCACAAGGCAAGATGATGACGACAAGTTGTAACATGCTCTCCCTCAGGTAGTATTTTAGAAATGCTTGTGTTTGAAAGTGCCAAGATGAGAGAAGATTCAGCATATTCAATAGTGCCATCACTAAGCCTCAGTTTTTAAATTTGGCTGGGTTTGAGCTGTCCCTCTGGAGAGATAATACCTCTGAATTCATGCATGTCTGTGTTTTGGCTAAGGTTGTAAAAGGATGATATATCTAGTTGGCATCATGTGTTAAGTGCAGCATCATGTCCATGAGGGAGACATTTGCACACAATTGAGAACAGTTTTTTTATGAAGGTTTAGTGGCCAAAGCAGCCAATTCTGATGCCCGTCTATTTATGTAATTTTTTTCAAATAAAAAAATGAAATGTTGGTGGTCATCTGTTTGTTTACTCTGCTTAGCAGCTTGTTACTGAGTGTAAGGTACTATATGACTCTCGCAAAGGCATATTTGAAATGCCTATTCATATTACCTGATTTGGGTACTTAAGAAAATGCAGATGCAATTCACGGGACCATAGGAAGCCAGGTCAGCATATAGTTGATAGAGATGGATGCTTCCCCAGGAGGATTATAAAACACCTCACTGAGGAGTCTACAGCAGATCATGGGAATGCATCCTCCATATCCACATCTGAGTTAATTGTTCACCACACTTGAAATGAATAATTATTTAAATTTCAGCTGAAAGTCGTAACATTATCTTCTAATGTTCCTAACACTTTACCTAATTTATCTGATATTTTTGTGTTTTGATTTTTGTCTAGTACAGCAGGAAGTTCAGAAAAAAATTCAGGGATTCAAGCATGTTGGTTTTCTGGCTCTGTGTAAACAAGCTTTGCTCTGAATTTATTAATTCTGCTTTGATTCTTTGTTTCTTATATCAACTTTTAAATTTTCTTCTGTTATTCAGGCTCACAAAACAAGTGTATTTTCAGTTACTCTTTTTGGTTACATAGTAGTAAAACCTTATGGGGACAGCAGTGTTCTTGTGATCTGCTTTGGGTCACTTGGCTGTGTGTTGTCATAGTTCTTTCAGTGAAAGCTAGTTATGTAGTAGTGAATATGACTGAAAATGAACAACTGAGTGTAGCTTCTTCTTTTTACAGTAGCATTTTAGAAGTATTTAGGGGTACTATGAAAGAGAGATACCTGTGAAGGACTTTATTTAAGGTTTCAAGTGTAGTTAGGTAGGTAGGCATTGACATGGTTCACTTAATAATTGCCTTTAAAACTTTTTTATCCTTTGCAAATTGCCATTGCAGCGCATGGACATGGATCGTCGCAGGGAGGATGCCAGAAACCCTAAACGTAAACCCCGCCTGATGGAGGAGGATGAATTACCATCCTGGATTATTAAGGATGATGCGGAAGTTGAAAGGCTTACATGTGAAGAAGAGGAAGAGAAAATATTTGGAAGAGGATCCCGTCAACGCAGGGATGTGGACTACAGTGATGCTCTCACAGAGAAACAGTGGCTGCGGGTAGGTTGTACCTTTTGGTTGGTTTATTTTACACTTGAAACTTTTTGGTTGGTTGATCGTTTTTTACCCTTGAAGCTTACTCATTTGTGGTGGGTTTTGCTTTTCATTTTGGAGACTGCACAAGGGAGAGCCCGAGAGGCCTAACATATCGTCATTATCCAGCTTCTGCTGCTATGTTAAAGATACAAGTATGTTTTGAACTGCACTGCAGAAACTTAAATCAGTGTTACTAAGTGCGGAATCAGGACTATGATAGCATTCTATTGGAACTACTCTTATTTCCGTGGATCTTACATCTTTAGGTACTTTTGTGTCGTCTTTCAGATACATTAAGAATTCTTTAATGTTCATGAAAACTATTAGTTGATGTGTATTAAAATATTCCGTGCTGCAGAAGCTTATTATATTTTTAAATACCTGTGTTTAATCCTTTTAAGAATTCAGAATTTTTCACTTAAGTTTTCTTTCTCTCAGGCTATTTAATTTCCAAGGCATGAGTGTTTATTGGCTCCACTGAGATCAAAACATTTGATAAATGATTTAAGAATTTAAGACCTGAAAGCAAAGATTCGACGCTTAACTTACACCAAATGTGGGATTTTGTCTCTTGCTGTTTTTTGAAATACACATTCAATGAATAATAATGCATGTGTCTTTTCAGTGTGGTAGCAACAGCACGGTAAAGAGGTGAGGAATGATTGCTGGAAAGGCTTTTCAGAAATTTCATACTAGTATGATTTCCGAAACTTACAAAGAAAGTGTTTTAAGTGCAAAACTAATTTACATGGTTTGACAGAGTAAGTTTTGTTGTAGAATAATTACAGACAATACCAACAAGAATATACAGTGAAGGTTTTGTGTATAATTGGCGAAAGATAGGTAAAAGTCTTACCTACTTAGTTTCAAATGGGATGTTTGTGAGACTGCATTGTGCAATACTGTACTAAGAGCTAATCCAGATCTGTTGCTTAGAGGAGAAGAGGCTTGAATTAGACACCAGCTGTAAATTTAAGCTAGTCCATGAAACTACAGGGGTTTGATACTTGACATTTTCAAGTAGTCAGTGGAGAAGAAAGATCTAGAAACATAAATTCCTGTCTGGATTCTTGAACATTTACCTTACCCTACAGTGGAAGTGCTTGCACTGTAGTGTACATCTACTCAGGGTCATGTTAAGCTACTTCTTTTAATGACGAAATACTCTGGCTATGGCAGCATAGAAGTTAGCTTTGGCTTTCGTGTTTTGTGTCTTGAGTTGGCTGTAATATTTGTTTCGAGCACATTATTGTCGAAAATGGCAGGCCTAAAATAAATCATCTGGTCCCTGTCATACTCCAGGCGGAATCAACCAGTCCTGCATCATTTATAATAGCTCAGGATCTGACCTCTTCTAGATATTCCTGAGCAGTGAGCTTAGAAGTCCACAGTGGATTCTTTTTAACTGTTTGACTTTTCATTATATTTTATTCCAATTTTCCTGTCGGATTTTACACTAATTACATCATCCTAAGTACTCTGCTCATGCAGAACAGCCTGATACCTCTCTTTTTTTTAACATTTCTTTGTGTCATTGAAGAATTGTCTCCCAGCTGAGTAAATTCATAAGGTTAATAACCACAGCTTATGCAATCTTTTCCCACAGTTCGTATTTTCTAGATCTCTTGATAGATTTCACTGATTTCCCATAGTTGTTCTACATGTGACTGACATCTTTCTGCAAGTTTGATCAAAAGCTAGGCATCACAATTCCAGATCCAGTGTCATTTTAATAAGGAGTTCTTTTGCATAGCTTCCATGCTACTTACACCTCACACTCCAGTAATTCATTTTCTAACATGGAAGGTATTGAGTCATGTTAAATTTTGATCCAGTATAAGACCTTAATCCTTTTCTGTGGCTCTACTTCCTTGCTAGCTTTTCAAAATCATGTTTCATATAGTTGATCTTTCCTTCCTAAGAGGATTTAGTATATGCCCTTGTTGAATAATTTCCAAGTTTTTTTCACCAAAATTACTCCGAATTTTTAGCCCGTCCTTGGATGAACTTCAGGTCAGCTTCATGTTCTCTTGAGATTTAGTAGGCATACCTTCTATTCTGTCTTTCTAACGAACCTAAAAACACTGAAGTGCTGGACCATTTTGTGAAAAATAGAACTCACTGTTTAATCAAATTTTGAAAGATTTAATAAGGGACAAAGTCAACAAGGCAAAAAGTAACAGCTCTGGGTGCATAGCTACACCCAGAGGCACACCCTCTGATGCCATGATGATTTTTTGCCTTTTCTTTTATACCCCTGTTATACCTTTTTACAACTTCTGTGTTCTTAGTGCTTTAGCCTACATTCTTAGACTTGTTTGTGAAGCTAGGAGACTAAACATCTTAGAAGCCTCATAGTTAGGGATCAGAAAGCCCCAGACCCCAAGGTCCTCTCCAGAACACATTCTGTAAACTAAGATAGAACCATCCAGGGGAAGGTTCCTTAGGGTGGGGGGCTCACTCGAGCCTCTCATTGGGGAATCTTTGATAGATATGCTAATTAGTAAAGACCTGTAAGGATATACGAGATCTTTTGGGGGGATGCATTGCGATGCGCACTGGACATGGTGCACCTAAGGATCCTTAAAATAAATACCAAACTAAAATCCCTTTTTCCCTTCTAACTGTGTCTGACTCTTGATTTTAAGACCAGGAAAAGGCATCAGCTCAACAGTAGCAACCCCCCCTTATATATCCCTGGGTATTGCATCAGCTAATCACATATTTATAAATCATTTTTCATATTAAAACCTTCTTGAACTAATTAGCATAGCTCCTCCCCCATCCCGCCTGTTTAGAGCATGTGCAGTTGTCTTCCTGGAGGGCAGTTGTTACTTTTCGATACATTCAAGAGGTTTCAATTCCCTTATTGGTTAGATGTTGCCCAACCACAACAATCCTCCTGTCTCCGTACAATGTTCATGTTGAAAATAGCTCCAATCCCCAGTGAAAGTCAACACCCACCCCCCTCCCCTCATAACAACAAAACCACTCCCACAGAACCAACATTAAAATACCCTTAACAGCAGAACCACTCCCACAAAGCCAATATTACAATGCACAACACATCTGCGAAAGCCAACTCTATAAAATGTACTTCTCACAATTTGATAAAAAGCTATAGAGGTCTACTCTGAAAACGATTTCTTAGCTGGTCCCTGTACGCTTGCTAATAATTGTTTTCATTGTTTGCTTCTGAGACTGTTTTGTGAGGCCAAGTTAGAAACCTTGCTAGGCAAGATGGTACATATACTACCCCTTTTTCATCATGGCTTGTTATTCTGTTGAGAGAAATCATTCTCCCTTCTCTCTTGGGTGATTAAGCATGTTTTCAAATTAGCTAAGTTGACTTAAGTCAGACTGCTTCACAGTGCATTGCAATCACTATATAACTCTACTGTATACATAGTTAAACATGCTTTCAGGTGCACTTGAGGGTGTGATGAAACTAATGGAAGCATAAAAACTACTAATACTTTTTAGTCTCTTCAGTAGAATTACATTTATAATGTAACATTGCTTGTGCACATTCAGAATAAAACTACCTAATTGGGTAGAAAATGAAATGTAAGTAAAGTTTTCTAAGGTTTTTTTCATTGTTTTATTTTCCGTGTGTGAAACAGAGTTTTTTGTCACACCCATTGTCCTCTCATCAGCACCACTTTTATGTCTTTGAGAATATGTTTGATTTTTCGGTAATGACATCTCTGGAACATGTCATAATAACGGTGTACAACATATTCAGGGGAATACGTAACTGTATAAACATAAAAAGAAGTGGCAGATAGTTTATAAGCATAAACTTCTATCTACTTTATAAGGCACTTGTATCTTGTGGGTTCCTCACTGTAACCTACAGTAGTGTCATACATAGCACATGAAAACTGTGAATTGTTTCGTGTTAACTTGGATGCCGTGAACTACATCACTTCACATCAGTTGAACTGAAAATAATAGACAAGTTCTGAATTAAGAGTGATACTTTAATTCATAAGAGACCCTTTTAGCTATGTTCTGTGTCGTACCATTCTCCGAAGGTAACCATGGGTCTCTTTTTATTGCGGTATTACAAAAGAAGGAGATTTATTTACCAGCAGCAAGGGATGCCCCTCACATTTTTCTCTTGCTGTGGCTTCTGTTAACAGCTTTTATAACTACCTTCTCATGGGGTTTTCTGAATAAAACTTTGCATTTCTGATCAGTAAGTTGGTTTCATAATACTGGTATGTAGTCCTGAGCTGTCTCTTTTATGTCTTGGGGAGTTGACTAGATCTGTTCTTTTCCAAAGAGTTTTGCCTCATTCAGCAGCCACAGCTCTGACTGTGGAATAGGTGCTGGCTCCTTTTCAGTTAGACCCTGAACCCTCTGCTGATACATGCAACACTAGAGAGTGTAGTTCTGGCCCTGGCAGATCCCAGCAGGACCTCAAGGACAGTATGCCTCAAGGTCTGTATGCATGCATGTACACTGACTGAGTATGTCAGTTCGGTTCTTACTAGGAGGTCAAGTACCTGAGTTTGGAAGCAAGGGACAAAATAATTACAGAAGCCAAACCTGTGATCATAGGCAGTATTTAGTGAGTGTGCCGCTGCCCAGAACGGCCTGTAATTCATTGACAGTCTCCCAGGGAAACTCTTTAAGACAGAAACAGGCTTCATCACTAGCTGTCGCTGCAGCCTGCTGTTCTCTAACCGTTGGCATGACAACCATATTTTCTTAAAAAAAAAAAGTCTGGAAGGAGGAGTTTGCTTCCTGATCGTACAAAGCATTTATATTCTGGAAGTATTTCATGCTCTAGCAGATTCTGTCCCTGCACCACTTCTAACAGAACTGCAAAATACTTTGCTGGTTCCCATGGCATATTATTTTTGAGAAGGGTCATCTACTAAGAACTCGATTGGCTAAGACAGGCTTCAAGAAACAGAGGATTTGTTTGAGTAGGTAGAAGAACCTTAAGAGAGTTGCATCTGGTTTCAGCTTCTCATGCAATTTAATCGCTGGCTAGGTGACATAAATAAAATTTTAGTCCCTAGTTGTGCCTGTTAATTTGCAATAGCTTTATATGTTGGCCAGGGTACAAAATTATCTGAGGTATATATCTGAATTATCTGTACTCATATCTGAATACAAAATTAGCAGTGTGTCATTTATGTCATGCAGACATGCAAAGTCATGCTTGTTTTGCTGATCTAAAAATTGTGAGCGAAATTCGTGCATTTGGTTTGTAATTAGTCAATCTTACTTAAAGACACTCAGTGCTGGCTTTCTCTCATACAGAATATCTGGTAAATACTGTTTATGTAACGTAGTCACGACATAAATTTTATTTATGTTTACTAAAGTCATGTTGTATAATAAATCAAACTGCCTAGCAGGAAATTTTTTGGACATGTTTTCAACTATTTCCTCATCAACTGGAACTTTAAATAACTTTTTGATTTTACACACTCTCTAATAGTCTGTTAACAACTTTTGATAGCAGAGATAGTAAAGTTGGGTCAGCTTGTTGGCACAACTTGGTCTAAATTACTACAAGTTTTCAAGTAGGTTTGTGTTTTGTGAAAGAGCTTCACTTCTATATATTTAACTTCAGAATCAATACTAGGAAGGTATTTTAAGACATATTTTTGTAAACTGGGATGGTGGAACTTGATTTTACAGTAGTGTTCTGCTGATCGATAGGGTCAGAGACAGACATCAACTTAACGAATAGTGTAACTTACTATAATGCAAAACTGCAAAGAATTACAAAAGGATAAGCTAAGCAATGCACATAGTCATTACTACAAAAACATCCCTGAAGTGATTAAGAAAGATTACAGTTACCCTACTTTACCCTTCACCCATATCCACATATCAGCTGGTGGAATGTGTCACAGCGAAGGACTGGAGAACCATGCCCAGTAACCGAGAAATCCTGTGGTGCATACACCTTTGCAGGCAATGAGGCTTCCAACTTTGCTGTGAGAGTAGCCCAGCTTTTATAATAAGCAAGCTGCCATTACTTCTAATGCGGGAACATCTGGTTTTATTCTCCTGTTGGGTTTCTCCCAAAGCCTGGCCAGGGCTCAAGGAGGAACCAAGGGGGTTGCCTTTGATCCTCCGCCCCCAAACAAGGCCATATGTGGCCTTGTCCAGTTTCTAAATAGGGAAAGGTAAATACCTATATCATATTGCTAATAATACTTCACTAATTAGTGGATACACACAACATTTGGTTGGAAGGTTCATCTAGAGGTCAGCTTTGGCACAGGGCCGGTTCTTCAGGCCCTACTACTTCAGGTAGTTTTCATTAGGTACTGAATACCTGTGTGTAAAATCAGTGTTACAGTCTGTAACTGTTCTAGTCTATATTGGAGGCTGAAATTCTTGGAAGGAGGAAAAAAAGAAGTTTTACTCAGTGAATAGTTTATCTGCATAGTTCATGGATGTAATACCCTTGCTAAACCTGTTTAACAATCAAGTAAGTGAGTATTTGCGCAGGACATTTGAAGAAAATTGCATTCTGATCTAAACTCTGCTCTGTAGTATTGAATTGCAGATCCAATTGTTAAGCTGTACAGGAAAGCAAGTCACGTTTAAAAGACTGTTACTGGAAGATCAAAAAGTCCACCATCCTAGGGTGTTGTCTGTTTTGTGACCAGCGATCATCAGAATGCCCCAGGTACTGTTTTCAGATGTTCAGTGTGAGGCTGATAAGTTTTATGCATGTGGAAGCTGCTTTTTGAAAGGTTAGAAAGTTGGACATGTCTCCAAGGCCTCATTGAACCAAGCCATTTTTATATTCTGTATACTTACAGAATCTATCTTTCATGTCCTTTTCATGAAATTCAATTCAGAAGCTACTTCAGAAAAGGGAAAAAAGGGTGTTTTCACATTGCAGTGAAATTAAAACTAGTGGAGCAGAAAGGGTATTTTCTTGGTTTTTCATGGATGAGAGGGAATTTTAATGCATCTATCTGATAGCTTTGGTTCACTATTTTGGCAGGATGGCTTTGTTAGTTTATAAAGGAAAGAGCCTGATTTACACTGGGTGACTTTCTCAGAAATTCTCTTGTCTTTTCTGAGAATGCAGAATCAGGGTTGAGGGTATTAATTTTGGAAACTGAAAAAGTACTCTGAAATGCTTCTTCAATATTTCAGGGATATTCTCCAGAAAGAAATTTTTTGTATTTGATAAATACTTTTTTTGTGAGAAAGACTTCAAGTCAGGAAATCTGAACAGCTGTTTATATGAGGACTAGTTATCAGTAAAACAGTGCCATATTTTCGTAGGATTCTTGTTTTTTTTAGTCTGTGATTTTGACTATGCAGTGGTACGTGTAAACTACCGTAAAACACACTAACATAACTTCAAGTGGAATTGTACATCTGTTCTGCTCTAGAAAACATTAAATAGTAGTGCCATGTAAGTACTTTTTAAAAATGTGGGGAATACTGTTAGCATTAGACTAAAATAAGCTTCATTTTCTTTGAAAAAGGTGTATCCTCTGACCATATGTATGTGTATATATGCCTTATTTATACCAAGTTTATATAGCCTGGAAGCTGTGAGCTTAAAATCTGGATTTCAGGTTTTGTTGTATCAGTGCTGTTTCAAGTGCAAAATTTTTCATGAGAAGAATTAGGCCCTGTGGTTAAGATGCCAGAAATACTCTTCATATGGAGGGTCAAAATTCAGATCAACTGCCTGGAGGAGACAGAGGGGAGACCTCATTGCAGTTACGACGTCCTCATGAGAGGAAGAGCAGGGGCAGGCACTGATCTCTTCTCTCTGGTGACCAGTGACAGGACCCGAGGGAATGGACTGAAGTTGTGTCAGGGGGGGTTTAGGTTGGGTATTAGGAAAAGGTTCTTCATCCAGAGGGGTGTTTGGGCACTGGAACAGGCTCCCCAGGGAAGTGGTCACCAAGCCTGACAAAGTTCAAGAAGCATTTGGACAATACTCACAGGCACATGGTGTAACTCTTTTGGTGTTCCTGTGCAAGGCCAGGAGTTGACTTGATGATCCTTGTGGGTCTCTTCCAGCTCAGGGTATTCTATGACTCTAAAACTGAAAGAAAAACAACTATTAAGTAATTCACAAAACCCACAAGAACAGAAGTCTGCATTAAAAGTCTAAAGCATTATTGTTGCTGGGGGCATATGACAATGGAACAAAAAGCAGCAAACATTTTAATATTTGGGTCCACTGCATTGTAATGTTTTCTGACAGGACTTAGAGTAACAGTGATAGGTGATATGCAGTAGCTAACCTTTGGTCACCTATTAGTATTTGAATAAAGACAATACATTTTCATACGTTGATTTGCATTTGCAACATGGGTAAGTTAGCCATACCTTTCCAAGTGTATATTGTGGCCAAAGTATTTATTCACTCTGTGAGAAGGAAGCCATTTAATATTTTGCCTTGTCATCAGAGGCATATTGAGAGACCTTTATTGTAAAAGGCCGTCTTCTGAAGGCAGGCCTGAGCAGGTGGTGGAAGTCTTTATGCTGATGTTTTTCGTGCAGTACGCATATGGGCAAAAGTAATTCTTCTGATGGATTGGTGTATGTATGCAGACCTCTGCTTCTTCTATGGCAACTACTTCTATAGCAATTTAAATGATAACTTGTCTCTTGTATGTAAACAAGTATGGAAGTATTAACTTAACAGATACGGAAGAACAGGAAAGTTTCGGACTGAATTTCTCAAAAACTGTTCAGCCAAAGCTTAGGCATGTTGTGACTGGCAGTTAGATTCCTGAGTCATCCTGAAGTACCCTGCTTGATGAGTACAATAGTATACTTCCTTTTTCTAGCAGTAAAATTTTAACCTTAAAAAAAAATCCTACAAAAACTTTCTGGTAACGACAACCATGTAATTTTGTCTCATACTCTGAAATTGGCATGTTTAGCAAGTTACCAATCATGGTTCCGTGGATATTCATTATGTATTCTTTTCAGTTGCATTTGACATTTTTAGCTGGGTTTCAAATGCAGAACCAAGAACTTTCTTGCTGTTTACAGCCTTACTTTAGTTTTTTGTATATGCAGCTGTACTATACTATACTAAACTATACTATACTATACTATACTACACTATATATTATTTTGTTGAGAAGCTTCATGTTCTCTTAATTGATTGGCTTTTCAGGAATCTTTGTACTGTTTGGTTAGTGTTTGCTTAGGTAATAGTATTTGCTCATCAGACTGTGATTTGCATTGCATCTTATCCCAGAAGAACAAAAAGGCCTTCTAGACAGATTCTGGACATGTTAAATTTTTACTTTCAGGCTGTAGTATGCATATTAAAGGATCAGGTTTACTGTGAGTCCTGGCACAGTCAGATAACTGCACCTTTAGAGGCATCCTGAAGACATGGAACCCTCTGCATCACTGCTCAAAGTTAGCATCACAACGTACTGTTTTGGTATAAAATACATAAAAGATACATGTAATTTAGCTTTTCTCAGCAAGTTTTCCAAAGTTTGACTTATTTTTGTTCTAAGCAGTCTTCCTCCAAATTCTTCTAAGTTATTAAAAAACTATATTGGAATTGTCATAAAGGGCTATCTCCTGCTGTTTATTATTTAAATACGGTCTATTTCTATAAGCAATTTTTTTTTCCTCTGCTGGCACAGGAAGTGAGTATTCTAACCTCTTGCCATACATTTCTGTCATATCATGCTCTCTTAGCACTGTGTGCTTCCCATTCTTAATTGCCTCAGAGTACTTATATTAATGGTGATGGATCTTTAAACGAAATTTCCCATGCTGCTGGAAAAATCCTTAATCTGTCTTCTGTGAATAAGTAGATAAAAGAGATCTGTGAACATCTACTGAAAAATAATTAAACTACAATGGTTTCTGAAAGCTGTTACTTTTTTCTTCTCATATATTTATTTTTTGCAAGATATTTTATCTGTTTTGTTTTGAGTTTGTCTCAGTTTTGCTCCCATTTAGGTATGTTCCACATTTTAAACGTTGAAGAAGAGGTAACTGCTTGAGTGTATGTGAATATACTTAAATATAAGAGAGAAGAATTTTCTTATGAAAGAAAATACTTGATGGTATGACTACTGGCAGTAGCTGAGCTTACTTTGACATTCATAAAAATGCCAGTTCAGGCTTTGTACTATAAGCTTCTCATGTTACATTATTAAGAGCAGTAGGTTTCATGGCACAAAAAAGTTATGCTCATCTTTAAATCAGAAGCCTTGTGTTAGTCTGTTAATCAAAAAGAGAGAAAGCTTCTACTATTTTTCTGAGCAATTTAGAGGGCACCACTGAATATCTGTTTACTTGAGAGACAAATAATTCACTTAATCTAACACTACTGATTTATCTCAAAATGAGTGATTCCACACCACCAAGGGAAATCTGCTAATCATCCCTTTGTGTTTTAGTGGTCACCTGTGTTGTTTCCATGATGGAAGAAAAGGCATCTTGTTCTTTATAGGGAAACAGTCTACTAAGATACGGTATCCTGCTGTTGAATATGTTGCAGAACAAGAGTTTGTAATGTCTTCTTAACCTTTTCCAGTGCTTAGAATTGTCAATTTTATTTTTACCATAGAGAAGATGCCCGTTGCTGCAAATGTTTGCAACATTCAGTGGAAGCAAATGTCCTGGAAAGAGCCAAGACTGCAGTTTCTTTGCAAAGAGCTGGTCTGATGAGGGTATAAACCCTGTCTTTATACCAGGTATTTTTCTGATTTAATTAGTAGGGTCTTAGAAGATAAGGGAGACAGATTTTTGAATGAAGAAGGGCTAAACGCCTGGAATTTTTTACAAAAATAATTTTGAAAAATCATTAATTCCCATTCTTAAATTGAATTTTAAGAATTTTTTTCATAAGGAATAAAATTGTACAGAAGAAGTCTGTCTTCAGTAGTTAGCATTATGAGCTGCAAAACATCATCCACACTGCTAGTCTGCCAGTAGGTGACATTGCAAAGTAAAAATTTCCTACTTTTTCCACAACAGAAGAATGTCTTATCTATAAAAAAGTAAATGTCAAGGGAAAAAAGATAAATTAACATGGTTTAGAATTACCCAGAAACCTGCAACAGTAACAGTATTTTGTGAAATCCAAGGGAAAACGCAACTGTAAATACTTGTCTCAGCACTTGGAAAAGAATCCATCCTATGTAATTATTTATTAGTGGTCAGATATAAGTATGTTTCTGATTGGTTTTGTATGCATGATATCCGTTGTAAAAGAAACATCATCTTAACTAGAGTGGGAGATGATAAATCCTTGGAATGTTGAATTCTTTTTTCTTCTTGGTTTTGGATCTGGTCATTATTGATGAGTATTTCCATTACTTCATTGCAGCATATTCTTCCTCTTCTGTCCCATTTGTCTGTGCGCCTGAATGGAATGTAGGTGTTAACAGAAATACTACTAAATTAAACTTTGTTCATAAGTTCTAAATCAATTCATCAACTATTTTAGCAAATCATTAAAAATGAAATTAAAAAATTACCTCAGAAGAACAACAGAACAACGTATCCTTCCAGTAAAGATTTATTTTAGGCCAAAGAAGGAAGTTCAGGAAGCTACAAGCTAAGATATTACAACCTTGATAGTATTTTCCTTCTAAACTCAGGGATGCCAGGGAAATAAAGAACATCTGTTCTAGGACAGAAACATGTTTAGTGTTGACTAAATTCCAAGCTTATTATTTTAAAGGAATTTAGGAAAAAATGAGAAAAGTAGTTCCCACCACAACTAGCTGGCACCCACCTCCTCCTGGTAGGCATAAAAAAAGGTGATTTACTCATGCAATTAATTTTCTTTGCCCCTTGTTGTAGAGAAGATAATGTACTTGTTCAAGAAAAAGCATAACTCTAGTACCAATTATCTCAGTACCTTTGTCAATACAGAGGCCTCTACACTCCTGTAGTAGGCTTTCCTGAATCAGAATTCTTGATAAGACAGGGAGAAAAATGCTGATAAAAAAGGGAGAAAGCTTTCCCATTCTCACTTCCTCACTGAAGAACACCAGTCACTAAATGCTCCAGAATCTTGTCTATGCGACAAGCATCTTTGTCTCTGACACAGTGAACAACATAAAGGGGAAAAAAGGACACGTCTCTATCATGGTAGATTTTACTTCAAGATGGATTGCGTGTGAATCCGAAGCCAAGAAACATGCTTGCAGTATTTTCATTACAGTCTTCCAGTACATCTCATTCAGTCTCTCAGTTTTACTTCTAATCATACTTCCAAAGATACCTGCAACTAGTTACAATAGCAGCCTGTAAATGATGCTTACTCTTTGAGTTATCAATATGCTGTAAGGTTCTGAACAATAGGAAGGCAATCTGAAATACTAAGGGTACCTCGTACTTGAGAAATGCTATTGTAAGATCCCTTTTGGAGTATGTTTGTTTATCATCTGGCAATTTTCCTGCGTAATATTTCACAAGTCTGTTGTAAATTGTCTTCCAGTCTTGAAGGAGAGCGTCTTTTTTTCCCTGTGTTCAGAAACTGGCTATTATTCTAAGTGACAGGAATTCTTCAGCAGGTTATCTAGCTTTCTAAAACGAAGGGAAGATGATTTTGGAAACACAAACAAAAAAACCCACCACAACAAGGTAGTTTAGTGAGGAAGAGTAAGAGGATGATACCAATAGTTTCTGGTATAGAATTTTTTTTAATTCCTCTCCTGTCTTTTTGTTGCTCCTTGGTGAGATTGGTTTGGTCAAGAGGTTGGTAAAATGAAGTCTTCCTAGTGATGCCTTTTCCTGGTCTTAAGATCAAAGAGTCAAACATGGTTAGAAGAGAAAAAGGGATTTTACCTTGGTATTTATTTTTAGGATCCTTAGGTGCGCTATGTCCAGGTGGAATGCACCCAAATGCACACCACAATGCACACCCACAAAAGATCTGGTATATCATTGTAGGTCTTTACTAATTAGCATATCTATCAAAGATTTCCCAATGAGAGGCTCAAGTGAGCCCCCCTCCCCAAGGAACCTTCCCCTGGATGGTTCTATCTTAGTTTACAGAATGTGTTCTGGAGAGGACCTTGGGGTCTGGGGGTGTTTTGATCTTTAACTACGAAGCTTCTAAAATGTTTAGTCTCCTAGCTTGACAAACAAGTCCAAGAATGTAGGCAAAAAGCACTAAGAATACAGAAGTTGTAAAAAGGTATAAAAGAAAAGCAAAAAATTATCATGGCATCATTACCAAGACATTTTGAAAGCTGTAGAAGACAATTAGAGACCTGTAGATCTTCTCAGTAGACCACAGAATAGTGATGATTTTCGGTAGTTCCACATTCAGGTTCTTGACACTGTATGTATTTTCTCAGTGCTCTGATTGGTTAAGCGAGGTACTTTATAGTCAGCATGATACAGTTGTTCCTTTCTATGACTCAATTCCTTGCCTCTAATGGAGCACTTCCGAGGTTCTCACTTAGCAGGCAAGCAGTGGGTTCTGGTATCATGAGTAGTTAATTGTGTTCTTCAATTTCTCTGTCACCAAAGTTTTTGAAAATCTCATTGGTGCAAAATCAGTTTGAGGAGTTCCATTTAAAATCACTGTTTGCCTTTTGGGGGAGGGACAAATGAGACTAATTACAGATGGTGTTTTTAACCAGATTTCACTTTTGAACAGAAGAAAGCTTTATGTGCTTGTCAGTGAGGTTTGTCATAACTTAGAGTTTACTGGTACTGGCTCTGGCTGATGCTTTACGTAATAATAATATTAAAGATGAAGCTTTAGCATTAAGATATCTTATATCAATATTAAATATTAGGATATTTGACCTGAAAAAATTTTCTCAGACCCAAAAGAAAACACTGAAGATAAAAGCTTTAATCCTGTTAATATTTTAAGTCAATACCTATTTTTTTAATATTATGCATGTTGCTTTGGTTGAGACCATTTCTTGTTAAAGGTAACTCATACTCTTGCATGGTTATATCAGGTCATTTTGACATCAGTCTTTAAATCAAAATGTAGGAAAAAAACTATAATTTACATTATCGTTCTCCTTAATGTCTAATTATATACAGGCAGCTGGAGTTTCAGTGCAAATAATTAAGCAACTATTAATAATTTTCAAACGTAAAACAGAAAGCAGTCTGTTTTCTCCCACTTCTTAAAAAGATGCTGGTTTCAGTGATGTGATGATGCAGACTCTTGATTGATGGACACATGGCTGAAGTTGTTTTACTGTATTACATTTACCATGTTTGGTGAAAGTTCAGCCTATCTGAGAACACCAGATGTATTACAAGTTGATGTTTTTGCAATAATCGCATTTTGAGTTCGTAGAAAAAACAATACTTTTATGAAAGCAAGTTAGAACTGGATGTAGTCACTAATTCTTTGCCTTTGACAGATTCTGCTCTATCTTCTGTTTTAGTTTAGTCCCAGAAAAACTAGACTGGTAAATCTGTAGTGTAATAATATCAAACAAGGAGAAGAAGTTGAATTAAAATAACTCTTCATCAATCTTCGTAATTATTTTCAGGTATTTATTATTGCACTGTTGATAGAGTATCTTAAGCCCTTTCATCTAATTGTCAAGTGTTAATGGCATTCTTCCTTGCAGTCTTTGTCTTGGATACTGACCTCTCTGCTGTTGCATAGAAAGATACAAGTACAGTGTAAGGAAACTTGCTCTAGAGAGCCAAGCAACAATTCTAGCATGTGGAAATTAGAAGCGGTCTCAGATGTCAGGAATGTTAATGGTAAAAAAATAGTCAAGAGAACTGGATTTTAAGAGATCTATTTAAGAATGTGAACCGCAGTGTGGAAAGTTGAAGTCTTCGTTGGTTGCCAGGTTTAATCTGAGAACAAATGTAAAATAAAGAACGGTAGGATTTCAAATCGAGCAAGACAGCACAAAAAAACCCCACAAAAACAGAACAACTTCTCTTGGAATATCAGTACAATATTCCAAGAAGGTTCATGTTGAAGAGAGAAATTGGTAAGGGTAGGTAGATACCATTTTAGGGCTTTCAGTGTTTATTATTGGCTGTCCATAGTGTTCTTTTCTTTCTCTCTTCTCTTCTGATATGGTAAATGTGAACTTCATCTTGCAAAGCAGTCATCTGTTGTTCATTACTGCACTACTAACATGTTTTTTGGTTTTAAGTGCTTAACAGCCCTTAATGCCTTTTGGCCAGTAGTGAGTAAAATGCCCTGTTAAGTTATTGGTTGTTCTCAAAAAAGCTCATTCTTTTGGAAATTTTGGGTGATTGAGTTAGTATTTATGTTCAGGGAGTTGGCAAGGTGGTGTGTTTTTTCTGTTCACCTATGTTTTATACGCTTTCTATTGAAACATTGAGTTTAATTAGCATGCTAGGGTATTTCTTCACATGATAATGTTAGTTGCAATAGCTTTCTTTCAACTTTGCAAGTTGGAGAGACACAGGGCACTGATGTTTGAAGGGATGTGGCAATTCTCTGAATGTTCATCTCATTAATATAAAATCTGAGAGGGATACAGGAAGAGTTTGCATGTCCTGTGTCCATGTCCTGTTTCTTCTGAACAGCATCAGGCAGACTTACTGCATGGCTCCCTACCACTTCTGCTCTGTGTGTCCAGGTTCTTAGACTATGAGTAGTACCGAAAGCTTTCACTGTATCTGAATTTTCTCATAACCATACTATAGTTATCTCCAATCAAAGGAAAAATAATTATGTACTACAGTGTTTTACCATCTAAATGAGACAGGCCTTAGACACCAAAGCTGATCTTACGATGGGCACCTCCATTGATTCATTCTGTCACCACACCTGAGTTGCATGATTCCTGTAAAATTATTTTAAAGCATATTAGTTGTGCAAGGCCTACAAAATTGCAGAACACAGTTGTGAAATAAAACTCAGAGCTGTTAGTACTTAGTCCTTATTTGCATCTGTAATTTTGAATTGAAAAGGTGTTGAGTCACAGTGCTATGTCATACTCGAGAGAAGTTAAGAATACATCTGTAGTGTCCTGTCCTTCAAATGGGGAAAAGAAACAGTTTGGATTTTATCCTTACTTTGTTTCTGTTTGCTGCTCAAGTATCAATGTTGTATCGATATTCCCTAAGAATACTTTCACCTCAAAACAACTATTTTCCTTTAGGAAAGGTGAAAATCTAATTGCAAGCAGCAATAGGAAGACAGACTATCTCAGAAGTAACTTCTGCTTGCCTCCTGAAAAAGACATTTTTGCTCTTGGGAGGTGGAAGCTTCTTTTTGGAGGAAGACAGTTTTGATTTCTTTAATCCTTGATAAGTGTGCTCTTACCTCTTTAGAAATGAAATTGTTTTGTGTACATGGACTAGGTGACAGTAATGAGTCAGAAAAGCAGGAACATTTTGTTAGTACAGAACTTAACACAGGGTCCTCATATTTCACTGGCATATTTGCCTTTCATGAGATGCCTGACAACTTGCAAAATTTGATACTCAATTTTTACAGCGGTCTTTCAAAAAAACGAGGTGTCCAGACTTTTTTTTTTGGTACTGTTTTGTCCAGTTTCCTTAAAGGAAAGAAAGTGTTAAGTTTTTATTAGTGTACCATTTTCCTTGACTCTCGTGCTGTTCACCTCACTAATCCAGAGGCATTTGAGCATGGGAGATGTCTGTGTTATTTTGCACTCTCACACAGCCCATCATCTGTCAGGAACTGGAGATTTTTGCCTGGGATTTGTATCATTATTGTACTGGTAAAGGTTTGGAAGGGCATTCTATTCAGTGTGGCACTTAAAGTCTAGAATAGTAAGCTTTTCTAACAAAGAGCTCAGATAAATTAGCTTCATAAATACGTTGTTGCTAATACACACATGCTTGGATCATATGTGTAGATATATGCACAGAGCATTAATCTATCTGCTGATAACTGATTTCTGTGATACAATTTTAAGCCATCTTTTGAGACAGAATAAATCATATAGGTTTAGTTTTAAATGTTATTGTTTATATACAAAATACATATTTGTCCCTTGAGAACTAATGTTAAGAGTCACAATAGCAACATTTTTATACTGCTTGCATTGCCAGACTGATTTTTGAGTGGGGTCACTAAGGTCTTAAATTAAAGACAGATGTCTGAGTTTACATTCATGCATAGACATTTTGAAAGTTTAATTTAGTAATTGATTGATATATTACTGGCTAAATAGAAATTTTAACATTTGATGGTAGATTTGTAATTTGCTAAGAATTAATTTGCTACCTGCTAGTCACTAATTTTAAGAGTGCAAGAGTATATATTAGTTTACTTGGGGTTTATTTTTATCATTTGTCTTTACTACATTACTATATGTAATATTAAAAAAATCCCAACTTTTCACTTTTAGCTTTTCTTTTTGTTAATATTTATTTTCCAAAATGCTGCCTACTCTAAGCAGGAATTTTATGCAGAATTCTAAAGTGAGATGTTAATAAACTCTGTGATGACAGGACCACTGTGATTTCTTTTTTGTGGTAGAAAATCTGTCAAGCAAGCAAAAATATAAATACATTGTAGTTAAGTGAAGTTTTCTGAAGGACAGCAAAATGTTACCAAAGTTAACAGAGTTATGACTTGGTTTGGTTTTATTTTTTTCTAATTTCTTGTAGATCAGAATAGATTTTTGTATCAGTTTCAGTAACCAAAACTTGATCTGTTCACTGTGGAGCAATAGGAATACATTTTCTGTAATGAATGCATCTTTAAAATGCATGCAACCAATTTCAGTTTTAAAATCATACATGAAATTGTCTAATTGTGCTATTATTATTAAAATGATAACAAGAATCTGTAACTGCCCAGCTAAAAATCTAATTTGAATGCCTGGAATAGTAAGGGGAGAAATATGATAAGTAGTTGTCAATATTAAAACCGGCTGAAGGAGGAAGGCTTCAGGCCTTGTAGTAGGTAGAATGAAACAGCAGATTTCAGTATCCACAATCCTTTCAGTATTAAATTTTCAGTAAAATAAAATTACTTGTATATGAAAACATAGCCTTTCCCCAGCTCTCTTTTTTTTCCTGATCAGCTGATGAAGAGACTAGCAGCTCGCTGCTTTGCTGGCTTGTTAATTTTATCCCCACTAACTGTGATTTCCGATAGCCGGCCTGCTGATAGTGGTAAGGTAAATATCCTTTTTCATTGCCGTCTTGAAGATTCAGTAGAACTACATCACAGGCATGTGTAGGTGTGTAACACATCAAAAGTCGGTGTTCTCCGTGTTTCAATGTACAACTGAGTGCTTGAGGAGAGCAATGACATTAACTGTTGACAGCCTTGCATGCTGTATTTAGTATTAGCTTTTCTAGCTTCCAAGATATGCAGAAAAATTTCCTTTTCTTAATCTTCATTAGTCTCAGTGGTTTATAGCGCGTGTCCTGCTTTAGCCAGATGAATATTAATGAATTTGTGTGCAGATTTTTTTTTCCCCTTCTCTTTTCTTCCTAACTCATCAGATCTCGAGCCTCCTTCATAGTAGATATCTGAATGCTGTGGAAGCATGATGTAAATTGTCTTTTGATTATTAAGGCCTAGTTTCAGACTGTCTCTCAGGATTCTGCTTTTGTGTTTGTCTGTGGATTTGCACATCGGAGGATGCATAGGAAACAGATTTCAAAATCCCACTGGTTTTTTAAACATGCCAGTTTATTTTGTGTTGTGCATCAGGTTTTGTTCACAAAACGTTTTTGAAGAGAAATTGTACACAATTGAGAAAAATTATGTCTGGGCTGTAATCACTTTTTTATATTGATTGTTATGCTCACATGATCATAAATATTAGCCATGTTTGGTGCTGTAGAGAAATGAAGGTAATTGCCTTAGGATTAGAGCTCTTTCAGCTACGAGAAAGGATTGATTAGCATTTGCATGTACTCAAGGCAATATTGAGAAGCAAAAGCGACAAATATCAACATCAGTTAGGTTCTGAGAAAGCATTAATCAGAAAGCCTTTGTTTTAAGATTTTTTGTTTTATTTTTATTTTTAATTTCAGTTCTCTTATGACCTGCTATTTTTATTTCTTTTCTTTTGATGTCTTTTTCAAATCACAAAAAGTTCAGCTTCTTGCTTTATGACATGGATCTGATAGTGTGTGAGAGCAGGTTCCCTTTATTCCTAGTTTGTTTTTTTGTAGCAATTTTTTTCTCCCTCTGCATAGAGCTGCTGGGTCTGGTTAAAAGCGTACGTCCAGGTAATTGAAACAATTGAAATTACTGTTCATTGTGTGTGTGTATGATTTGGTTTTTGGGGTGGGTTTTTTTGCATCCTGTGTTATGAGTGCTGTTTACAACAAACCACTATACTGTCAGTGCTTCCGCCTACCTCATGGTTACTATTCTAGAAGCAAATGATACATTTTAGAGATTATTTTAACACTCAGGTGATTTGAAAGTTGCTTAAAAGGCTTGGAAGAGAAGATGAGTTGTTCCTGCATAAAGTATCTATTCTGTGTGTATGCACAAAGAACTGTGTGTGAACTGGCTTTGGGAGCTGAGCACAATTTGGACTGTCCTGTTTGAAAACATATGGTGTCAAAGTCTGTTTCGCATGGAACTGCGTAACCCAGAACCAACACTGATGTGAAAAAATTAATGTTTGTTGTACACTTAACTGAGACAATACCACAGGCCATTATGTGTAAAACTCTGATTTGGTGCAGTATTCAAAGTTCAGGTAAATAATGTGTGTATTTAGATTATAGTGGGATCCTTAGACAAATTAATGTTTAGTGTCTCTTTGATTGCTAGTAACTCAGTTTCTTGTTGTACTCTTGTTCATAAATAAACTGGACATTTTGAGTTGAATTATCTGCATCCCATGGAGTTGCAGGGCTTTTTTATTGTTGTTTTTAAATATAGTTTTTTATTTTCCTTTGCAATATCTGTTTTGTTTAAAAATCATACTTTTTGAATCCGTGGTTGTCAGGCAATTGAAGACGGCAATTTGGAAGAAATGGAAGAGGAAGTCCGGCTTAAAAAGCGAAAGAGACGAAGAAACGTGGATAAAGATTCTGGGAAGGAGGATGGAGAGAAAGCTAAGAAAAGAAGAGGCAGACCCCCTGCAGAGAAGTTGTCACCCAATCCACCCAAACTGACAAAACAAATGAATGCTATCATTGATACTGTGATAAACTACAAGGATAGGTGAGCTTGGAGACAGTCTATCTCTATTGCATGTGCGCTCTCCCTTCTTGCTGGTATCACTCTTTACATTTCATAATGGCTTCATTTTTTTCAGTCTTTAGAAAGACTTGCTGACATGACTTTTCTGAAAAGTAATTCCTCTTAGGACCTGATCCTGAAAGTCTCACACTTTGTAGGGCTTTTTTTTAACACCTATCTGATAGAAAGTTGTTGAAACACAGTTTTAGAAAGTAAGAAAAAAGTAAGCATAGAGCTCTTGCTTAGGAGTGAAGTCATTCTGCTCAGGATATGTCCTTAAGAAAATACAGCTTGAGCAGGATTTTCCTTCAGTTTAGTGGTGCAGCATGTGTTGATACTAATCTTTTCAAAGACATGGCTACAGATTTATTAATTCAAGTTTACATGGGTCTCACAATGAAAGACTGAAAGACTGCCCAGAATGTTCAGGGCTCATATCATGAGCATCAGAACTGGCAAAAGAAAAAATACAGAAATACTGAAAATACGTTGTCCACATCAGAGATGGAAGCCTGTTTCTCAAGAAAACCCAATTTTCAGCATAAAAATGTGCTAAATAGTTGGACTTTAAGAAAAAAATACTCCTTCTGATTGGAAATGTTATCTGAAGACTTCTGTTTTGCAGATTTTCAAACCGCAAATCACCTATGCTTCATGAGCAAGAAATTGAGAATTAGTTCATAATGTCTTTGAATCAGACTTGATTGCAAACATTGTATTTTAACTCAGTTTGTATCTGCCAAAAATCAGTAAAGCCTTCTTGTGTGCTTATCCCTTCTTTGCTGTACATTGAATTACTTAGATCATATAAGCACCTATTATAAACTAAGTTAATATTAAATGCATTCAGAGAAAGTCAGGACGTATTTGCATTAGGTGACCTGCACCTAGGTGTAGCAATATATTTTTTGCCTGTAAACAACTTTCAGTTTGTGACTTTTAATGGCAACTTGCACTCTGCCCTTTTTTGGAACTACTGTTCTGGCTCTGCCTGTACAAGCGTAGTTTGGCTGGTACTTGGTAAGGCACACACTGCTGTGATCCATGACTTTTTTTGCACATAACTGTTAAAACGAACCATTCTGTGATCTGTGGGCTCTTTCTAGAGTACATCAAAAGGTATTCTATTGCATCACAACAGCATTCATAGCAACAAACAGGATGTGCAGCAAGCTGACTACAATCTCAGTGTATTTAGCTTGCCATAACTCCCAACTAACAGAATAGCTGAGAAGGGAGAAGTGCTTAAGTTCACATATTCCGGTCAGGGCTGCAAGGAAGCATTTCTGCATTTCAGATCCTTGGCCTTGAAACTTCTCCTGAAGCACTTCTGATCAGGATATCTACTCACTTTTAAATTAGCAAGCAAAGTTGCTTCTGCTGGCCTCTAATAGGAGATAGCTACTGATTGTAACTGATAGCTTCTGGGGAGGTTAAGGATTTTTACCTGATATTCATGCCCCAGGAAGTTCCTATCTGATTTCTGTCAAAAAAAGTTAAGAACTGAGCTATTATGTAGTGACAAGGCATACTGTTTCCTCTCCCAGGAGCCCACGTTTATGCAAGACAGAACTGGTTCCCAATTTAAAAAGTGTATGGAGCTCTATTCCATAAGGAATTAAAAATGCCTCTTAAACTGAGCTCTTCAGTGCTTTAAGTTATACGGAGTTCCAAGTTTCTGCATTTTAATTTTTTTGTGAGCTAGCATCAAACCACCCAATACTATGAAAGAACAGAATTACAAGTTTAGGCATCAGGAAACTTTAATATCGTAAAATATTTGGGGTTAACTTTGCTCTAGAGTTCAATTAATATTTTCAGGATTTGCAGCTTTCGAATTAAGTGGCGTTGGAACCCTTCAGGTTTGTTGGGGGTTCATGTTTGTTCAGCTCTGGGCTTTTGTGTGTGTGAAGGCAATTGGGGCAAGTATAGAGGGACAGGTTAATTGGAAGAAAAGTAGGCCATGAGTTTCATCTAGGGAAAAAAAATGGGTTTTCATGTATTTAGTATTTGAATGCTTGAAATCATCTTTGTCTTTAGCTTAAATTTTCAGTGCTAAAAGATGTTTCATCTTTTCTTTATGGTAAGTCCAGAGGGCTCATCCGGACCGTGGAGAACTGATAGTGTCCCAAAAGGTGGTCAGGTTATACTCATCCGAAATCTTACTGAGTTCGGCCTAAGTAACTTTGTCAAAGCCAATTCTACAATCCTTAGTAAGTTTTGTGTGGTTTAAAGGCCAGCATGAAAAAAAGTAAAAAGAATACATTAGCAAACTGATATGTCTTTGCGCGCTTTATTTCGTGTTTTCCCTTGCTTTTGAGAAGAGTTGCTTGTAAATACAGAACCACTTTTCTGTTCTTATTAAAGCTTTTTTTTTAAAATAAAACAAAATCCATGGTGCTCACAAAAATCTGATATGCTAGCTGGCTACTTTTCTGTGGTGACACTGCCTAATGTTGATGCAGGGAAGGATTCTCCAAGTGCTTTTCTAACTGTTTAGTACTTGACTTTAGTTATAAGCATCTGGCGACAAGTACCATCCTTTCCTTCCTTATTTAAGAAACATCCAACAAAATTGGCTGGGTTGTCCATGTCAAGGAAAGCTAAAGATTTCAATAGTACAAACAATAAGCTCTAGTAAATAGTAATTGCACAGTTCAAACTTAAATGTGAAGATCAAAACGAGTTTAAACAGACATATTAGCAATATTTGAGGTAAATTTTCAGTGTGGAGAAGTGCAGCATATGAGTCTCTAAAAAGGAAGTTCAGAGATAGTTATCCTGCTACTTATAGACCTTAGTTAAAGCACTCCATGCAAGAAAGTGGAAGTCAGCATTGAGGTGAGTCTGCTGTTTATCTCTGTCAAGTCCTTAGTGCAATTTCAACCTTTTAATTTAAAGTTTTCTCTTTTATGAGGTACAGTTTAGCAATCCTCCAGTTTCCTTTTATTCCCATTGTGAATCCCAAAGTGATGTTGATTTTAATGAAACATTCCATTGACAATAAGTTTAATAATTCTTAGACAGCAATTTACAAGTAAAAGCTGATTTTCTTTGGATATTTCTAGACAGCTAGAAACACACTGAAGGAGAAAAAACTGCAGTGAGATTTGACTTGACTGGCAGGCAGCATTAGTTTCCTGAAATTACGGTATCTGGGGTATATCCGATATAGCAAAGAAAGTAGTTAAAAAAAAGAGAAAAAGGACAAAGATGGAAGACACTGAGAATGTTCAGCTTGGACTGCTTGAATGCCTTTGGTGTGAGAGTTGTGGTCTGTGTCAAGTTGACAGTACTTGATTCTTCCAGCCTCTTTTGCATTGGATTCCAGTATTGGGTGATGTGCTTCAAGATTTTCTTCATATTGATAGGCATTTCTTTATCTTATCTTCATATTTGTCTTTGTTAAACTGGAAACAAATAGCTGATACCTCAGTCTGAAGAACTGTGGGGTACATGCTCCAAATCATTAAGTAAAAATTACTATTTTACTAGGTAGTCGCTGCTACCTTTTTAAACGACACCTGTGCTCTCATTACTCAGCTTTCAGTATCAAACCATAAAACATATAGTGGTACTATAGATGCAGATCCTTTTTTAGTCTTCTACACTGCTTTTCCATCATAGGCAAAGCTGAATTAATCTAGGTTTCATCCATACTGGTTTAAAGTGGAGAACAGATCTGTAATGAAGCAAAAGTTGGAGAAAAGATGGTCAGAATCCTCTGACTTCTGGTCATCTGATCTAGTGAAATGTGTCCCTGCCCTCTGTCCCAGGAGAGAAGTTGAACTAATTTATCTTCAGAGGTTGTTTCTGACCCAAAGCGTTCTATGATTCTATGATTTTGCTAAAGTATTTTTTAGGGTACCACAGGAACATTATAAGCTAATATAAAAGGAAGAGGAGATGTAATAGCTCATTAATCTGAATCAAAAGAAGTAAAAGTATCTAACTGGAAGGCACTGTTAAAAAAGGAACTGCTAAACTGGAAAGAAGATAACACAAGAGTTCTTGGAGAATTTGTGTTGGCATAGATCACAAGGTATTAAAAATGAGGAGTGTCCTGGCCAAAATTAAAACATCAGTCGTGGTGTGATAATTACAGCAGACTGGACACAGTTAGGTCTGGAGTAAAAGAAATGGCCTGAAGCAAAGTACCTCAGAGTGCATTATATGGTACTCACAGACAGAAAATAAGAAACTTTTCTTCTGGTTCAGGTACCAGTTCCGGTGGAACTGACAGAAAAAGAATTACCTGGACAGAGGAATTATTGATTAAAACCAAGTATGATCCATCAATATTGTCCAGACATAAGAAAACAGGAGCCTTACTATGACGCTATTGCCTGTGTGGATGTGGAAATACTCATTATGGGTGTTTGTCATTACACGTGATACCGTTAATGCTTCTGAGTTGCTGTACATAGCACTTGAACTCTTTTCCCTTCAAGAAAGATTAGTCTACACCGAGACAAGTGTAAATAATTATTTCAGTGATAAGTAGTATGGGAGAGCCTTACAAGAGGAAACAGGTTGGTTTGTTTATCCAATCTTGAGAGGGGAAGATGATTGCTCTCAGTAAATTCACCTGGGAAAGAAGGGAAGCATAAACACCGGAAGAGTAGAAATATGTAAAAATACAAGATGATGGTCACAAGGTTATATGACTGGAAGCATTTATTAATTCACACAAGTTATTAGTTAAGAGTTCTGTAGTCTTTCCATATGGAATAGTGGGACAGAAATAACTAGATAGATTTGGCCTTTGTTCCTTGATTTAAAAAGTTCTATGTGATATACCAAGACCCTAGATTCAGGGACCTGGAAACATGTTTCCAGTTACACATTGATCCATTTTTTCTCCCAAGTAAAGTATATGCATCATCTTTGCAGAGTCCATTTGCAATGCATATTAATCTGAGGTTTTGTTGCAATTACTTCTTAAACTAAGATTTAAGTGCCTTTATGCCCTTGTTCTAACCTTGCAGTGTAAAACACCTGTTTAGAAGAGAGCAAGTTGCAGTTCATCAGTCTGACATTACTGTCACACATTTTTCTAGTTCCCATGCTTTTAATTTGTCTTGCTTTCCCTCTAAAATTAGAAATGCCCATAGAAATGAATGTCATAGAATCGTATGTTATGTATGTTATGTTTTCACTACACAAAATCAAAGAACCACAGGACGGGTCAGTTTAGGTGGGACTACAGCGGATCACCTGGTTCAACCTCCCTGCTCAGACAGGGTCATCCCAGGGCACATGGCACAGGGTTGTTCCCAACATTTCTTGAATATCCGCAATGAGAGAGACTCCACAGCCTCTCTGGACAATCTGTTTCAGTGCATGGTCACCCACACAGTAATGCAGTCCTTCCTCACGTTCAGGTGGAAGTTCCTGTGCATTGGTATCTGCATGTTCTTTCTCATCCTATTGCTTGGCACCACCAAGTCAGTTTGGCACACAAAAAGTAGTTTGTATGTCCACTTAAAATGCTCTAGCCTTTTGAAAGAAGGGGCAGTTTTACTGCTGATACGATTTTCTTTTCAGCATAAGGAATTTTTGTGCCAGATTTGAGCCCCAGCTGCTGGTCTGCATCACACACATGCAGGCTTAAAAATTGTATTTTTCCTCTTGTGATGGTTTTTCTTTATGGTTTATTTCAGAGGAAGACAAGCTGTAAGTTTAGCTTGCTTTTCCTGATGGTTAAAACTAAGTAGAGAAAATGAATCATACTTCATTCTGGCAAGATTAGGGAAATAATTGTCCCTATGTAATCAGCACTGGTGAGGCCACACCTGAAATTCTGTGTTTTGGGCCCCTCATTCCTAGAAGGATGCTGAAGTGTTGGAGCATGTGCAGTACCACGAGAAGGGTAATGGAGCTGGTGAAGAGTCTGGAGCACAAGTCCTATAAGGAGCAACTGAGGAAGTTGGGGTTTTTTAACCTGGAGAAAAGGAGTCTCAGAGGAGAAGTTACTGCTTTCTACAACTGCTGCCTGAAAGAGGTTCAGCCTCTTCCCCTTGGTAACAAGTAACAGAACAAGAGGAAATGGCCTCAAGTTGTCCCAGGGGAGATTTAGACTGGATATTGGGGAAAACTGCATTGAAACGGTGCTCAGTCATTGGACCAGGCTGCCCAGGGAAGTGGTAGAATCGTCCCCAAGGTGTTGAAAAGGTGTGAGGGTGAGACACTTAGTGGTAGACTTGGAAGTGCTGGGTTAATGGTTGGACTGGATGATACTATAGGTCTTTTCCAACCTGAATAATTCTATGGTTCTGTAATTCATATCTTGTAATCCTTCATCTTCCTTACAAACCCACTGTTTTCGTCTGCTTTGCATCAGAATATAATGTTTCCTGTCTGGGTGCCAGTTTGATACTACCACTAGTTTGCGTTAACTTTGCATAAATAGCAACAACTGAATTCAGGGGTCCTGGGATGCTGACACCTCTGTTCTGTACAGTGATTTGTCCTCATTTGTCCTCTACCTGCCATCTGATTTGTTCATAGGTTTAAGGTAAGGACTTGCATGGTGTACCAATTAACTTCACAAAGTCTCCTCCTGATATCAGGTAGCTGTTTACTACATTCTAATAAGGATATAAAAAATTGAATGGTGAAGTTTTTGTGCCTTTTTCCTGCTTAACAAGAGACTACTCCTGTCTGTGGTGTTCAGCGTCTTGATCACTGCATCATTAAAGCAAACATGTTGAAATTTGTGCCCATAGTACTCTTAATTTTGATGACACAGCTCAGGGTATTTTCTCTGTATGTGAAATGGATTTTATTCAGTCTTTCCAGCTGTTTTCTTAAGTTGCCAGTGTTTAACTGTTGTAAAATGGAGAGTAACACAATTAGCCATTACTGATCTAACTATTAGTAATTAATTATGCCAACTGGTACTCTTGGGTATTCAAACACACAGAGTAAATAATTCTTACTTATATCCAAGCCCAAGTTATGGAGTATGTAGCTATATGTCAAACCCAGGAGTTACATATTTAACTATTTTTACTCACTTCCATTTCAGTGGTGGAGACAGGTTTACCATGTACTGCTGTAGTCAGTTCCAAAAAGGAGCCATTAAACACTGATGAAAATTAATCGTGTCCCTACATAGCCGGGTTACTGTTGAAAGTCACTATGCCAGCTCTTGTAATTCTCCTCCCCCACACTCTCTTTTCTTTTAAATAGCATCTTTGTGAGTTGCATTTGATTCAAAGTTGTAGTTTTCAAGCCGTGGTTCTGCTTGTGAGCACTCTGACTTGGGCAAGCATGCAGGACTCTTCATTCTACCCATTCTAAATTGAATTTCATTATTTGTTAAAAGTTTGAAATTTGCTAGAAATCTGAGAACATGTTGCAGTTTCAGCTTCATAGTTATCTCTCCTTTTGAAACCAAAGGAGAAAGAGTGTTGGTAGTAGTATACTTTTAACAGGCCTGTGGCAGCTGTTTCTGGCCAAATACTGCCAGGGAAAACAAATAGAAAAGGAGCCTCATAAGAATGAGGTTCCTGCATTTCATTTCACCAAAGACAATACTGACTAAAAGGGTGGAATTAAATGCTTGTATGCACCTTGTAAACAGTTTGACAGAAATGAGAGAAAATCAGAAACATTGCACACAAATATTTTTCTAAGCAAAAACATTTTTTAAGTAAGTAGTATTTCTTAGTGCTTTTTTAACTTGTGCAGCATGCAAGTGTTTTTAATGTGAGCACACATGGGACTAGCATGTTGAGCTGATGCAGTAGCAGTTAACTGTCACTCACAGTTCTTTCGCAGTCAGATCTTTTAATTTATTCTGCTCCTTCTTCCTTTCAGCACGTAGCCTGCTAGTTGCTAGGCAACCATAAGTGATTTTTTTACTGCGCATGATTTTTATGTGGTAGTTGTTGTGGTTATTATTTTCTAATTACGTAAGTGGGCAAAAGGATTAAAATCAGAGTTGCATTAATAATTACTAATTTTCTCTTACTGTATCCACAACACAGCAATTTGAGACTGTTAGAAAAGATCACATTCATTTATAGTATGGATGCACATGTACAAAGGGAGTGCAAGATAGTACTTCTTTGTGAGAATAGGTTCTATAAAAATGATAGAATAGAATAAGCTGTTACTGATCTGAGTAGACAAAATCAGGCTGTAGTCTTCTGTCATGCCCTTAATGCTTTTTCTTTCATGGCCTTAAATTATTTTAGTAATTAATTACATCAAGCCAAAGCTTAAGGGTTTTCTACGGCATTCTTAGTTTAACAGAATAGTGTGAACAAATCACAGTTGGCTGGTTTTGCACACGGAAAACAGAATATTGCTGTTTAATAATTTATGAGTTGTATTTTTAATACAAAATACTGTACAAGGGTGGGTGTGTTGGTGTAAAAAGAGAAAAAAATACAGCCATGACATTAAAAGCTATAGTCATCAGGAGCTATTTCAGTAGGACAAATAGGCTAAACAAGTTTTAAAATTTGATCAGAATTAGTTTATTACTGGCTGTTTTCTTTTAAATGAAGTGTTTCTGTTCAGTATTAAACTCTGAAGCACAGTTGAGAAAACCCCAGCATCAGTGGTTCAGTAATTTTACTCAAATAGAGATTTCTGTTAAGGCTGCTGAAATTAAAACACAACAGTGATAGTCCTTCTGTATAGGTAATCCACATTAATACTGTACCAAGGTGCAGGCAGGTAAGTTACAGTGTGCCATGTAATGGTGCAACAGGATACTGCTTCGTTTTGCTTTGCTTTTCCTCAGGGTCAGTGCCTTGCCTGTGTAAGGTGGGCACTGATCACTTAATGAATAGTCGAATCCCCCCTGGGCTTCTTTGTAATGCTCCTAAGGAGTCCAAATGTTTTGCAGATGCAAAAACTCTTCACAGCATTTTATTCTCATTTTATAAACGGGGAATAGAAACTTAGATTTTAAGATACCATTTGGGCATCAGAGATCCAACTGCTGGTTTTCATAGTGTTGTATATGTTTAGAAGAAATTCCATTGATCTCAGTTGCAGCTGTTACTGCTCAACACTTCCTTCTATGAACAAAACAAAAAAGAGAACGCAGTCCTCAGTTTTCAAAGAAATAGAAACAGACATCAGATTAGTCAGTTGTGTAGAATGTATTTAATGCATTGCTTTTCCTTGTATTGCTTCCAGTTTCACTTTGAGAGGGTAGTCTGTGATGCAAACAGGTGCTGTCATGTAGCATGACATAGACACACAGGTCAAGAACAAGATTGGTGCCTTTAAATCCATCGTGTAACCACTTGGATGGGGAAAGTTTGAAAGTAATGAATTTGTGAGTCTGTACCAAAGGAGATAGCAGGTGCAGTGGCCAGAATTTCACAGTTAACTTGCTGGCAGGAGAGAAATTGTAGGACCTTGGCTACCTGTCCATTTTATGCTTGCTTCTATTTTAGTAACAGGGTGCTTCCCAAATAAATTAGATCTGTTGGGTGAAGTTGCCAGTAGCTGCTACCAAGGTGCCAGTGGTCTCTGTGAGTGTCTATCCCAACAGCTGTATAGAGTAGATAGACTTCGCTGTCCTTTCCCAGGACAGGGATGCACCATACACCCACTGCCTTGTCTCACCTGCAGCGGCCACGCCCAGGAGCGCACTCAGCCGTGTGCCACAACCTTGCCGAAACCAAGGAGGCAGCTTGGCAGCTACTGCTGAGCAGGCAAGGGCTGCTGCTGCTGCGAGTCAGACACAAGTGTACAGGATGCGATAGAGGCTTTTGATTTCTGTGTTTGCATTGAATAGAAAAAATACTCTAGCTGCCAGTTGGTCCCAAGATTTTGGTAGAACAATGCTGATTAGTAGTCTGCAGTTAGAGTATTTACATTATTGTCTTCTGTGATGGAAGGAACAGCATTGTCCCAGGACCAAAATGAGAACAATAAAAAATCGTGGACTGGGTGAGCACTAGATACTTAGGAAGTGAGGAAAATCTGTTTATTCCTGTTTGTTCATTAATCTGTCGGGTCCATAAGAAAGACAGTACCTTCTCCAATTCTGATGTTTTTTCAGGCATTAAGAAATGCATGCTGTATAGTAAGCATTCGTTACTTCCGTAAAGGGCAGACCTGTTGCCAGCTTTGTGCTTTTTATCATTCTTATTCTCCATTGCAGAATTGCCTCAGTTAACCTTCAATTCAGTTTTAGTTTAATGCGTCTGACAAGATCCTACACCGCTCTGGAGGGTGGCTGCAAGAGAAAGCTCAGGTGGATACCAGTACTTGGTAGCCTTGTTGCCCAACTCCTGTGAAGTTTGGCGTTCCTGAGATACTACCTGAAAATTCAGCTGAGAAAACAGGGCCTTTCTGGAGTAGCTGTGAGAGCAGGAACCATATGAATTGAACTGAGAAATGCTTGTGAATGCTGTGTGCAGTTCTTCACAGGAGAGCTCTTTTCTGCTACACAGTGAGAAAAATCATGTGCACTTGGGGGGAAAAAAACCAGCCAAAAACAAACACAAAAACAACTAAGCCCATAAGTGTCATCAGCACATTTCCTCTCAAGGTGACTTACAGCCATGTATTATTTGCAAAATGACAGGTAAGAAGACTAAAAAAAGATCTCAATATGAAAGTGTTAAATAGCTATTAAAAAAGGATAAACAATGGGAAAATATGGGAATCTTAGAAAATTCGGACAGCTCTAAGTTACAGGCAGTGTTCCGAGAGTATAAAAGTTTTATAGATAATCTATCACTTTATTTCAAATGAATGAAGAAGTACAGTTGGCAGTAGTGATTTTCAATGTAGTTGGAATGATCTTTCCTGAAACCCAACAGTTATTAATAGAAGTTACTCATTTTTTGTTGTTCCAAATCAAGTTAGTCTAATAGCAGTCAGCACTATAGTATAATGGAAATCAGTATGGTTTGCTATAATGAGGAATTACAAGATCAACTATATAGTGATCAAGAAGGCAGCAAACTTAGGAGTGACAGAAGGGAGACTTGCTAAAAATTACTGAACAAAACCAAGGAAACAATAAGAGTGTACTCAGCAAAAGACTGTGGAATTCAGATGCAAATCCTGATTCTTCTTTCATAAAGCCTCTTATACATATTCATCTCTAATGATGTTAGAGGTCAATGATGTATTAATGATACGTTATGACAACAGTTTCAAATTTAAAATTGTAAGTTAATTATCTGTACCAAATTCAAAAATCAGGGTTCAGTTTCTAATTCTTTGAAAGAAAAACTGTGATTTTATTTTACTATTTTAATTTTTTCTTTTTAGATTGTGCATGTGTGTTTTGTGAGACAGTTATAGTAGTTCTTTTCATTTTGGCTTTGTTTTTCTTAATAGTTCAGGACGGCAGCTAAGTGAAGTCTTCATTCAGCTCCCATCTAGGAAAGAACTACCAGAGTATTACGAATTGATTAGGAAACCTGTGGACTTCAAAAAAATAAAGGTAAGGAATGAAGGAATTTTGAAAGTGGAGATTCTTCCATTTCTTTTAGTTTTACAGAGGGGTGAGCATAAAGTTGTTTTTAAAATAACAATATGAATATTTCATGCACCTGTATTGGTGAATTAGATTTTAAACATTGACACACACCTCGTTAGTAGTTTTGTTTAGTGTATATTGCAGTGTAGCACTGTGATTTCAAGGTCAAATCAAGCTATAGTAGTGTGACATGAATGACACTCTCAGAAATGACATCTCGGTGCCTTTTTTTGCAAAGACCTGATTGTGAATCTGTCAACAGATTTGGTAAAAAACACACTGTTTGCAAAGATTTAATAGTTCTAGGGGAATATAGCTATCCCTACATTTAAAATCATAGAACCATAAACATCCTGAGTTGGAGGGGACCGACACATACCATCAAGTTCAACTCCTGTCTCTGCACAGGACACCTCAAGAATCACACCGTGTGCCAGAGAGCATTGTCCAGACACTTCTTGAACTCTGTCAGGCTTTGTGCTATGACCACAGAAGTGGTCATAGCACAAAGCCTGACAGAGTTCAAGACCACTTCCAGTGCCCAGCCACTCTCTGGGGGAAGAACCTTTTCCTGATACCCAACCTAAACCTTCCCTGACACAACTTCAGGCCATTCCCTCAGGTCCTGTCACTGTCATCAGAGAGAAGAGATCAGTGCCTGCCCCTGCTCTTCCCCTCATGACGAAGTTGTAACTGCAATGAGGTCTGTCCTCAGTCTCCTCCTCTTCAGGCTAAATAAACCAGATTATCTCAGCTGCTCCTCATACAGCATCCCCTCTAGACCGTAGCCTCATATCTTGGAAGAGCCAGGTCAGATCCAAAGAGTGTTTGGCAGATGGGGTCTAGGTGGCATGTTGCACCTCGGGTGATGTCATAATTCTGTATCTTTCATTTGTGTTAATTTGTTTCTTTGATAGAAAGACAAAACTGGATCTTCTTGTACCAAAAGAGCTCCATTTCTCTTGCTTTTAACCCTTACAATTCACAAAGAAATTGCTTAATTTTTGCTCTTTCACCTTGATGCATTTTTTGAGTAATACGTTAACAACATGGTTGAAGACTTTCTATGTTTTAAACAGATCCTTATCTTGATGCTTAGGTAAAATTTTTTAAGAGAAAGCTTTTAATGTGTTGAATCAAATATTAATTCAGTGTCCTCTCTGCTGTTCTTCTTTCTGCACGGCTGCCCATTCATACTTGTCTTCATTTCCTCAACAAATGCAACAGGAAAGAATTCGCAACCATAAATATCGGAGTCTTGGGGATTTGGAGAAAGATGTCATGTTGCTGTGTCACAATGCTCAGACATTCAACTTGGAGGGATCTCAGGTGTGAATGAGTTAATTTCTGTTGAACATACAGGTTTCCTCTATCTAATGTTTTCAGTGCTTGTTGAGTATTACTTTTGTATATAAACTATATACAAGTTCTTACTTTGAGTAGAGAAAAATGTCCACATTCTTGGAATACAGAATGCACCAGACGCAGCTGCAGTGTGTATTTTCAGAAAAATTGTTTTTAACGCTAATTCTGAGATCAGTTTTTTCTGATCTGAATGTACTTTAAAGCTGCAGTAAGACTTTTTGAATCTCTGGTAAAAGGCAGTGTGTGTAGAGTGATACATCAGTTTAGGTTTTCCACAGTGGACCACAGAAGGAGCAGATGTAACAGTGCAGCTCTAGGACAGGATGTTGAGGAAATGCATCATAGAAAGCTCTTCAGTTCTGCTCATGGAAGATAAAAATTCAAGGTTGTCCATCAGTAAAGATGTATATATAAAGCTTTTCATCCTCTGAAGCCTCTGGTTTTTGAATTTTTTTTTTATTGTTGAAGGGTCAGTGTCCATTTTAAGAGACAATAGTAATAAATCCCAGATGAGTCTCAGAGGCTTAGAAGGCAAACTCATCTCAAACAAATGTTTTGTACACATTAATGGGCTCAGAATTCAGAACAGGGTGCTGATACAAAAGGAAAGACTATGAAATCTTGATGATAGATAAGATAAGAAAGATAAGAGACAGATGAGAAAGTTGTCTCACAATACAGTGAAACACAGTCTTGGATGATTATTTTTATATATGAGGTCCAAAAAGTGGGATGCAAACACAATATTCAGTTGAAACAGAGACCATGAAGACAGCTTCCATAACATGCAAGAGATAAAAAAAGATGTTAATAGAAGCCTAAATAAAAGTAAGCTGAAGGATGGTGCTGCCAACAACGAATGTCTTCTTAAAATTTCTAAACATTAGTGATAATATTTAGCTAAACTGGGGAGTTTATGTTAAAATTTGAGAATTAAAAATGAGTATGGAATTTATTATGAAGAATTGTTGGATTCAGTTCATAATTTAGTGATTATTTTTGATATCAAGAGACAGAAAATGTTTTCTGTAATATGTACATGTGGTATTTTTACTGTCTTCAGTTACATGGAAACAACTACAAATAAATCAACTGAAAATATTTTTTGAAGTAATTTAATTATTGTAGAATGCTTGGGACAAAATTTTGCTATGTGTCCAGATGTAAATTTTCAGTTTACTGCTTATTCATATAGCAGTAAAACAGCTGTAAGTATCTAACTATAACAAGATGGGGAAAAAAATAAAGGAAAGTTAATAACAAAACATGTGACTGAAACTTCAGAAGATGGTAAGAGTTGGTAGAGGAGATAAAAAGAGGTAAAGAAAAACCAGTAGTGAAATGGGAAAAATAATGAAATTATTCACATCAAAATGACTCAACCTGCTTGTGGATAACTGGTCTCTTGTTAGGCAGAGGTGGTAGAATTGAGAGGAATAATCCTGAGTGGATAGAAGTGTTAGTAGATACTGCTACTCTGTTTGGAAATAACCTAACATGTTGTTAGGTGTTGTAGTATTATTTCTGTTCCAGAAATGAATTATTAATGACCAGACCTAATATTGCTTTTTATAGCATGAAGCCCAAATAGTTTGTGTCTAAGATTTTTCTATTTTTTTTTCTGTGAAGTTGTCACACCATTCATTTTGATTTCCCCTGAGTTGCAGGATACTTCTGCAGTAGTCCTCCAGTTTTCCAGGCTTCCTCGCTACCGTGTGTTCTTTTTTATAGTTCTGGTATACCTTTGCTCTGACGTACCAATTGACTTCAGTAAATTAGGGTATTTGTGTGTGCACTCAAAATGAAAGGGCTAATTCAGGTAGTTGTTTCAGCACACAGTGGCTTCAAGTGTTCTCTTAGTGTGGTGCATGCTGCTTCTCCTTGGAGCAAAGCAGTTCATCTGAGATAGAAGCTTATTCAGGGTTTCCAGGGATAGAATGACTTTGTGTGTTAAGGCTTTTGTCCTCAATGAAACCTCAGTGTTTGGGAAAGCTTATCATGTTGTAATAGTGAAACGACACACAGACATGTACAGGGTTAAAAATGCTGTGTCAAACAGAAGATTTCTCATGAATGTTGTCATTTGTTGTGAAGTTCTTTTGTTGTTACGTCTCCCTTTTTGAAGGAAGTTCTACTGCCACTGTTGCTTGATTTTTTGAAATGTGTTGGAATTGGGTTTTTGTCAAAATAATAAAATTTCTATTTGCACAGCTTTTCAAGAAGCAGTGCCATGGGGTTTTTTTGTGTATCAAAATAGATATGATAATTACAAGTAATTCCACATAAAGAAGGTTAAAATAATTTTTGAAACCCCTGTATTTCATTGGGAAACTCTGAAAGTCTGTGTCACATTGATGCCCTAACTATGCAGTGCCCAGCGTTAAAAAAGTAAAATTTTGTACAGGTCTTTAATTCTTTTTGTCTTAGAAAAGTGTTTTGTGTGAGAAAAAACAGAAGGTTAGTTGAAAGAGCCATTCCTAAGAACAATTGAATAAGATAGGCTTATGTATATGAAAAACAAACAGTTCTCAGGAGGAACTTGACAGGTTCTATCAATTGTTATTTTGCTTTAAGGAAGCAAGTTCCGGAGTCTCACAGCTCACTAATGTCATATGACAGGAGAGCAGCCTTTTCAAAACATTAATGATTATTTTTTATAGATAATAGATATAAAAAGTTTTACCATGATTGAGAGCAGTCAAACATCTCATAACAAAAAGCACAGAGGAACTTAGAAAATGGGGAACAATCCACAGTGAGAGGCAGTTTTTCAGAAAAAGCACTTGGTGGTCAAGTGAAAAAGGTAGGAACTGGATATTTCATGTTAGGTATTCTGAACAAACTTATTCTAATTCGGTTTGTTGAACCCACAGAGTATTAGAGCAATTTTATAATTTTTAGCGTACAGATTGCATAATGGCAGCTGGAAATCCTTCCATTATCTTTTTCACAAATACCTAGCTTCCCTTTATACAAGAAGGTGTCATTTAGCCAGAAGAGTAGAATGACAGACAGCCAAGGTAGATGATGATGAAGGTGACGATGATGATAAAATCAAATGCAGTCTGTGACTCTGTATTCTTCTGGTAATTATTCTTAATTGTTTAGTGCTGAATTGTCCAGTGCTTGTCATCTGACATTTTACAAAACAAACTGCACAAGATCATTTGTTCACATGATGACAAAGAACCAGATACTCGGCAACACTACAAGATTTTTACTGTGTTAATCTAAGAAATGTGTTACAAGCCAAAAGTAGTCACTCTTGAGAGTTCCCCCCATGCTTGAGGTTAAAGAGAAAATCTGATGTACCTAAGATACTTTGGAAACTACAGAATGTTTAAGAACACATGTTCATTTTAGAGCAAGCCCTGATTTTTTTTCAATCTTTTTGGATCTGAGAGGAAGGACGGAATGAGCTGCTTGGGATGAATTATTTTCCTTGTAGCCACTTCGGATTTCAGAAAAAAACTAAAGATAATTAAATGATGGTTAGCCATTTGTCATTATTAACTATATTGCCAGACAATAAACCATGTTTTAATTAAGGTGTTTACTGCTGAAGTCTGTTCCTTTGGCAGGTTTTCAAGGCTGTTGTGATCTGATGAAAATGCACAGTAGTTCCTACGGTAGTAGAAATAATAAAAAAACACTAACTAGACATTTTAGATGTAATATATTGTAAGAGTTGTTTCTTTGCAGTTCACTACTGACAAATTTCTTCATATAGAGCATGAAGAATTAATGTTGGCATTTCTTGTACAATTCATGCAACAAACATTGTTGCTTGGTATTTGAAAATGCCATGTACTCTGTAGATTTGCACTGGAAATTAAAGTCTATGCTGTGAATTTTTGGTACTGCATGACTTCATAGCTCTGACGGAGATTTGTACCTGTGCTGTAGATCTATGAGGATTCCATTGTTCTTCAGTCTGTGTTCAAAAGTGCACGACAGAAGATAGCCAAAGAAGAAGAAAGCGAGGACGAAAGCAATGATGATGAAGAAGAAGATGAAGAAGAGGAGTCAGAATCAGAATGTGAGTCCCCTGCTAGATACTGAAAATAAAGTATGTCTGGGGATGGAAGAAGAGGTTTTGCTGTTTCTGCATGGAAACTGGTTCTAAGATTCTGTTTTCCACGGGTGGAAGTAGTTTCTTACTAAGTTTACCTGGGTGTTAACATTGTTTCAGTCTTTCAACTGGATATTCTGGCTTACTTCTACTTAAACTATTTTTAAGCCAGAAGCAGATCACAGAGGTGCTTTGTGGGCAACCAGAATTGTTTATCAGCCTTTCAGGGCCTGTTCATGCTGTTTGTAAATGGAAGTGCCTGGAAAGGCTAGAGATAGTCTTCATCCACAGGTGGTCAACCTTTAGGCATGATGGGACATGCAAAGTTCATCACATGGTTAAGAACCATATGATGTTGAAAATACTCTTCAGTGTGACAAGGACTAAGTGGAACTCTGATTGTTTCAGAACACTCATTAAGTCCCTTCAGACTTGGAAACATGATGAAGTGGAAAAGGAGGGATTCCTTCATTGCACTTTGTGTCATCCAGTTCATCTACCCAAACTCCAGCTACCCTTTTTCTCTGGTTACAGAAGCTGTAGTACTTGGCCCTGAGCTACCCTTCCAAGCGGGTCATACGTGTGTGCTAAGCATGCAACTTTAGCAGGTCATTTGGAAATGAGTGGATATTCTGGAATCAGAATAACATGTTCTTTAGAAAGGTGTCAACTCAAAATTCACCAGTAACCTCTACATAGCATTTCTGTACTTTAAAATACAAAAAAAAAGTCTGTTTATACAAAAGCTAAACATTACTGTGGGTAAGGAAGAAAATATTTTTAAATGTCCATCTTCTCACAGGACCATATACCACCTGTAGACACCAGGCATTCTGAGAATGAAAAGAAGATGCACATGGTCAGCTTAAAGTCAGTCTTCATAGTTTAATATATATTATTGTTAAAACTATGAAAAAGTAGAGAAATTAAAGCAAATACCTCTTGCTTTGTGATTCCACAGTCCATATAAAGTCAGAGGGGAATGCCTTTTCAGGCTGCTACCAGAGGTGAATTTCTGTGAACAGAGACAGCATTTAAAGTTGATAAGTGAATGTTACATTAATGTACGCTGTTAAACTTTTTGCAGCAAAATCAGTGAAAGTCAAAATCAAGTTAAATAAGAAGGATGAAAAAAGTCGGGAGAAAGGAAAAGGCAAGAAGAGGCAAAGCAGAGCAAAAGCCAAGCCTGTCGTGAGTGATGATGATAGTGATGAGGATCAAGATGAAAATGTAAGTTTTGTTCAGTGAGACTGTGGAAGTGGTTGCAGTGATTGCATCTCTGCCTTGTCCTGCTTGCTGTCAGAATTCTCAACTATTCATGCTTAAGCACATGTTTAACCTGTCGTGATCGTCCTAAAAGAAGTGGGTTTGGGGATATTAACTGTATCTGAGTGTGCTTGTGAGATTTGGTTCCAGTGCTGGAAGACAAGAAGTCCAAGAAGTTTGGATCTTATTTCTTCGAGCTGTTCCTACATTCATTGAACCTTTAAGTCTCATGGTCTGTTTGCTTTTGTCCACAGATGAAAAATTACAGCTTGATTTTTTTTTACCTTTTTTTGGTGGGTGCTTCTACTATTGCAACAAATGAAAATAGATGTCTTCCCAGTTGTTTTTAAATGTCTGGATAGAAAGAAAGAGCTGGTGTTTCCTGACTCTCTGTCTTCCCTCTCTAAAGAAGTCTACCGCAATTAGATGAAATGTCATGAAAGAGAAATACTAGATAACACAGTAGCTTTCTTCAGGCTATCTTGATTTGTCAGTTTAATTGTCATATTTCTTCCTTGCACTTCCTTTTATTTTTCCTTCTTTAACAAGTTCCACAGAATAGCTGGAAAGAATTTCTGACTTGTCTTGTGTCTCTTACCTCTAGGACCAGTCGGAAGCAAGCGGAAGTGATGATGAGTGATCCATAGGGTTTATTTTCTTGGCAGAACTGACCCCTTCCCCTTCTCTTCTCTTTTCTCCTATTTTACACCCAGTGAATTCTTTTTGTCAAATAGACATTGGGTTGTTTCTGTATTCTCATTCTCTATGAATTAGCTTTAGGTTAGTGCCAGACAAACATATGATATCATGGTGTAAAAAAGGAAAAAAAAAGTAACATACTGTGACCAAATGGGCCTCAAAAAACAACAACAAAGAAACCTTTTGAGGGAAAATGTGGGTTGATAGTATATTTCTATGGGCTGGTTTTGACTTGGTAATGGTTTGATTGTGCCTGGTTTTATCATTTGATAAGGTTTTTTTCAGTGGCATCAGAAAGACAACAGAAAAAAGTCTTTTGTAGCATTGATAACCAGGAGAAGTCATTAAAAGCCACTGGTTATTTTATTTTTCATCAGGCAGTTTCCAAATTTTTTATTTGTCCTGTATCGATTTTTTACACTGTGGTACATATATGCAACTTTGTTTAATAGCTTATAAATGTTCAGTAGTTAGCTTTCATACACCTTACCCCATACACATTTTTCCACTTTACGCTTGATGATCTTCAGAAAAAGGCTTTTTGAATTGTATCAAATTTATGTCTACTGTGAACTTTGCTTAACTTTTTTTTCTCTATTAAAAAGTTGGTTTTAAAAATGCTATTGAATATTGCAATCTATATAGTGTAACGTATGGCTTCTTTCATCAGACTGATCTTCTATGTTACCAATGTGGATTATCACCTTTTCCCTAAAGTGTACTTAATCTTTGCTTTCTTTGCACAATGTCTTTGGTTGCAAGTCATAAGCCTGAGGCAAATAAAATTCCAGTAATTTTGAAGAATGTGGTGTTGGTGTTTTCCTAATAAAGAGATAATTTTGTTCAATAAATGCGGCCTTGTGTTACAAGTTCCACAAAAATATTTTTGTAGTAGCAACGAGAGGGCAGGAGTGTCTCCTGTAGAGAAGTCCACTGTGGTCCTTCCACAGGTAGGAATTACCTAATTCTGTTTTAATGAAACTGGGCATTCCATTCAGTGGGAACAGAACTTTAGGACTGTGCCGTCATACGAGTGTTTAAACACCAAGGGCCATGTTTGCGCAGGGGGTAACTTTGTTAATTACACTGAAATGAAAATGTAAAATTCAAATATCATAAAAGTATTTTCTGAGATGGAGAGAAGATACGCAACACATGTTAAAGTGAGAAGAACAAAATTGAAGTAGTAGACTGATACCTTGAAGTAAAAGCATAATTCATTACTTAATTACAATTCAAGTGATAAAGCAATAAAATAAACTTTTTTTTCTTTCAGGAAATATATGTCCATGTGCCTTAGTGGGTATGAATACAAGTAGTTATGCAGGCAGTCAGCCCACCCATAAGTCAGTTTATTTAAAGTCTTACCTTTAGGTATCACAGTGGTGATGCAATAAGATGTGGTAGTGTAAACATTTGAAATATGTATCTGCAGTTAACACTGCTACTCTGCAAAATCAAAAGATTTGAATATACATTGTGTAAAAATGTACAAGCCTAGAAGCCTCTTTGTAAACAGAACATTTCTTTGTTATATGAACTTCTGAGAGTGGTCTGCAGTAAATCTCTTAATGCTGCCTTGCAGTATGCTAACTGCTTCAGATTTTTGTAGCTCATTTAAAAAGTGATCGCTAAGTTTGACTGGTGCCCATTTGTTTATATTAGCCCTGCACTGAGAGAAGTCAGCTTTGCTTAGCTTCAGCAATTTCAAACATCTTATTCCTAGTGTGTGCCTCATCTGAATGGAAGACCCACTATTTCACAGAGAGGTATCATTGATCTCAGAGGCTCACATTGATGAGACCAGTGTCTGAAGCAGCTTTGCAGAGAGCAAAGTCCTGGTGGACACCAAGTTGAACATGAGCCAACAATGTGTTATTCTGGCAAAGAAGGTATCCTGGAGTGCATTAGGAGGAGTGTTGCCAGCAGGTCCAGAGAGGTGATCCTTGCCCTCACCTGAGCACTGGTGAGATGTATCTGGAGTGCTTTGTCCAGTAGTAGGACTCCTGCTGAAGAGAAGACACGGACATACTGTAGAAAGTCCAGCAAAGGGCCACTGACACCATTAAAGGACTGGAGCATGTGACATACACAGGGAGTCTGAGAAAGCTGACACTGTTCAGCATGAAGAAGAGTGGGCTCAAAGGCACCTTGTTGATATGAATTAGTATTGGGAAAGGGAGGGTGCAAAGAAGGCAAAGGCAGGATCTTTTCAGGACAGGACAGAGGCAATGGGCACACACTGAAACACAGGCAGTCCCTATGAATATCATGAAACTTTGTATGAAGGTGACTGAACCCTGGAACAAATTGCCCAGAGAGCTTGTGAAGTCTTCCTTGGAGATACTTAAAAGCTGCCTGGACGTGGCCATACTTGAGCAGAGGGACTGGATCAGATGATTTTCAGAGGTGCCTGCCAGTGGTCTTTCTGTGATTCTGTGATGGAAGATAGTTCAGTTTTCAGTGATAGTTTCACGAGACCATAGAGAAATGTTATTTTTTCACTGCAAAATGAATCAAGTGTACCAGCCTGTTACACGTGACAAAAAGCATGTAGCAGTAGGCTCCAGTCACTGCTGGCCTAGACTGAATTTAAACTGCCAACTTGGATATAAAAGGCACAGTATAACACTACCCATCCCCAGAGTCCCTGATGACTTTGCAGTGACCCAATTTCATTTGTTTTTCAAGAACTCATTATTTGCAGATGAGCATGTAGCTGGAGAATAAAAATTAACTAAGAAGCTGCAACATTTCTGTTGAAATTGAAAGTAGCTTTGGGTTTGGTCAATAATGGTAAGTCATATGATGATACCAGTTTGCATGAATAAATACAATTGAATTCTTAGCTGCAGTTTCTTTTATCAGGTTTAAATAATTTCAAAATATTTTCAGTTTCCTCTCTAAGTTTCAGAAAACTCCAAAAGACCTGCAATTATTTTTTAACATTAAAATAAAGTAGAATTAGGGTGAAAACCCTGCTTATGCACCTCCACTGCAGTTGGTTCTATTATTTTGCTTAGGACTGGAGTTCATTTCTACCAGAGTAGAATTTTAATTGTTACCTTGCTGTTTCTTTGTGTGAATTTACTGTATTTTTCAAGATGAGTTGTTTTCCTGGCAATCTTAGCACATTACTGTATGAAAAAAAAAGGTACTGGGAAAATTGTTGTCATATGTAACTTTCCAGATTGTTTACCAAGAAAAAGAGAAAATCTTTACTTAAGGTACATACAAATCTGTGTTTAAGATGAAACCATTTTCTCTTTTACAGAATTCCCAGTCTAGTACTAAGTAGTAGTTAAGTAGTCAAGACAAACACTTGAATTACTTTTTGGACTGTACCCAAAAAAAAAGCACAATGCTACAGTCCATATTGAGGAAATTCAGCTCATTTCCTGCCTAAATTTCAGAAATAGTGTAGTAACAATGGAAACGGTGTAGCTTGGGCTCTGAGGAACACAAGCAAAGCGAAGTAAATAGCAAGAGGTTTTCTTGATGCATCCATTTCTCCTGGGAAGTAGGCAGCAGTGTAAGTGGCCCAGATGAAAAACTTTTAACAGCTTTTGTACATTTCAGATGCTATTAATAATATTTCCTTTCCCCTCACATCTTCTGAAAGAAACAAAGAAAATACAGAATCTTTTACTTGTTAATATAAATGGCTTCCTCCTTAAATGTGTGTGGTCCTCAGTGCAAAATATTTTTCACTCCCTCAGCTCATGAATGAAGCTGGCTACTCACTGATTGTGGAGGCAGAAAGACACAGCAAATGCTGCCACAGCCTCTGTGCACACTGAGACAGAGGCACAGCTGATGCAGTGGTAAGCCTCAAAGTTGTGTGCAGTTATTGAACTGTTGGTACATGCTCAGTCCTGCCAACTACCTAAGCATTAATAGCTCTGTTAATAATGCTCAACCTACTGTCACTTTTTCATGAATGCTTGGATGATCAGGTTTACCGAAAACACAGTCTAGCCTAGAAAATGGGACACAGGATATTAAAAAAAAATTAATTTTTTATAAAGAGATTTTTAGGCTGGTCTCTTGCTTTCCTCTCTATTCATCCCCTGAAAAACGTCTGAAATATTTTAAAGTTTCTGCAAATTTCAAATAGGGACTTCAGCTGTAAGCTGAAACATAGGTTCACAAAAGGGGCTAGCAAAAGTAGTTTATGTGGTTGTATTGACCTTAAGGAAGAAGGGGAAGTAGGTTCAGGGTAAGCAAAGAGGTGAGTGATACACAATTTTTACTCCTTTGCAGTTGAATGTATATCAATTGAGGAGTCAACTCACCCCTAATCTTTCTGTGCTGAACAAGGTATAGAAGATAAGTGAGAAAAAAGCAATAAGCAAAGGGTGTGAAACAAGTCACCAGTCAGCATTTACTAGTTCTGTTTTGATGAAACTGAACATTCTGTTCAGTGGGAACAGAACTTCAGGACTGTGCAGTCGTACGAGTGTCTAAATGCCAAGGGCCACGTTTGTGCAGGAGGTAACTTTGTTAATTACATTGAAATGAAAATGCCATGATGGATTATCCAGAGGCAGCCTGCCTTTTCTCTGTGAGGAAAGTCAGAAAGTATATGTTATCCAAAAATTACTTAAACATGATGTAAAACAAAAGTTCACTGGAAGTTGCTGCATCGCTCTCTTACTTCCCCTTAACAACCAAGAGCTCAAGTGAGAGCAAGTTGGTGCAGACACACCAGTACTTCCTTCTCATGCAGAAGTCGCATCTGCTTTGCAGATGCTGGTCCTTGTCTCTCCATTAGCTTGATGAGGATTGTCAATGTGGCAGTATTTACCGTATTTTCAGCTCTCTGTTCACTCAGAGATGGGTGTGCTGAAGAACATGTTGAAGTCTGTGCCTTGATCAGACACTGTTACGTATTCCCCTGTCTTTATTATAAAGAGCTTGTATTTCAATCTGTATGGTATTTTTCCTTCCCTGTTACTTTTGTGACCAGAGCAGACACAGTAAGAACAAAATTCTTACCCAATTAGATGGTGACAGCTTCTGTTTCCTTCCCCTGTATGCCAAGTTGCTGTCAAAAAGGCTGAATCACAACACGTAACTGCAACATGGAGCTACATGTTTTCAGAGGGACCAGAAAACTTGTACTGGAGATTTATACACAAGACAAGGACCATTTTCATGGCAATTTCCAATTTAGGTAGCTGCTTGCTGGGTTTGTTGTTGGTGTTCAGTGTCATGTTTTCATGCACAATCCATTGTTCTGGTGACATACACTGATGTTTCATTACATTCACCATTTTGGTGATATCAAGGGTTTAAGCTATGTATTGCATCATCTGCCACCTGCAAATACAAACTTTACATTGGCTATTTTCACGCCAAGAGATGGAGATAAAATTCAAGGGAGTACCCTAATACTAAGACATTAATTCATCGCAGATGAAAAAGATCTACTTATATGCCATATGTAATTTTCTTTCTCTGAAACAGACATGGCTTCTGGTAGAGGTCAATGTGTATCCACTTGTGTTATTTGTATTCTAGTTTGTACTCCATTTTACAGTACTAGTATCTGTTATATGCGTTCTCCCCTTGGGCTTCCAGCACAGCTTCTCTTCTGTCCATCACCTTCCATTGAAATAAATTTTGTATGTACTTGGATGCCTTACAGACTTAGAGAAGTTAGTGAATAATTGTGCAGCATTACTTCATATCTCTTTTGTCATTCTAATGTGAAATGGAAAAGAGAAGAAGGAGGAAAAAGGCATTGCCCAGTGATTCACTTAGAGCTCCTCTTTTTCTGAGCCCAGGACACCTTGTTTCTATTAATGCTGTTGTCTGCTGGCATAACCCTAGGGACATGTCAGTGCTCCTGTACTTTTAGAAGTTTCGTTGAGCCATTCTTACGGTCAAGGAAGAAAGCAGTGAAGCTGAGCGTGTCTGACATTCTGCAGATGCACAAAAGACGGTAAGTGTTCCATGTCAGTGCACCTAAGCACTTAGAAGAAGTAAATAGGTATTTAAAACTTCACAATTAATTTCAGCTGCGTAAGGGGCAATCTTATCAAAACAGGAACATTTTACTTCTGCTTTAGAAAACCTTACTAGACCAATTTCCACTGCTGCATCACTTCACTGAATGCTGTTTCTTCATGCCATCTTCTATCGTACTGTTTCTGTGTGATTAGTAAAGATCTAAGTCATGGTCATCTCGAGTCATTACAGGAAAGTCATTCATCCTGGAGCCTGGCCAATGGGATGCCCATCTTCAAGAAGAGTCAAAGAAAGACTGGGGGAGCTACAGGCCTGTCAAGCCTGACCTCAGTGCTGTGGAGGGTTATGGAGCAGATTGTCTTGAGTGCCGTCACACAGCACGTACAGGACAACCAGGGATCAGACTCCATCAGCAGAGGTTTGTGAAAGGCAGGTCCTGCTTGATTAACCTGATCTCCTTCTATGACCAGGTGACCCAGCTAGTGGATAAAGGAAAGGCTGTGCATGTCATCTACCTGAACTTCAAAGCCTTTCATAGTGGCTCCCACATCATTCTCCAGGAAAAGCTGTCATCCCATGGCTTGGACTCTGTGCTGGTGAAAACGTGGCTGTGTGGCTGGGACCAGATAGCAGTGGTGGATGGAGTTACATCCAGCTGGTGGCCGGTCACCAGTGGTGTTCCCCAGGGCTCAGTACTGGGGCCAGTTCTGTTTAATGTCTTCATCAGTGACCTGTACGAGGGAATTTCAGGAATTTTCAGGAAGGTCACACATGTATTATCTTTTTGCTCACAGAAGGGCTGGAATGTATGGAGGTCACAGTTGTCAATGCCACAGTTGTGGGCTTTTGGGAAAAGATAAAGGGGCAAACAAACAATGCAGATGTCATCATGGGCGTCTGCTATAGACCACCCAGCCAGGACGGTGATGCTGATTAATTAATCTTTGAGGAACTAAGAGACGCCTCTAAATCTACTGCCCTTGTTCTTATGGGGGATTTCAGCTTGCTGGGCGTTAACTGGGAACACCACAGAGCTGGCACAAACAGGTCCAGAAGATTCATAGAACGCCTGGATGACCACTTTGTGATACAGGTACTAAGAGAGCTGGCTAGGAAAGATGCTCTCCTTGATTTGTTGCTTGCTGACAGAGAGGGTTTTGTGAGCAAAGCAGAGGTTGGTGGGCATCTTCACCACAGTGACCGCAAAGCAATCAAGCTTAAATTCTCTGTTAACAGGAGGAAAGTGCCAGCAAAATCTCAGCTCTGGACATGAGGAGAGCAGCCTTCAGGCTGCTCAGGGAATTACTGAGTGAGGTACCCTGGGAAAATGCTTTTGCAGGTGATGGGGTCTGTCAGGGCTGGTCACGTTTTAAGCACCATCTTCTAAAGGAACAGGAGGAGGCAATTCCCAAATGTCAGAAGTTGAGCAGGTGAGGCAGAAGATGGCTTGGCTAAGCAGGAATCTTTTTTGGGAGGTAGAGGCAAAAAAGGGAATGTGTAGGCTCAGCAGAAGCAAGGTCAGGTGATGTGGGAAGTATACAGAGATGCTGCTCACCTCTGCACAATTGAGGGGGGACAATAAAAAGAGCAGAT